>PVJL010001182.1:128242-289213 GCA_004026885.1 Lyroderma lyra | reverse complement strand
CTTACAGCTGAGTAATATTCCATTGTGTATATGTACCACAGCTTCTTTATCCAGTCATCTGTTGCAGGGACCTTTGGTTGTTTCCATGTTTTGGCCACTGTGAACAGTGCTGCAATGAACATTGGGGTACATGAGTCTTTGCGGACAAAGGTTTTCAAGTTCTTTGGGTAGATCCCCAGAAGGGGGATTGCTGGGTCAATGCAAATCAAAACCACAATGAGAGACCACCTCACACCTGTGAGAATGGCTGTTATCAACAAGACAAGGAATAACAAGTGCTGGAGAGGATGTGGAGAAAAAGGAACTCTGGTACACTGCTGGTGGGAGTGCAAACTGGTACAACCACTGTGGAAGGCAGTGTGGAGGTTCCTCAGAAAATTGGGAATGGAGTTACCATTTGGCAAGAGCTTCTTGTTCATCACTATCCCCAAGGACCTAGAAGAATGCGAGACACAATAAAGAATCCAAAATTGAATGAATGAAAGAATAATGAATGCAAGGATGCAGGCTAAAGGGCTTTTCAAATTAGAAGTTGTGTTTTGTCATCATTAAAACTCTCTTTAAAGATTGCTAATTTTAAACAAAAAATGTTAAGGACTCATGAGCTTTATCTTGCAGAATAGTTGTCTCCTCCGCTCCCCCCAAGAAAATGCAGCTCTTATGGCTGAGGGCTGCATGCAGCAAACTCAAGGGACTGAGTAGCTTTCCAGGTCCCTTAATTCCCTTCACAGAGTTAGGTTTTGCTAAATTAGCTATTAGGTAAGTGCAAAGCATAGCACTTTCAGAAATATGGATTTCTACAGTCAAGTTCAGTAAAAGAATAAATGAGAATAGAAATGTGTAAGCGGTGGGTTTCTCAGGGGGTTTCAGGCTTGCCTACCAGCTTGTTATGGGGAACTCAGACAAAGCACTTAAAAGTTCTGATCAGAAAAGGATACTTTGTTTTAGGACATTAATAAAAATGAAAGCAAATAAAAGCTAAGGAAGAATTTGGCAAAATTTTTCATTGCACATATGTGCTCTTTAAAACTAGGATAAACAACAACCATCCACAGTTTACTGAAAGAGGCCTGCAGAATATTCAGTCTTGGAGACACTTGATGGCGTCTGGAAATCTATGTTTTGGAGTAATTGCCCTTTGGTTTTATCACTATTGTTTGTTTAGTCAAAGTGTAAAGTGAGTATAATAATGCTTAGAAGATAATTAAGTTTTCTGCACCCAAATCAATAAGGAAAGATGAATAAGTGGAGATTAGTTGGTCAGAAGGTAAGTTTGAGTGGTGATAATGTCAATCTTTAAGCATATAGAGAGGAACGAGGCAGAGCAACTTTTCTCTTTCTTCCCTGTGTAGTATACTAGTTAGTAGGTTTGCTCAGCCTTTCATCAAATATTTGCCAGTTTTTAGCTATTACAAATAAAATTGCTGTGAACATTTGTGAGTTTTTGCTTGAGAATATATAAATACATGTTTTTTGTTTTTTTTCTTTTTTGGCAATAAATACCCAAGTGTGAATGCTGGGTTTTGTAGTAATGGTATATTTATTTTTTTTTGAGAAACTGCCAAATTATTATCCAAATCGGCTATATTGTTTGACATTTCCACCAGAAAAACATAGGGGATGTAATTCTTCCACATCCTCACAAGCATTTATTGCTGTCACTGCTTTTACTTCAGCCATTGTGATAACTGTGTAGTATTATCTGATTTTGGCTTTAATTTTCACTTCCCTGAAGTCTAATACTGCATGTGCTTATTTACTATCTGCAGAGCCTTTTAGGTGAAATGTCTGTTGCCCATAATTAAATTTATTTTATTGTTGAGTTTTGAGAATTTTTTAAAAATGTATTCTCTGTCAGATGTTTGCAAATTTTTTTTTTCAGACTGTGGCTTGTCTTTTGTCTTTTCATCCTTTCAACAGGATATTTTACTGAGCAAAAAAGTTTTTAATTTTGATGTCCAATTTATCCCTGTTTTCTTTCATGGATTGTGCTTTGGTGATTGGCCTAAGAACTCTTCACTCAGCACTAGGCCCTAAAGATTTTGTTCTTTCTTTTTCCTAAAAGTTTTGTACTTCTTTTATGTTATATATTTAAACTGATTGCATAAGGTGACAATTTTCACCAAAAACACTACCTTAGCACTTCTTTGTGAATGGTAACACACTAGATGTGTTTTGCCACTGTATAATTGTCAAATTAGTGTGAATTCATGTATTCTGTTCTAGGGTACAGAATACTATTCATGGTAAGTGAGAAGTAGTAGATAGGGAAAAAATTAACTTTCAATATTTTTAAATAGTAAAACCTCTAATTAAATTTTATTACATTTTCCACTTAAACCTATTTGATGAATAATTGAAGCAATGACAAACAAATTACAGGAAAAATTAGAGTAAAACAGGGGTGTTCTTTTTTTTTCTATAGATTTGAAATTAAAATAATATTTTAGTAGCAGGAAGACTGCTTTAAGTCATAGAATTTTATTTTAAAAGCATTTTGAGAGTACTTATTCAGAGATGTCTTGGAAAAGAAATTTCCCATTCCCATTTTATTATTATTTGTTCTTTTCTTCTATTACATTTTTAAATTAAACTTATTGGGATAACATTGGTTAATAAAATTATATATGTTTCAAGTGTGCAATTCTATAATACATCATCTACATATATATTAGATTGTGTGTTCACCACCCAAAGTCAAATCTTCCTCCCATTTTAAATGAAAATATAGATTAATGCTTGTCCATCCCAGTGGCTCTTTTCCAGGCTGAAGTTTATCTCCAACCTGTTCACTTTCAACATGACCAAGTACATATGCAAACTCAATTCCATGTGAATGTCTGATTCTGAATATTTTTATTTTTACTGAATTTTGTTTAACACGGAAAGCCACACCATAAAATTTATCTTTCAGCCTGCAACAACTTCCTTTCCATGCTTTCCACGTCCCAGAAAATGATTCACTTCCTGGCAACTAACTAAGGATTGGCTCTTTTATCTCTCTCAGAAGAAAAAAAAAAACTCCTTTTAAAATGTAAAAGTTGAAATTGCAGGGGAGGTTTTCCGTCAGTGCGGATTTACAGTCAGGGCACCATTCTATTAAAATATATCAAACTGTTAAGAATGACCTCATCGCCTCTAGATGGCACCCAACCATTATTTTTTTTCTTAACTTTTGAAAAGTCCCTGCTGTTTAGTCACCGGGTAGCACAGGGTGTCTTTTCCCAATTCTAAGAATCATTCAATTTTCAAAAACTTTTCAGTTGTTTTCTGTGTGTTCTGAAATTGCCTGCAACTTCTGCTGTTTTATTTTGATTCACGTTTATGTTAACATGTCCGTGTTAAGTGCAAATAATTGACACAGAATTGGCATAATTCTATGTCAATTATTTACAAACATACCACAGTTTCCATCGTTATAAATTTTATGTACACCTATACACACACTGTAAAATCATCCACTGGCTCTTATGTGTTGAATGTGCCTAACAGTATTATTCATAAATAAAATTTAAGAATATAAATAAAAAGTTTCCTTTATGCCATTTTTCAACTCAATGGTGTTAAATGAGCAAAATGTTGATTTTGTTTCTATATCAACTGCATTTCTAGGCCATAGATAATTTTCCTTTAATCTAGAATTTATGTGAAGGGGATATGAATTTGGAGGTGTTTTGCCACTGTATAATGACAGAAGGGCATTAAGTAGTGTGTCTAATAATCTCCTTAAGCATGAATGTTCTCTCAAAAAGTAAAATGAAAGCACTCTTTCAATTGGATCACCAGGCATTTAGTATTTGCTTTTCAGTCATTTTTAGTCAGTTTTGTTTCACAAAAACATTTAAATGAAAAGATTAATTTAGAATTATATTTTTGTATTACAGGGTTTTCAGATAGAATTTCAGTTAATGAATCAGTCAGTGTGCCATTTAGAAATAGCATTTTAGCTGATGAACATTTTCAGTTTGGCTTATTTTTAGTGATGTAACAAATACAATCAGAATACATTAGAACCAAATATTTGCATTGTGTCATAGGAAAATCTTTGGAAATATTTCACTCTCAGGAGTTGGGCTATTCCGTGAATCCAAAAGTAACGTAGTCATTATATTTAGTAAAAACATTTCAGTGAAAAATTCCTGAAGTTCTATCAGTCACAGAAACTGGATGGAGAAACAAATTTTCACTGGTGCTTGATGCTTTTAGTCACCGCGTCATAAAGAGATTGAATTTAAGAGTGATGATAAAATGAGGCATTTCCCACTCTTAAAATGCTCATTATCATTACTTCTAACCCTGAGATTCTTTGAGATTCCCAAAGATTCTCTGTATTTCCCCCCATAATTCAGGAGTACTCATTACATCTGTTGTTTCCTGGAAGAAATAATTTAATTACGTATCATGCCTGACAGTCTCCTCACTTTCATTTTTATAAAATTTATGCACTTGAGAGAGAACTTGTAACTGGAATACAGAAAAACTATGAAAACTCAATAATAAAAATATAGACAATTCAATCAGAAAATGGGTGGAAAGTATTTTACTGAAGAAATACAGATGAGAAATCATCCCATGAAAAAATGCTGAACATGATTAAACACTGGGGAAGTGAAAATTAAAACCACAATGAAATATCACTATACACTTCTGAGAATGGTTAAAATATAAACAGTGAAGCCCCAAATGCTGATGAGGATATAGCGAAACTGGATTGCTCACACTTTTTTGGTGGAAATAAAATATGGTATAACCACTCTGGGTACTATTTTGGCAGCGTCTTATAAAAATAAACATATAATTGCCATATTCCTGGATATTTATCCTAGAGAAATAAAAACTTATGTTCAAACAAAACCTGTACACAGATGTTTTAGCACTATTATTTGTGATAGGCAAATGTCCACCTTTGGGTGAATGGCTAAGTAAAGTGTGGTACACTCATATTGTAGAATACTACTCAGCAATTAAAAGGAGCAAACTCTTGATGCACAGAATACCCTGGGTGTATCACTAGAAAATTATACTGAGAAAAACCTCAAAAGATTACATACTGTAATGATTCCATACTGTAATGATTCCATTTCTATAATATTCTTGAAATAAGAAAACTTCAGAGATAGAAAACAGATTGTTGTCATAGGGGATTGGGAATGGGGGCGCATGGGTAGTTTTAAAGGAGCACAAGTGAGCCTTGTGATGATGGAACTGCGCTGTATCTTAAATGGTAGTGGGTGTTCCATGAATCTTTGCATGTATTAATATTGCAAGGAAGCGCACACACACACACAAACATGCATGTAAAATATGCATGCATGCATGTAAAACAGGTGACATTTGAATAGAATCTGTGGATTAGATCACAATTTCCTGGTTGTGATATTTTGCTATAGTTATATAAGTTGTAAAAATTGAATGAGGCTGAATGAAAAGCATGCATAGGATCTCTCTGAACATTTTTAACTCCACTTCCTATGAAAAACTAATTATTTAAAAATAAAAAGTTATAAAACAGATACACTTATTTCTCCCAGAGGTTATGCTATGCTAATATCGTGGGGACTAAGCTAATTTCAATTTTGTGGCTATGATTATCATTATTATTATCATGATTATATATTTGATTATAAAAATGCACAATTATTAGATGCAAAAGTGTTAAATGCAAAAATGCTTTGTTTAAATAATTTTTGTTAGGAATCTGTACTCCTCTTAAGTCTTTTAACGTGTCATAGATATTATACATCTATCTTCACTTAAAATTTCTTTGGACTGTGTTTCCTGTGCACAGATCAGGTGTAACCAGTAATTTTTTCCTTCCCCATTTGATCTAGATTATGTTCTTTAGCCCTTGTTCCTAATAAACCCCCAAATAGTATGAATAAAAAATGAAGACATCTGGTATATGACACTTATCCATGTAGATTTTTATGATCTTGGCAGGATTCTTAATGCATCCTTTGTGAAAATGTTAACTTTGTATCAAAATAAGTTTCTTACATAATACCATAATATTACTAGAAGTTTCTTAAACAAGTTTCTAACAAAATATAATTTGGTTGCTTCACAAATATATCTAATTCTCTAAGAACAAATTTGAATCACAGTGTCATGACAACAGCAAAATTGTGGCTTTAAAAAATAACTATTATTTTAATTAAGAAAGTTTTAAATGTCAAAATCTTAGCTCTTCTATAATTCTTGAATGATCTCCTTTGAGGCCAGTCTTTCTCAATTCAAGGTATATGAGTATTTCGGGGCCAAATTCACCACCAGTTTGGAACCAATTAAAAATCTTTGACCTATTTACAAACCTCTCTAGGTTTTCTCAGCTTTCATGTTATTTTTTTCTATCTTTTATATCTTACTACCCTAAGAGACTTTGGGCTGGACTTTCCAAACTTTCAACTGCTCTTTTAAGGGATTATATCTTCTCCTCCTTGCTAAGAGTATGAGCTACTATATAGATAACACAGAATTAAGCAATCAGAGTTAGACCAAAGTAGCATTTATTAAATATCCTGCTGTTGTGTGTATGTGTGCGTGTGTGTGTGTGTATGTGTGTGTAGAAGTGGAAGGATTGGTCAGGGGTGTTAGGTAGAGAAAATAAAATGGCTAAGAAATGTACTCAAATGAGTAGAATGTTTTTTCAGTGTTGCGTATTATACCATTGATTAGTCCAGACACTGAAATTTCTCCATGGTAATTTAGAAAAAAATTTATAATTTAAAACCTTTAAACACTATGGCAAGATTACTGGGTTTAAGTCAGGAGATCTGAGTTAGAGTGCTTTCTAATGTTCCAACATTATGATCTTGAATGATTTGATTCTGTGTTCTTTAATATTTTCATGTGTAAACAGAGGCTTGTAATCTGTCCTAAAATGGCTTTCATGAGAATTAAACAGTTAATGTACATGTGAAATGAACTTTTAAAATATTAAGGCCTATTTAAATAGAAGGTGTTATTACTCCATAGCAATCACTATAATTTAGTTAATGTATGTCAATTTACATGTATAATGTATATGTGTGTATGTAAATTTGCTACATGAATGCTGAGAACAGGTTTTTATCTTTTATTTAAAACTAATATATGTCCATAGCCCAGCACATAGATGGTACCTAAAAGTATTGAACAAGTGCATGATAAGCTCCAAGAAAAAAGAATGCTCAAATCTAAAGATTTAATTTATTCTAATTTAATTGGTTTCAGGATAAGAATAAGCACAGAAACTTTTAGAATAGGAACCAAGTTACAGAATCTGCTAAATGAAGTTAAATAATTTTAGAAATGATGGTGAAGTGTTTTTTTTTAACAGTTTTATTTTATTGGTACTGGCATAGCTATGAGTATCAATCATGAGATTCTTCTTATCATAAACCTTAAGTCATTTTTATTGCTTAGAAAATAAAATCTAATTCTTTAGTCTGGCACTAAACTTTATATATTTAGTTTTCTTGTCTCCTGTGGATATTTCTCACATCCTAACTCTCCTATGTTTTCTGCTCTCCTACCTTCTTGTCTGTCTCGGCTTTATCCTCATTTTGGAAAGCTTTCAATTTATTTCTATAGAGGCAGATCCTTCCTATCGGCTAAGTTCTGTCTCTAGTGCCACTGTCTCCAACAAGCCTATGCAGATACCCTAAGAGGTTCTCTCTTCCTGCCTAAATATTCACTTCATGTTCACCTTTTCAAAACACTTGTTACTTTCTAGTCTAAATGGTGATCCTATTGATACTAGATTCTATATCTGATTTACCTTTGTATTTTTTAATTGAATTATAATTTGCACAATATCTTTTTCATTTCAGGTGCACATCATAGTGATTCAATACAAAATACATTTGTATTTTCAAGATCCCTTTCATTATAAATACATACCAATTATTTGTTTATTGAACAATTAGATGCATATGGATTTTCATGCTTCTGCTAGTAAACAACTTGCATTTATCAGTAATTTTTATTTACAGCAAGGAATATGTAGACATCCATGATTTTGATGTATTCATCATTAATATGAGTAATTCATTTTTGAAAAAGTTCAAGGTAATTCTATTGGGAAATGATAGTCATTTTAACAAATGGTGCCAGAACGATTAGACACCATCGGCAAGAGAAAAAAAAAAGAAAAGAAAAGCAACAAAGGGAATTTAGATTTTTACTTCACCAATAACAAAAATATACTCAGAATACATCATATATTTAAATGTAAGCATTATAAGTATAAAACACAGAAGAAAATCTTTGTGATCTTTAGTTACGCCAAGTGATCTTAGATATGTCATCAAAAACATAATCTATAAAAAAACCCTGGATTTCGTCTAAATTAAAAATTAAAATTTTGCTCCTCAACAGACACTAATAAGAAAAAAGACAAGTCAGAGAATTTGAGAAAATACATGTGAACTATATATTTGATAAAGGAATTGTATTCAGAATATATGAATAATTCTTGCAACTCAATAAAAAAACAACCCAGTAAAGAATGGACACATGATTTGAATAGGCATTTCAACATATGGGTAACAAATGAGCACACAAAAATATGCTCAACATTATTAGTCATTAGATAAATGCAAATCGAAGCCAAAACAAAATACCATATTATATCCTATAGTAGCTAAAATAAAAAAGACAGAGATTATCAAGAATATGGAGAAACTAGAGCCCTAACACAATGTTCCTGAAAACATAATATAACAGAGTTATGTATAAATATAACATATATAATATAATATGTAATATAATATATATAATACTTTGCAAAGCAGTTTTATCCTGTTTTAAAAATGTTAAATATATACTTGCCATGTTTCCTAGCAATTCTACTTCTAATTATTTACCTAATAGAAATGAAAACAAATACCCACCCAAAGACTTCTGTGTGACTGTTGGTAGTACCTTCGCTCATAATAGCTCCAAACTAAAAACAACTCAAATTCTCATATATAATTGATGAGTAGATAAACAAAATAAGGCATATCCTTACAATGAAATATTATTTGGCAATTAAGAGAAACAAAATACCATTGCATGTAACAATACTAATGAAAGTCCAAACATTCAAGTGAAAGAATGCATGTGAAATGGTGCAATATATATGAAGTTTCTAGGTAAGATCAAACTTTAGAGACAGAAAGTAGATCATTGAGATTCTGGGAATGGAGTTTGCCTACAAATGGGCATGCAAGAAATTTCTGGGGGAAACAAAAATGTTTTAAAGCTGAATTGGAGTGCTGTTTGTAAAATTATATTTACTCAGCTTTAAAATTCACTGACTAGTAGACTGATAATTTCTGAATTTTATTGTTTGGAAATTATACCTCAGTAAAGTTGGAGAAAGGGGGAGGGAGGGAAGGAGGAAAGGGGAGAGAGAAAGAGAGGATTTTATTTAGGTTTTGAAATTGGTGAAAGTCTCTAAAGAAATAATATTTAAGCTTAGACCTAAAAGATGAGTAGAAATTAGGAAAGGTAAAGAGACAATAGTTCATTGGTTAACAGGGGGGAGGCAGAAGAGGGTAGGGGGTCAAATATATGTGACAGAAGGAGATTTTATTTTGGGTGGTGAACACACAATTCAATATATAGATAATTATTAGAGACTTGCCTACTTGAAACCTATATAATTTTATTAACTAATGTCACCACAATAAATTTAATAACAAAAAGAATATTCTAGGCAGGGTATCTGAGACAAGATAGAGAATGGATCTTTTGGGTGACCAAGGAAAGAGCAGAATTTGGTGACAAGAAGAATGAAAAGGGATGACACTGGAGCATTAAACATGAACAGGTCATATAGAGCATTCAGGAAGCTTTAAATAATTACTTATTAAATAAATGAGTAAATGAATGATGCAAAATATTGGAAACTTCAGTGGTGATAACTCACAATCTCTCGAAACCATTACGACTTGAACTATTACCTTGTTAGGATTATTTGTTTTTTTCTTTTATTGATTCCAAATCTGCTTTCTTACCAATGATTTCCATCAATCCTCCTCCTGAAAGTCTGGACAATTCAGATGTCTAGCCTTTCAAAGGTTTATACAAAACTAACATGCCATTTTATACTCTTTTCCAGGACATAGTTCATAATTCCTTTAACTATTTCTTACCTGACTTGTTTCTTAGATCTTTTACCATTTGGCTTGATGGTAACTTTGATGAATCTTCTCTTTCTGTTCAAACATGAGTCTGAGAAATGAGAATGATTTGCATGTGGACTGGATTCAGCAATAAGGATAGCAGTTCCATCTTCTCTCACTAGTTACTGCCTGATACTAATAGGGACCAGGATCAGAGAAGCTTCTCAATGACTATGTTGTGACATTGACTAAAATGGTGTTTAGTATTGAATAAAAACCTTTTCTTTAAAAAAAAATGTTGCTGTGGCTCTATTGCCTTTTCTCCTTCAAGTTATTACCATAAAATTAAATGTCAAAACTTTATATTTATCTCTCTTATTTTTCTTTAAGATTTATTTTATATATCCAGAAAGAAATTATTTGTATTCCAGTTTATTCACAATATTAACTGAGCATCTATACTAGGTAAACATGGTAAACAAGATGAGGTGCTTGCTATCAAAAAGCTCATATTCTAGTGGCTTTATATTTACTCTAAAATTTAATCACATTTTTTTTCTGGCTTCCCCCAGCATTTAAAAGTAAAGAGTTCAAGGTTCAAGGTGGCACATTTCTGAAAACTTTTTACAAAAATGTTTTCTAATAGATTAATAAGTGCGATGTGAATCAACTAGCACAATAATTATTCCTAAACCTTGAAATTTTGGCTGAATTCTAGATCTGTTATGTTTTCCATCTTTCCCTGTGTCATCTCTTTGGCCACTCTAAGGAGAAAATGAATTTAATGTATCATTACAAGATCTTAGTTAGTCCATTTTCTTCTAGGAGCTCCTATGACATTTTCTAGGATTATAGTCTTTGGGATTCAATGGTTCACAATAGTAATAGAAATATTTGTAGTATAGGTAATAGTAACAGCTATTTACTAATCAATTATTAGCTTTTATACTCAGTATCAAGTCTGAAATGGATGATTTCATTTTTCTTCATAATAGCTTCATGAGGTAGGTTCTATATTATCCTCATTTTGTGTATGAGGAAATAGAATTACAGAGCATCAAGTAACTTGCCTAAAATTACCAACTAAAAAGGGCTGCAGTTATTTGCAGATGTCTTTAACTGTCATGTTATAATGTCCTTCTTGAAAATAAGGACCATTTCATCTCCTTTCTCATGTGATGTCTCAATGACTGCCTATATGTTACTTTAGGAATACAAAATGGTAGAAATGGAGTCATGAAGTTTAAAAGATGGTCTGCATATAGAAGAATGAGTAAAGTCAGTTCTTACTACCATACCTTGCCTTTGTGCAAGTTTTGATCTGTGTGATAATGTATCTCCTTATTTTGCACATTAGGCTAGACAACCTGTAGTCTAAGCTTAATTTTTGTAAGCAAGATGTTATATAAAGGCCTCCCTCCTGTTCAGGAGGTAAGTCAAATTAACTTGACACTGTTCTTCAAGTTTCATGGCCTTTTCAAAATTTCTGTGAATTTCCAGTAGATTCATACTCTCAGAATCACCTTGTCCTGTCCTTCCTCCACCCATGAGGAATTCAGCTCCCTTTTAAATTTCCCAGATAAATAGCATTCAATCAAAGCATTTTGAGTTGACGAGATTTACTGAACATGTTTGAGACAGTGTTTTCGTGATAAAAAGAAGACAACTTTAAATGAAATGGTAGACATGATTAATTGCAGATTTCCATGAAACTATAGATTCCCATGAAACAGGCTCCTACTTACACATGTTTCTTCCAATGATCCATTTTTATTTTGAAAAATTTAAATTTAAGTGTTTTGTTTTTGTTTTTGTTTCTTTTTGTCTTTTTTTTTTTTTTTTTTTTTTTTTTTTTTTTTTTTTTTTTTTTTTTTTTTTTTTTTTTTTTTTTTTTTTTTTTTTTTTTTTTTTTTTTTTTTTTTTTTTTTTTTTTTTTTTTTTTTTTTTTTTTTTTTTTAATGAGGACCATCAAAATTGTGTAAGGTCATCCGACCTAAACTTAGATGTGCTTCTGGACATCATTATTAATATATTTCAACTGTCTTTCAACCATAAACTTTTCTTAGCCCTTATTCCCCCATATTTCTAATCTCCTTATATCTCTAAGTTCTTTATATTTCTCTTACTTTCTTTTTCTCTCCAAACAAAAATGGTTTATTTGTCTCATTTGGGTAAATTTAGTTCTCTCCTCCAAGTTTTGGTGCTTCCTGTGTACTTTGCCCAGGTAGGCTACTTTTCTCAAGTATAAATCTCACAAGAAAAAGGAATTCTCATGCCATCTCTTAAAGTAAAACATTTCTCTACCTAGTTACATATATTTTTCCTCCATTTCCTCTCACCCTTGATTAGACTCTCCAACACATTTTCATGAAAATATTTGTCTTTAATCCAAACAAGTGTTTCTTATAAAGAGAGTATAAGCATCTATTGCTGTATTCTAATTTTGAGATACTATTTGCCTTTTTAAGTGAAAACTATGACTTTGTATCAAGTCTTATTTTTATAATTCCAAATTTATTTTAGTGCTCATTAGATGGGTATTTAGAGTTAAATGTACTATTTCCATTTCCTCCTGAATTTTACTCACGCATAAACGCTTGCATAGCCCAAACTCCCAATCCATTTTTCTCTAGACCATGTTCTAGGGATAGCCTAGAATGAGGCCTCTTAATCTTTTTTTGTTTGGATCATATAGACCATTTTTAGCATGTAATGAAAGCTGTGGACTATCTCCTTAAATATATGCATGTATCACATTTTTTTCTACATCAGGGAGTTTACCTACTTTTTGAACTCCACCCATGAACTCTCAGGCCCACAGATATCAGATTAAGTACCCTTCTAATACAATCACTATAACCTAAGATATGTAGCAATATGTGCTGAATCACTTTGAAAATTTATTTTCTTTGTAGTTCAGTTTTCTTATTAAGTTTTCTGAGATCAATTTGAGATGTTTTGCATGAATGCCAAGTGTGAGATTACTATATTCTTACAGTTCTGTAGAGAGGACACTATGTAGTGGGTCAAAGTCTCCTATAGCTTTTTTCCCCCCACAGAACAAAGTGACTCTTCTCTTTTAAAACACATTAAGGGTTGAAAAAGTCATTAGGATGTGAATGGATATCTCAGGAATTGATGTACTACAATTGGAGCTGTTATATTAATGAAAGTGAGATTATCATAGAAATGAATTATATAGTCATAAACTTGTTACACACAGAGGGATCCATTAGTATGTCAGTGGAAATGATGTGATGATATAAAAAAATGGGTTTTGTCTTAATGTAGAGCAAATATGAGCAGAACATATCGCTGAATTTTAGAAAACTCTAAGAGAATTTAAAAGCTAAAACTACCCTTATATCCTAAAAGTCTTTAAAATTTATTCTATTGTTGAAGATGATTCCATTGAAGTAATGATATTTATTATATCAGCTAATAAAAGTAGAAATAAATTACTGTAAGATTATTAATTTCTACTTATCTTTTAATATGCACAGAATTTCTACTGTTATAGACCCATCTTTAATGCCTGCATCTATTTCAACAGCCTAAGAATCTGAAATAAATTCCTTTTTTTTGAAAGCCATTCAAATCTTCTGTTTAGAGAAATGGCTTTTGGAATAGAAGTTGGGGATAAAAATCAAGATATTGAAAGTTCACCTTTCATTTCCTATGATAGCAGTTAGAGTGAAATTGTAACTTGTCTTTTGCATTAAAAATATGAGTAGAATTTTTCAAGATGAATATATAGCAATTGGTTATTCTTGAAGTTGGACAACTGCTTCACAAGGTTCAGTGAATGAGGGGTTAAGAAATGAGGGGTTAGTGACAGTGATGAGAGTAACCTGGAGTGATATCCCAGTAAATTTTTTATCTAAAGATCTCTAAAGATCACCTAGCTAGGTATTATTTAGAGTTTACGATTTTACTTTATTATTAATATCATCTTAGAACTTATTCAGATTGTGAACTAAAGGAAATCTCACATCTCAACCTAGACATAGTAACTTCTTATATTAATAATTTCATTATCTTTCTTTTTGTATTTTGGAAAACAAAAAGTCTACGTAAAATACATTTTCAGTGTTTAATCAATCATGTATGTACAATGTTGAAAATTAATTAATTGAAGACACAATATGTTATCTGTCTGTTTAAAACTTTGATAACTCATAAACTAGTCCATAGAAGAAATTTTTCATGTAAATATTAATGTTTAATTTTAATTATAAATCTAACTGATTTCTAGAAATAAAAGAATGTTTAATAAGGGGGTCAATTAATATTTATTAAATTGGTACAAACATAAATAAGGCAGGAAAAGCTGTCTCAAACTCCACAAGACAAACATTTAAATAGACATTTTAAATATGGTGTGGCGTTAGGAATACAGAATGCTGTGGGGTACTAATACCCAGAGCAGGTAGTTTAGTCTAGGAAATTCTGAGATTGTTACTAGTCTGTCCTTCATTGTATCTCAATTAAAAATCACAGTGCCTTGAACACTGCAGATGTTTAACAAATATTTATTAAAAGAATAAATGAAGATATCATGCCTTCCTTGTAGTAGCTAACAATCTGAATGGGAGACAGACAATTAAGTTGTCTTAATTATATGCTTGTAAGGATAATAATGATGATGTTGATGAGGACGATCTTAGTGGGTATTTTCTTTGTGATGGAAACTAGGGTAGGTATATTATATCTATTATTTCTAATCTCTTAAACAATTATGAAAGACAATAATTAAAATCTAGTTGATATTTCTATAATATATACTGCGTGCTGGTTTTTGTTTTTGCTTCGTTGGAGAGTTGGTGAGTTAGGGAGAAGAAAGTACAGTGTGAGTCTCTTTCAGGTGAAGGGACCATCCTGAGCAAAGACATAGAGATATCAGAGAGAATGGTTTGCTAAGGCATCGAGGTAGTTATTCACTTTATTTCAATGATCAAATAATTTGTAAAAGTCCTTTGGAATTCCGTTTTACTGTGGACCTACTGCCCCTCTGAACTTCATGTGACATGAGTCACTACTTTCCATGAAAGGTGAATTGTTTAATGTTAGATCAAATCTTACTCTTTCTCTAGTATATGTTGTTATATACCGTGATCTTGGCTTCATTATGGCTGGAGGCGAGAAGGTCATGGTTCCCTCTTTGTCATGCCAGAGAAAGTCTGAGTGTGACATCTACGGGAGGCACAGTGGAAAGAGGAAGTATCCTGTTCTGAATCTTAAAATTCTTGCAAAACATTCTTTTACACTGTTGAAGCCTCAGTCTCTTGGAAATTGTTGCTGAAACAGCTCTTGGTCTCTTTTCCCTATTCCCCACCACTGCATTTATATTAGGACAATGTAAAGAGAGAAAACAAGCGTGTGATTTCAGCTACTCTAAAAAACCCACTTTTGGTTTCTCTCTGTCTTTTAAATATGGCAAAAATGATTTAAGCAAATTATTAGTCACACTAGTGTGAGGATATGACAAATTGTAGATGAAAGTGAGAAACCCCTGCAAAAGAGGTTCATAATAAAATTATTAACACTCTCTTTAAGAGGCCCAGCTGGAGGCCGCTACCGTCTCTAACATCACTAGCCTTAGATTGTCCTTTTTTTTCTCCTTTATTGAAGCATGAACATCAACCACAGGTGGTAAGTGGTAGTCAATTAAGCTCCCACTTTCAAAATTAATAGCATTGTACAGTCTGATAGTCTCAGAGTCTTGGCCTATGTGTGTTAACTGTTAGGCCACTGTTACTTTCTCTTTTTCACCAGGGAATAGATTAATCACCATCTAGACCTGACCAGAGCTAGTCTCTCCTTCCCTCTCCTGGTGATGCATGGTCAGCTGGGCATCACCAGTATCACCCTGGGTAGAGTGATCCTCTTCCTAGAACCAACCCCCACCTGCAGTGCCTGGCTTCCTGGTATGGACACCTGTGACATCTCGTGGAAGTGGGCAAGGGGACATCTAGGTTCATGCATTTCTTACTTGAGGTTTCCCAGGCAGAAAGTAGAAATACATACAACACTTAATTAGCTGCATTCACTCCTGCTACCTGAAGCCATTTTGATTAATAAGATTGAGAAATTTATATATAAGAAATTTGATATTATAATTAGTCTTCATATTTATTTCAGAATGCCCTTACCCCTGTTTTCTCTAGCCTTTTTTGGTGTTGTTTTTGTTAACATACATGCATCCCTTCAAGCCCTGTCTTCAGTGGAAGCTTGGATGACTATAATCATCTTCTACCGCATGGCATTCCCAAGATGCCCTTACCTTCATTCTGATTTGTATGCCATTCCACACATTGTGGCAGGTTAATCTTTATTTTTTGTTTGGAATCTTAAAAAATATTTTTATATTTCTATTACATTCATTCTTATGTATTAATAATTCAGGGAGTAGATAGCTGTGTATCAGGTGGTATAAGGTCTAGCAAATGGCTTCAATGACCTACTTATTCAGTTTTTTTCTTTCCTTATCTATCACTTTATTTCCTTTATTTAAAAATATACATTGACCACTGCCAGATCCTTTTGTGATAAATAATTTGAATTTTTTTTTTCCAACAAACTGTCCCATGACCAGCACGGGGAGAATAGAACCGGAGGGGAGGCGACAGGGAATTAAGAAAAACACACAGACACATGCACACACAGACATAACAGATAGAAAGCTGGGACCGGGTGGTTCCCTGTGCTCTGATGGAGACACAGAGACCCTTCTGGTCTGCAGCGGGTTTAGTTTATATCCCAGGAACAACAGGGGTGTAACTTCTTAATTGCAAAACAATGTTGCTGACCCCCATCCTTTTGTCCTGTTTACAATTCCTCTGCCTCGCAGGCAATGTTCCTTTCCTCCTTCCCCTTAGCCAGCCAGAAACCACATCCTGAGCAGTGTCCTTGTTCACCAAGTTCCCAGCAGCCCCGCAAGACCCCAAAACCTCCAGGTACATAGGCAGCCTTGCTAAACCCGTTGTTCTCTCAATAGACCTGGCTTCTGGCTCAAACACTGCCCACAACAAACTGCCCTTATTGTTCATGGGCAATTATTTCATATTCTGAGGTGATTCAAAGATCAAGCTTTTATCTGTCATTTGAAAAATTTCCATGCACTTTGCATTCTATTGCATAGTATATTTGTGTTTACATAAAAGTAACATTTCAAGTCATTTGCTGTGAATCAAGTTCTAAAATATTCATCATGTTTATTTTGTGGATTTTTGAAGACTCAGACACTCAGACATATTTCCTAGTATTATTTTATGCAGGACATCTTCAGTTAGAGAAGCTGGTCTTTACATTGTTCACTTCCTTTGTATCGTGCTTTTCAGCCTTCCTGCTTATTCAAATTAAGCCAATCCAGCTCCAACTTCCTCTTGGAAACCTTCCTGGTATCTTTCAGGGTTTATAGGTCTCACTCCGTTTTTAGCTTTTAAAATACTAAACGCTCTACTACAAATTTTTTGGCACATAATTAGAAAAAAGAAAACTCAATTATTTACTGTCTTGCAATATTCTACTTGATTTAATCATGTTTTCTCAGACAATAAATTTCTTAAAGGCAAAGGATGTATCTCACACTGAATGAATATTGCCAATACAATAACACTTAATACTCTGACTATGAAATAGGGGCTCAATAAATCCTTTCTGAATGAATAAAGTGCTTGATTGTAGATGGTTTCTCAATTACTGGCAACATAGTTGAAATGCCAAAAATCATTGATAATTTTGTTTTGATAGTTGGACTGTTGTTTTTATTTTAAATAAATAATTTCCTGTGGTTCTTATGGGCAGAAAACTTTTCAGAATGATTTTTTCTGTGAGAAAAATGATAAAGGGTGCTTTGATTTGTATTTTTTTAGTTTTATTTAAAATTTTTTTCATGTATTAAAAATTCTTACTGATGCCAGTCTCACTGGAATAAATTATTACATTGAGGGGCAAATTCTAGTGTAAGGATAATCTAATTTTCATTGACTTCTATTAATTGTTACTTTTTCTGAATCCTTGTTATCATTTGGTAGTTGGCTGCATGCTGATTTTTCCTCTAATAATTTTTACACAGAATTTGTTTACCTTATAAGGGCAGAACCTATGTCTGCAAACACTTGTGCCCCTCACTGTGCTAGTGACCCTAAGTACTTGAATGATTGGTTTTAACCTGAGCTTAGATACAACTGAGAAATGAGCAATATACTGGTAGAGGAAAGTGTCAGAAGGCTAATCTTTTATTTCATATTCTATTTGCATTTCATAGTAATACTATGACTTTGCATGTGTCTATCAACATTTACCCTTTCAAATGCTTTCAAATTATAATCTTATTTCACCCTCTTTGGTAGTTTAATCTACTGGTTCCAAACCTTTTATGATAACAGTGACTCTGGTTGATTTTATAAGCTATGTATGACACTTGTAATTTGGTTTTTATTATTCTTCATGTCAGAGCAGTTTTAAATAATCTTTTTAGAGAAGACTTTGAAAATCAAACATTATTTTTCTCAATTTTACAGTTTTGAAGTATTTCTGTAGGCTTTTAAATATTTTTAGCACTCTATAAATTTTCTCAGCACATCCAATGATGAGTTGTAACCCACAAAGTTTATATATCACCATCACTGGAAATCTCTCATCTTGTGCTAATAATACAAAGTTGCCATGAGTAGAAACATATCTATCTATCTATCTATCTATCTATCATCTATCTATCAGTCAGCTATGTATATCCCTCATGTTTTGTGACTTCCAGGGCCAAGAGATGGAACAGATATCATCCTTGCTTATCACGGATACATCCATCTAATTTTTCTGCCTTTTCATTTAAAAAATCTTCATTTCTTTTAAGTATACAGTACTCAGTACCTACAACTTCTACCAACCTCCTGATCACTCTTTCTCATTCACTGAAGAGCTTTAGCTCCCAGATCATTATTGTTTTCCTCTGTACTCCTATTACAGTCAGTATCCGTGTTCAAAATTTAATGTTCACATGGATGATTCATCCAAATTCCTGGCCTTCTAAACTGTAAATCTCATTTCCAAAAATCTGTTTTCCACCTATTTTGATCATTTGCATCTATGGTCATATATATCCTGAACTTTTTCATATCAGTAATTACATCAGCTCCCAATTTTCCAATTCACTTACCCTAATACTTCTCAATTCCCAAAATCCTTTAATCTAGTGAAAACTCTGCATACATTACTTTTCATCCTCCTTTTCTTATCTTTGCTTCCTTCATATCTATCAGAGGGTCCACACTTAGTTAAGTGGCTTCTGTAACCATCTCAATTTCTTTGCCTCTTTTTTCCTCTATTTCCTCAATTGTCAAAATCCCAAACTTGATTTATGCCAAATTATTTGTTTTCTCTGTGGCTGCTCTGGAGAAGCTATTTGTTTAAAGTAAAAAATTATACAATGCTATATGATTTTTATAATAAAGAACATTTCATATTTTTATTTGCAAATTATATGCTATTTTTTTATGTGAGTAAAATTTATAATAAACTTATGTTTGTGATATATTTGTATCCTTTTTCCTGGAGAGTTTAACAAATATTGTTAAACGTTTGCCAGCACACCACTGCTAATATACGAGGGCTGTCCAGAAAGTATCCAGACATGCAATATGGAAAATAGAGGCATTTATGGGCAAATTTTTTTCCGGACAGCCCTTGTATGTGTTGTGTGCAGCATATCTGAAAAAGGAACTCTTAATATTTTCTCTTCACAGTCTTCCCTATTGTAGTCCCTACAGTCTTCTTCATTCTGATAAGTGATAAAATCATTCAATCTATGGGAAAATCTTAAAACCTGGTAGTCATTCTTGATTACTCCTTTTTCTTGTCTACTACATCCAAACAAGCAGTCCTGTCATCTCTACTTAAAATGTAAATTACCCTCCACTTCCACTGCCATTATTTTAATCCAGGATACTATTATTCGTCACCTAGACTATTGGAAAGTTCTCCAGACTGGACAACATTCTTCTAGGCTTGTCTTTCTACATTTTTCACTTACCCAGTACAGTGATTTTTCAAAAATTTAAATCAGATCATATCACCTTGTTGATGAAAACACTTTGATGACTTCTCATTGCTTATTGTAAGAACTGATGCCTTACAGATAGATACTCTTGGGCCACAAGACATCATGTTGACAATAGTGTACTAATAATGATATGAAAAGTACTTCCTTTGAAGACTAGTCATATACAAAGATTGCACAGGAAATCATTATTAGCGATATGGCTTTGTTGATGTCTCCATTTAACAAAGGCTGGGATCAGGCCAAAACTGAATTAAATATGGGAATTCACAAATTTACTACTTTTCTATTGTCTGGTTGTTAAATTTCAGTTGCATTCAATTGTAAGAGTAGACCCCCCACACCACACCATAGTCTCCCGTCCCATTTACTCTTGGCTTAGATTTATTTTTGGTTTACTTGCTTTTTTGGTAGCGATCTAAGCAGGTATTGCCATAGGTATGATTTGGGAAAATTGGTGTGTGCGTGTGCGTGTGCGTGTGCGTGTGTGTGTGTGTGTGTGTGTGTGTGGAGAGAGAGAGAGAGAGAGAGAACAAGAGAATGAACTCAAGACTCTCCTACACAATGCCCATTAGAACCTTACCTGATACAGATCCTGCTTACCTAATTGGCTTCTCCCAACACTCTACCTCTCTCACTCACTATTTCCCCTTCTTCCTCTTTAAACATAGTTTGGTCCCTTTCAAGGGCCTTTTCACTTAATATTACTCATGTTCTTTATCTACAGCAGAAGAGTTAAACATTCTTTCCTCCATTCTTGTATATCTGATTCTTTACCTTTTGGATAACTTTTTAAATATCACTTTTTCCAAGAGGCTTTCTCAGACCATCCTCCCTAAAATTGCCTCCCCTCACATCTACACTACCATCAATTTATCATTAAGTTTATTTCCTTTTTATCACTTATTAAGTTTTGAAATTATTTTTATGTTTACCTATGAAATGTCTGTTTCCTATACTGTAATACAAGCTTTATAAGGGCAATAATTTAGTCATTACTGTAATATTTACCATAGTTTCCCCAGCAGTCATGCTGAGTTACCCCTGCATTTACAACAGTATTTGTATGTAACAGGTAATCAATGAACAATTGTTGAATGAGTGAATGAATGAATGAATGAAAAGTAGTAAACGACATTAAAATCACAGTCCTGAGAACAGAGTCTCCATGAAGAAATTATGTTTGTGAAGGACTTTTCTGACAGAACAGAGATATGCATGCTTCGGTTGAATGCAGAGTCCTAAGAGACCTTGTTTTATGGCTAGAGGCACACCTATCACTAATCACTGAATACCTTGTCAAGCACAACAGACCATCATGATTTTCTTCTTTTCCTTGAGCAGGTCCCCGGAATTTTGTTTGCTTGTTTCTCTTTAGTCACTTATGCCATCCAGATAGTCTCTACAATACATGACTCTCTCAAGACTGTGTCCTTGAAAATGGCTCCCACTGTGGGAATGTTGAGCACAGCCTACATTCCAAGGACAGGGAAGAGGATAAGGAGCCTCTGAATACCTGGGTCCAGCTTGAAGTTCAACCAGTGGTCATATCCTTTTGAACATCTCTTCCAACAATCCATTCCAGAGATTCTTCTATTAATTACTCAAGGAAGTCAATAGGGGATTACACAAATAAACAATACAAGAACATTATGGAAATGAAAGACTCTTAAAAAGTTGCTTGGTGAAATTCATAAATCTATCCTTCATGGTTCCCTTGCAAATATGATTTTATTAAGGTGAGGATTTTATTGTTAGTGGGATGACTGTGAATCAGTGAGAATCAAGTCACTGTATGTATTTCAGGCAGAGAGATTTAATAGAATGAGTAAAAGCCTTATAAATCCACAGCAAAGGCCAGAGTGGTTAGTGTCAATGAAGGTGGCTTGAGCTTTCAAGTATGTTCCAGAAAATCAGGAAGTCAACGCTGTCCTCTCTTCAGGGATCATTGGAAAAATCCCTTGTAGTTTCCCAGCCACATCCAGGTGGGTACTATCAGTGGGGGCCTTAGAGTAGGTGATACCTGGAGGCCAGTTTGAAAAACTACACATCTGCTGAAACCCATGCATCTACTCACCACTGCTTCTGGAATATAAAGGCAATGGATTCTGCTTCTTCTGTATTTCCAGGTCTCACACAAAGTTACATCATTGGCAGAATGGCAATCACATTTAGGCCCCGGGAACAAGGAAGTCTGGGAAAGATATATTCAAGGCTTTTAGCTCCTGACATTCAAGGAAGAACCTAGAAAGTTGTAAGGATAGATCCTGGTTGCCAAAACAAATAAGCAGAAGCCAAGGCAAACTCAATAAATATCCCCCTCCACCACCTTCAGATGAATGAGAACAAAAAGCAAAGCAAAGCAGATGCCCTAAGAATACCATTTTCATAGTAAAAGTTCTTATCCCACTGAATGTATGATTTAGATACAATTCTTCATACCCATTTTCTCTTTTTTTTTTTTCTGACAGCAAAATTGATAAAACCATTTTATGAGGAAAGGTCAAAGGGTTAAAGGGCCAAATGGAATTTTCATTGATTCTGGATACTGTCTGCTCTTTGAACATTTAAAAATGAAGCAAAAATGTTATTTCCTATATTACAGTACTTGAAAACCTAGCCAAGGAGATAAGATTCAAGCACATAGAACAAATTGAAAGCAAATATGCTATATTATGATAATATGCTTGTTATATAGCTTGTCTTACAAGACAGAACATGCTAAAATGTTTGGAATAATGAAAGATTGCTGTCTGAGTCTTAAGGATCAATAGTACTTGGCGTGAGAGGGAGGAGGAGCATTTGAAGTGCACATGTGGGGGAAGAATGACAGAGGCAAAGGCTGGAATGAGCACACAGAACAGCAGTGGCCGTGTCCAAACCTCTTAAATTATGTCTCTGTCTCTATAAATTGAGGGGGAACAGAGTTTGCCTCCAAATATGCCTCTTTGGTATACTGATTTTTTTATTAGTTGTTATTTTTAAGAGACAAAAATTTTAGGAAAAGTCTTTGATCTTCCCCCTAATTGCCTGAAAGGAATTTATAATAGATAGAGGATTTGCTTCTGGAAAGGAGGTATCATCGTAGATAATTAGAGTTTAGTATGAACTAGTGTGTGACAGACAGGGAGGAACCTAGCAAGGTACACTGTGTCTTAATGTTGGAGATGGCCCATTCAACACTTATTTACCAAACATTTGCTTTTTTACCTCCATGTGAATTGCTTTCCTGTCCTTTGAATTCCCAAACCACAACCTCCTCCCCATTTCTCCTTAGCTCCAGAATGACATATAAGCCTCCACTATCCAATGTGTTCTCGGGTCTCCTATCCTATGGCACCCGTGCATGTACACACATATTACATTTGGGCTTTTTCTTCTGTTAATCTGTCTTATGTGAATTGGATTCCAACCAGAACAACTTGGTGGACAAAAAATAATTTTAATGCCCCCACAAAATGTTAAATGTATCACTGGGAGTACAGATATAGTTTTCAATTTTAACTACTTCAGCCCCATCATCAGAGATTCTGATTTAGTGGGTCAGGATGGTACCCAGGGGTCCACATATTTATAATCCTTCATAAGTGATTCTTGTCATGAGTCAAGTTGGAGAGCCACTGCACTAAGGGAGCAACAATACTGTTCTGTGATCTGAAGTTATCATAAATCCCTGTAAGCATCTTTTATAATGTTTCTTTTTAATTTGAAATATTTTTGATATTTAATATTATTTCATATTCATTTCAGTATAGAGCATAAAGATTAGACATTTATATAATTTCAGAAGTGATCCCCTTGACTAGACTTGTACCCACATAACACTATACATAGTTACTGCTTTATTGACTATATTCTCTGTACTTTACATCCCCATGACTATTTTGTAACTACCACTTTGTATATCTTAATCCCTTCACCTTTTTTACTATGCTCCACAACCCCCTTCCCATCTATTACCTCGATAAATCCAGTACCCATCTGATACCATACATAGTTATTACAATACTATTAATTGCATTTCTTAGGCTGTACCCTACATCCTCATGACTACTGTGTAAAAACCAATTTGTACTTCTTAATCCCTTCTCCTATTTCACCACTCCCCCTGTCCCCAAACTCTCTCCCATCTGGTAACCATCAAAATGTTCTCTGCATCTATGAGTTTGTTTCTGTTTTGTTTGTTTGTTTATTTGTTTTGTTCTTTAGGTTCACTTATAAGTGAAATCATATGATGTTTGTCTTTCTCTGACTTACTACACTCAGCACAACACCTTCTAGGTCCATGTTATTGCAGATGGCAAAATAGCATTCTTTTTTATGGCCCAGTAATATTCCATTGTATGTATGTACCACTTCCCTTTTTCACCATTTATCCATTCAGAGAAACCCAGATTTCCTTCATATCTTGGTTATTGTAAATAATACTGCAATGAATATATGGATGCACATGTCCTCTTGAAATAGTGTTTTGGGTTTCTTTGGATAAATACGCAGAAGTGGGATTAGTAGGTCCTTTTTTATCTCTTGTTATAGCCTTTGTTTTAAAGTCTATTTTGTCTGGTATAGATATTGCTACCCCAGCTTTTTTGTTTTGTTTTGTTTTCATTTTCATGAAGTAACTTTTTTCATCCCTTTATTTTTAGTCTGTGTGTGTCTTTTGATCTGAAGTGAGTCTCTGGTAGGCAGCATATGTATAAGTGTTGTTTTCTTATCTATTCAGCCACCCTATGATTTTTCATTGAAGCAGTTAATCTATTTACATTGAAAATAATTGTTGATGGGTATGTAGTTATTGCCATTTTATTATTTATATTTTTGATCTTTTTTTTTCTTTTCTTTTTTTGTTTAAAGAAGTTCCTCTAACATTCCTTGTGAGACTGGTTTGCTGATAATGAATATCTTTAGCTTTGTCTTGTATGGAAAGTTTTTTATCTGTCCTTTGGTTTTAAATGATAGCTTTGCTGTGTAGAGTAATCTTTCTTCTCCTGCTACCCCTGTGATGCAAATGTTGCTACACTTCGATGTTGTCCTATAGGCCCCTTAAATTGCCCTCATTTCTTTGGATTCTGTTTTCTTTTTTGATGTTCTGATTGGGTGTTTTCTGTTACCTTATCTTCTAAATCTCTGATTTGATCCTCTGCTTCATCTAATCTACTGTTGCTTCCCTCTAATGTACTCTTCATTGTAGTTACTGTATTCTTTATTTCTGAATTTTTTTTTCCTTTTATGTTTTCTATTTTCATGTTTTCCATCTCTTTGTTGAAGTTCACTGTCGGGCCCATTGGTTGTGAAAACTGGCCATGACTACAGTGAAAGTCTCAGAATCACCAGGGTGGGGCAAATGAATGGTGTTACCCAGGTTGATGGAGACTCAGATATAGCAGCAATCCTGTGGCTGTTGTGCAGGTGCTGACCCTATCGAGCAGGATTCACTTTAGCAGGGCGCTGGTGCCTGCCCAGTCTGCCCATTGAGTGTGGGCCCTTGGATGTAGCTGGGTGATGCTCTATCTTTCTAAAGCTGGCTACTGGGCATGCAAGCCCTGGGGCCACCTGATAGGGGATCTACTGCAGGCCAAGTTCAGCTGGAGCATGTGCTTTGATTGGGGCCACCTGGCAGGAGTCACAAAGCACTTTGAAGGTGGCTGCCACCCTCTATGTGCTTGGAGGTACCTCGATAGGACAAGCCATGAATCAAGGCTGGCTGTTGCTAGTGCCAAGCTTAGGACTGCTGAGCCTAGAGGTATGGACGTGCGAAAGCCAGATCCTGCCTGTTTGGGTTTGTGAACCTTAGCAAGATTTTAGGGAATTCTGCAGAATCAAGCAGGCTCTTTGTATGAAAAAGCCACTGGAAGGGCTTGGGTGTGCCTGAAAGTTGGGAGGGGCAGAGTCTCAGGGAACTGCTAGGGCAGGGGAGGTAAAGGTGATGGAGACTCAGATAATGGCAGCCACCAGTTCTGCATGCCGGGAGGGGAGAGGGCTCAGGGCTCAACAAAGTTTTCTGCCAGCTCCTTAACAGGGAGAAAGCTGCCCCTCTTGCCTTTGCCCAACAGCCAGACAACTCAGTTCCCTCCTGTAAGTCCCTGGCACTTTTTGAGCTGCTTCTCCAGTGCTGGAGCTCAGAATGAGTGAGTGAATCCATCAGTGAGTAAGTCCACATGCAGGGCTTTTAAGAAGATCACCTGGGACTGCAGCCACCCTAGTCTCACTCCGTCACAATCTCTGCTGGTTTTCACAGTCACAGTTCTGGGGACATTTCTCCCTGGCACTGAAACTCTGGGCAGGGGAGCCTAGTGTGGGGCTGGGACCCCTCACTCCTCCAAGGAGGAACTTTCCACATGTCTTCACATTTTGTAGAAACATTTGTTAGTTTTGATAGTGGAATTGAGGATGGCTGTTCTACCCAGACACCAGGACAATACAAAATGCAAATCTGGCTTTGTTACCGTTTTGGAAATCAGTCAGTGTTTTCCTATTACATCTATGCTTCTTAGCATGTCATTGGAGTCTTGTCCCCTGTCCACCTCTTTGCGCTTCATCTTTCCCCTCTCTAACAAAGCACAGTTTATGCTCCTGTAATACTGTAGTATTTGGGTGCATGACATTATGCTGTTTCACATTACATTGCCTTTGCTAATGTTCTTTCTCTACCTAAAAAGCTCTCCTCAAACCTGTTTCAACTTGGTCAATTTTTTCTCATACTTAGAAATTTGGCTCAGGTATCAATTGTTGCACAACACTTTAAAGTTTTGCAGTGAGGTTTAATGGCCCTCTGCTTTCATCAAAACTCTATTATACTTTTATCATTATACTTGCTACAGTTTATTGACATTACCTATTTGCATTTCTGTTTTTATCACCAAATATTATAAACTGTGCAAGAATAGCAAGCATGTCATATTAAATATTGATCACTGTATTCCTTATCCTTAGTAAAATGCCTGACATGTAATAGGAGCTTGAATTGAATGGAACTGTTTACAAAGCTGGGAAAATTTTTTGAAAGGCCACATAGGTTAGGGAGGTTGAAAATACTAAACTCAGGAATTTAAGCGACATATAGTGGAAGCCACCTTGAGTGACTTTGTACTAGGTGCTTAAAAAGCGCTCTGCTAATACTTAATTTCTTCAACTATCTTGGGAGTCAGGGATTATTGACATTTTATAGATATTATAAATAACTGATGCTCAGAGATGATAAGTAACTTTCTCAGTGTCATAAAGTTGGCAAAATGTCGAGTGGGGTTTAAAACTAAAATCGGTCTGTCTTTAAAGTCTTCCTACATCATGCTGAAGAATATAAAGGAAGTGATTGATGTAAATGGTTATTTGATGTAATCATTCATCCACTGATTCCTCCCTGGAACATTTAGGTCATTTTAAAATACAAGTGAGCCTAGATTATTTCAATTCTATGCCACTTCTTTGGCTGACTAGAATCATGCATCTATAAAGAGTTCCTATATAGCACACAGCCTGTTACATTAGGTGGGATGCCATTCAAGGTGCAGCCAGCAAACACTTCTGCCAAAGGAAATTTCAGTATGAAAGTGCTGCTGAAGGCTATCGAGCCACCTATTTGTAAGAGCTATCCGAAGTCATTTTTCTTTTCATTTTGTATCACCAGAGGTGGCTAATCCTTACTTCCTGTGTTGTTTTTCTAGTCATTCTTCCTACAATAGTAAGCTCACGCAATGGTTGTCTGGAATGTTCTTAGCCCACCTCTTGTGCTGTTCTGCTCTGACTTTGTCTTGCTGATGTCAAATGAAAGAGGGTGAAAAGTGTGAAACTGACCTACTGACACGTGAACTAAGTCAAGTGGGGTTTGTTTGAAACAGAGTACCCCCCTAAACCTATAAGAAATATTGAATAAATTACAATTATTTTCAGATTGGGGTGAGCAAATGTGAGCTTAGGCCCCTTTATAGATTCCTGTATTTCTCCTTTCAGAGAAGGATTTATTATCCTTATAAATTTTTTTAAGGTCATTATTTCCTCCCAGACGATCAACTCTGAAAGTCCAAAACATTTCTTTCAGTACTTTATGGCCAGCATCTCATAGTTCATTGCACAGAGTAAACACTTAAAGGATAATTATTGAATGAATAACTAAATTATGAAAATCTACTATTTTTGATTATTGCAACAATCTTCACTATTTGTTTGTTACAAAACAAAACAAAACAAAAACATAACCACCCACATCCTTTAGAACAGTGCTTCTCAAGCCCTCACGTATATCTAAGTCATCAGAGGATTCTTGGTAAAATGCCTTAGTAGAGTCAGCTTTAGTGGGTCTGTGGAAAAGCATGAAACTCTGCATTTCTAACAGGCCCCTGGGCCATGACATGGTGCTAGCCCTCAGACCCCATTTTGAGTAACAGTCATTAGAACACTTCAACTACCAACTGCCATATTCAAGTCACCACTTTTTCTCCATATTATTTATTTTCTTGCTGGCCCAACTGGCCTTCCATCAGAAATTCATTGGCTGTTTTTAGACAGACCAATCTCTGTGGCTACTCAGCCCAGAACATACTGCACAGGGACCCCCTCTAAGAAGCAACTCTATTGCAAGTGATTGCCTTAGAATATCTGTTCCTACAGCTTCTGGTTTAGGACTTAAATTTGAAATCACCTCTATTTCCTTTGTGTCACTCTTTTAATACAAACAGTGACTCTCCTGTCAGCAGACACTCAGATCTAGCTTTTACTCTGCTGTGAGCTGCTTTAAAAGACTTTCCAAAATAAAATTTGAGTGCATGACATAGTCCATGTTTTATGTCAGATTATTCTTAAAATACTGTTAAATGTCGCAAAAGTCTATCCAGATATTTTAGAGTAATATAGACACCAATAAACAGGATTCATTTTATTTATGGAGATTCTTCTTCTGTAAATGGGTAGAAATAATCAGATTTGTGGGTTACTATGAGGAATACATGAGAAAATGTATGTAAAGCATGCATTATGTATGTAACTCAACTATATAATACGAGCTCAATAAAGGGAGCTATTGAATATTGTAATCATGGTTATTGTTTAATTTCATTATTGTTGGCTTAAGATATGTCCAGTGCTATATAATATAGGCATTTTTGTGAATTTCAATTTCGGGAAACATCCGCGTTTTTATGTTTTTTTAAAATGTAAACTAGTTGAAAACTTAGAAATTCTATTCCTAGCCTTCATCCTAATTCAGGGTATTCACTGACCACCTCCTAGTTTATTTTTAGTAGAAGAGAAACCTTGCACAGTATGAAGTTCCAGCCAAGCTTTTTAAAAAATCTTTAAAAGTATTTAGGAAACGACTTCGTCTTCTTTCCCCTGCCTATGTATTTTCTGAGCTCTGTCAACTCTCTTTTCACAAGTAACTGTTGTATAGGCACCTTTTCCCCTTATCTTTTCTATTTTTGATATATGCTTTAATTTCACAACTTCTACCCCTTTCTTATCTTACTTTAATCTCACATTTAACATTAGATTACAGTTTTCTTCTACTTCCTGCAGCTGTATTATATAGCAGTTCTTTCATTATCTGTTCGCACATTAATCAGGACTTTTCCCTGTTGTTCTCGGGATATAATTTCATGGGTTTGCAAAGCAATCCTTTACTTCTTTTCATGTTTAATGAGATGGATCTTCCTGCATTCTAAGGAGGTTTCTGTGCAGGGGTTGAGGCGGACCAAGGTAGTATCCTCAATTTTATTGCTTAAGGACTCTCTCCTCTATTGATACCATAAAATATTAAAAATATGGCCTCTGTGTAGACATGTCCTCAGAACTGCTTTTGCATCCAGTAATTGAACACCCAATGTTCCTATCTGTTCACTTTGGGTTCTATTCCCCACATTTACCCCCTCCCCACAAACGTGAGTTTCTATCTTACTGGAAGGGAGATTATTGCGAGCATTTCTGTGGTGCTGAAGGACTTGGGTGGCTGCACCACCTTCTGTTCTTTTGGATGCTCTGATGGAGTCCACTCATTCTTCCTGGTTGTGCCTGAGGTATGTTTGCAAATTATTCCACTCAGAGCAGAGTCTTTGCTCTTTTAGATATTGTAAATAAATAAAATGAAGTTTGAGGGCTCTTGAGATAATAAGAATTCCTTCTATCTTCCCTTCACTCTATCTGCAAAGCTGCTAAATCCATGCAAATTTGACCCTTCTGCTGCTGTTCTGGGTTTTGTGAAAGGTGTCTAGCTACCTTGGTGTTATGTCAGTTTTGAAGAGAGGATTTAGGGAGTAATCAGTTGAGTAGAAACACTGGGGAAGGTTTTCAGAAATACCGATGCCTACCTCTTGCTTTCAAAATTTAATCAGTCTGAAGCAGGGCCCAGACACTAGCATTTTAACAAAGCTTCCAGCATGTTCTAGCTTGTACCAGAGCAGGTAACTACTACTCTAGGTTAATTCCATCTTTATTTTTATTTTTTTAAAAAAACCTTTCATAATAAAATTTATGACCTAATCTAGTTATAAAAAAATCATCCTTAGTTTTTAATTCAGTTGATGGATAGTTTGCTGAGCCAGCCCACAAGAAAAAAATGGAACAACTATGAGTGATTCTTTTAATATAGTTGAAGAATTTCTTTTTCTCATTGAAATGTAAAACTGAATCTTTTCTCTCTATTTTTCCTTTTTGCCATCAGAAAATATTGTGAGAAGTTAAGGACTTCTATCTTTATGAGGTGTGCATAAAGAAGAAGAATTTCTCTTCAACTCAGAAGTCGGTCCAAACCCAACTATTTTTATTGTTAAACATTTTCTCATGCTCTTTATTGTATTCAAAGAATTGTTAGGTTTCTAACTGCTTGAGTCTGAGAAAAGGTTTGCTTAATTCAATACTGTCCTCAAAGAGGAACAATGAATAAAATTTTACTGCAGGAAGTTGATGCCAGTTTTTACATATATAATTTTAAAAAATCTTTTTTCTCTGCACGAGGAATTAGATTTCCTTATGGTAAGAGATAATACTTATCTTCATAAACTCTAACATTTAAAACATATGACATGAAGTCATATAGAAATGTTGAATAAAACTTTGTATAAAATGTCTGACTAAAATGCCAGTGTTTACTCAACAGTTTTTTCTTGTGCATGTACCAAATGTGCAAATAAATATTTAGTTCATATTCTGTTTAAAAGTTGAATTTAACAGTTTTTGTTAAATTCAAATTATATGCATTTAGATTGTTTAGGTTTATAAAATAACTTGAAGAAAAATGTGATATGTCATAGAAATAAATTTTAAAAAATTAAGAGAACAATGTTTAAAATTAAAGAATATATTTAGGGTATATTCTTTAGGAGAGTCTGGCTCAAAGTCCCATTCTTGGTGATCATGTAGATGTGGATATTTAATCTTCATTTTCTTGTAAACATGTATCCCTTTTTCTTAATTTATTATATATGCATATATATGTATACCTCGTAATACATACATATATATATATATATAGATACATGTGTGTGTGTGTGTGTGTGTGTGTGTGTGTGTGTGTGTATATGTGTTGAAATAAATTTCTAGGCCCAAGATGGAGCTGCTCCTGCCTGGAATGCCATGTCAGCAAACCAAAACTTAGGTAACTTTTGTGTCCCTACAAGTGCTCTGTTTGACCACAAATGCAGCATAACCAATCAGCCAATCCCAAAGGCCAAAACAATTCTGGGTCTTCTCACTGCCAACAAGGTTGACTATGTAACCCCAGTCAATAAGATATTTTCTATTTGTCTTTATGCTGTTCTTTCTTCTTTATTCTATAAAAGTTTCTTGTCTTTCCCCCTATTATGCAGTCTCCCAAAGGAGATTGTTCTCTTTATATTGTGTTAAAATTTGTTTGTATCACCCAAATTGTCTTCTTTAATCATTTTTAAACATGTGACATATATTTATTAAATATGCATTTTTATAACAGATCAATTGTTTGCACAAGTAACATTAGGGCATTCTGTTTATACATTCAGGTTTCTATGTGTTCGTAGATATAGTCAACTGTCTTCCCATATCTTTATAGTGAGGCAAAATCAGTCAAAGGTAAGTGAACCGATCAAAACCAGTGAGGGAAAATAAATTTAGACTTTTTAGAAAAGCTTTGTTTGCTTTGAAATATGACACTCTATCCTGCTTGGGCAGATGGCTTTATTAATCTGTTTTATACCTCATAAGAATAAATTTGAACTTGCTAAAAAGTGCTTTTACAATAGGAAATAGATTAGCTCAGGGTGGTAGTAGGGGTGACATGGATACTGTGTCTAATATACAAAAATGGGAATAGATGATTTACATTAATTTTATAGTATTTTCACAAATTATGAGCTTAAATACCAGTTTATCAATTTTGTATAGGTTCTCAATACACATTAAAAAAAATAAGTTGCAGAGTCTCTGTTATAGTCTTTTCATATTCAAAGGAGGTAGTCTGCATAATTTAGATTATGGTCCAATACAAATAGAAGAGGTGGCACAGGTGTGGAGTGGCTCATTACTTTAAATAGTGGCCCTGTGTTATGGTAATAAAATATAAAGCTGTCATTCTTCTTCCTGTTTTATTACAAAAGGCATAGCAATGAGCTTCCATACTAGACAGTGCTGTGTTTAAGTAAATGTCGGGAGTGATCTTGATTCAAATTTTAGCATAAAATGCAGTATTAGAATTGATCACCCCAGAGGCTATACATACAAAATGTCTGATAATGGCCCTGACAAACAAGAGATTTATCAGAAAACAAGCCAATTGTAGATCACAAGTACAAATCAGCAGCAGTGCTTTGTTGAGCTGTCTTTTTCTGCTGAGTAGAGATAAGATTGATTGGTGAAACCTTAAGCAAGATCCCTTAGGCTACAATAAGAACTCAAAAAGTTGTGGTTGGAGGAGAGATAGTGTGAAAGTACAGCTGGGGAGTTTCACTAAGAAATGGGGGGATAAACTCAGGGGATGGGGAACTAGCAGATGGCATGCCAAAGTCGTCTTGTCACTTATCACATTGACTGTGATTATCTTTTTGCCTTGCTTACCATAATCAGGCATGGAAAGTGACTTTTTATTCCTTCTGGAAAAGAGTTCTTGTTTTTATAATATACAAAATAGAAATAACTAGGTTATAGTTAGTTACTTTATTAACATTCCAAATATTTTACTTCCAGTTCTTTTATGTGAGAATATTCAAAAAGGTTACATTAGTAAACTAATCACACTTCTTAAACCAGTTTTAAAAATATTTTAAATCAATTTAAATAAAGCAGAATGGTACATTGTGATATTCAAATTGATAATCAAGAAAGAGTAGAAAATTAGGAAATACTTTTAAAAGATTATTTATTTATTTATTTATTTATTTATATATTTTTAGATATAACACAAAGAGAGAGTTTACTGAAAAGAAAGTACATTCCGAAGAGTTAGGAGTGGCTCAAGCAAGGAGAATGGCAAAGGGCAAAGTACGCTTCTAAGAAGTAGGAGCAGGCTCGGGCAGGAAAATGACTCAAGAGCTAAAATATTATTTTTTAGGACTAATTTTCAGAACATGTATCTTATTTTTATTAATTAAATTATAAAAAGGCACCAAACAGAATTTGTGTGCAGCTAAAGGTCTTTGCTTGATCAGATTTTCCCCTCTGGAGGAAGAATAATCTATGCGTTCTAAAACTGCAATTCCATGAAGCAAGATGATCATCAAGGTACATAAATTAAATCAATATTTTAATTTTCAAATACATTATAAATGTCTAGAAAATATATGTTTAGGGAAATTATTTTTAAGGCATATTTGTAAGGCAGCTTTGAAGATATATTTCGGTGTTGTCACATAAATTGTTACATGGAGAATTAATGGTTGAAAGTAGCCCAGACATGTCTTTCCATTAAATATACTAGAAAAACATCAGTTTTCCAAGTGACTTTGCTTACAATACTTAATGAAAACACTGAGAAGTAGTATAATATAGTGGATAAGGGTGTGAGTTTTGGAAACTGACGGACCTTGAGTCACGTTCCAGCTCAGCCATTTAACAATGGTTATCTGACCTTGTGCGTGTTACTTCCCTGTGTCGCCTCTAGAAAAGGGGCCAGTTAAGGCCGGCGTCATGCAGATTGAACGGGTTAGTGCATGTGATATATTTAGCACAGTGCCTGACCTGCAGTAACACAATAATTCAGAGTTCTTATCATTTCAGTTTTATGTTTTTGAATCTTAAGACTAGCAACACTACTTGAAAGAGAAACCTTGATAATTAAAAAATATATATGTAGAAAAAAACAGATTTTGAACTAGTTAATTTTTTGTGATTAAAAAACCTTTTCACACCTGTACCCTGCAATTCTGTCTTCCAGTATGAATCACTCACGTTTGTAAACACATAATCTCTTTTCCTGCCAACTTGCTCATGTTGTGTTCCTTGTTAAGCATATCCATTTCCAGGATTTTAGAAGTTCAAATCCTTGCTAATCTTTGAACTCCTGTATGAAGCCAGTTTTTAAATTCTCCGTGATGTCTCTTGCACCTTTCTAGCTGCCGTGGTAGGGATGGAGGGCAGAACCCCCTCATCCTTTGATCTTGAAAATTCCATCTTTTTTTTTTCTCACTTCTGTGAACACATATTAATGTGTCCTGTCTTTTTAGTTCCATTTGCCTGAAAGCAGTGCATGTCTTACCTATCTATATACTTCCTCTTCAGCACAGCATCTTCCACAGAGATGCTCCGTGAATATTTACTGACTGAATGAATATTGCTTTCATGATGTACTTAAAATCAGTAGCTCTTTGCTCACATGATTATAACTACTCATGACATGTTAAGAAGTCTTAAGTATAAAGAAAATTTTTATTTTAATAATTATCATTATAAATTATATAAAAATTCTAAATCTCCTCAGGGTGACCTAGCCTTAATTTGGAAATAGAAACTTAGGTATTATTTTATCAGTAGACCTAGGTGTTTAATATTTATTTGTGCTGATTATAGAAAGCCGGTTATCATCGTTCGAATTCCTCTCCTTTTCCTTTTGGCCAAAAATATTCATTGGGCTAAATTATTTAGATAATTACTTTAATTCTTAATTTCTCATGGGGTATTTCAATTATTGATATTACTTAGTTTTATGATTTTCTTCCTTTGGCAGACAACAAACTCTCTTACCCACAAAACCCCTTTTAGTGTCAATAATCAGGCTGTGTGTAATCTGAGACTAACCCTGTTCCTGCTTCAAGAGCTTGTGGGGGAGGAAGAAAAAATTTTCCTCGATCCTAGGTTTTTCTGTTTGGTCTAATCATTAAATTGACATGAGACAGATTAAAAGAGAAAGTAACAAATATATTATGGGTACCTCACATACGTGAGAGGTTCAGAGACAGCCGGGTACAGGGGTGAGGTAGGTGCCCTAGGGCTTCAGAGGGTTTCAAAGCAATTCACAGGACAAGAAGAGCAGATACTCAATAATTGGAAGTTTTCCCTGCCGTATAGATAGGTCATAAAATACAATTTCTGGGAAAACTCTAATGGGCAAGGCTTTCAATTTAGATTCATCTAGGTAGTTAAGGGAGGTGCAAAAGTTTCTCTTCACCCTGCAGGGTCTAGATTGTCTTCAGCTCAAAATAATCTACATGCCCAAATGGCAGATGTTGGAGAGGCCTGTTCTGAATTCCTTCAAGCTGATGACCCTGTGGGAGATAGAGAACAATCGCCTACCTACTTTCCTAGAGCTCCTTCTGGTTGCCACGTTTACTAAGTGCCCAAGAGCCCGGTCACTTAGTGAGCACTGTGGAGATGAAGATATTAAGCATTTTAGTAACATAAGAAGCAAATCAAAGTGCTTCTAAAAGTGGGGGAAGAGAATAGGTAGCTTAGATGGAGGGACTTACTTTCTCTTAAAGGGTAGAGTACCATACTTTCACATGTATAAGATAACACTTTGTCTAAAATTGTTATACCAAAAAGTGGGGGTCATCTTATACCTAGAAGTAACTAGTTGACAGGGTTTCTTAATGATATGTTAGAAAAGTAAGGGTCATCTTATACACGGAAATATGTGGTTTTTTATTTTTTACAAGAAGTATGTGGGTTAAATTTTTTGGAAAAAAGAAAAATACCGAACCTGTCAGCTTACTTTTTTGTAAGTCTTAACTCAAACTGTGTCAGAAAGGAAGCTCCAAGCAATACACCTTTTTTCTAAGTGTACCAGAGGGTTCCTAGTTGTTTAGTAAATCATAATTTGTTCACCTGGGACATATGCTGGTTACAGTATTGTCTGAAATTCTGAGGACACTTTGAGGACTTAAGAGAGAATTAGGGACAATAAAGGTTATGTAAAGAGTAAGCTTTTTCAAAGTGGCCCCCAAATCTTATCTGATTCCATATAAATACCTTTGGTTGTGCATACTTTTAAAGAAATGCATTTATTTTAGGGCTATCCATGTAAAAGCTTAAATAAAACTAAATTCTATTAAAATATCTTCTGAAAGCTAATCAACATCATTTACAGTGGATTTGCTCTGTGATGTATTCAAACACAAGGCTTCTGCCAAGTGTTTTTGCTACCATATGTACACCTATTAATTAACTCCTTGTAAATGTCTTTAGTATTCCCTTGGGTTTGCATGAAGTTTGCTGTTGAAGCATCATATTTGTCACAAGTCCTATTTCTTTCAACTTTAAATATAGAGGTTTTAGAGGACCCAATAAATAGCACCCCTCTCTCTCATCCAAGTTAGTAACCACTTGAGAGATAGATATGGAAATTAGGCAAACAAGAGATGAACATGATATGGGAACTCATTAATAGAAAAAGTGCTCCATACCTCATTGCTGAATATATCACTACGGTCACCTTTGAAGCACTCCCCTTGGGAAGCTATGCACCGACACCAGTGCCTAGTCCACCCTTCAAAGCAATTTTGGAACTCTTTTCCTGGAATGGCTATCAGAGCTGTCGTTGTACCCAAAATCTGACAATTAAGTTCACGAACTTGCCATCATGCACTTCTGTTGGCATCACTGTGCAAACAACTCGGTGTCATAAACTTAGTAAGGTACAAAACGTATGTAGCACTTTTTCTAGGATGAGTTCAGGAAATTAATTGTCCGATTTTGTATGTCAACTTAAATACTGATGAAACTGATATTGAAGGGCATGGCTCATAGTTGAGAGCCAAGTGGGGCTTACTAATACTTCTCTCTGAATTAGAAAACCTTACCCACCCTTTCATGGCAATGCTGGGTAACAGCAGGTCTCTTCTTGAGTGAGCATGGAGAAGAACAAAATTTATCACAGTCAGGTAGAACTCAAGAAAGAGAGGAAGGGTAGGGATGAAGCCCCCTCAGCCTCTGCTGCAACCCTAGGTCACTCTGCCACCAAGGGAAATGCTGTGTGAGGCAAAGAGTATCACTCTAATAGAATGTTTTCCTTCTAGAAAGAGGAAGTATGGGGAATATGCATCCACCCTGATTGATATTAGAGGTCTATATTATAGTGTTTATTTTCAAAATAAAACTGATTAGAATTTAATGACTTTCTTTTTCAAAAGCTGTCTTGTACATGTTTAACTCTCTGTTTTGGGAAAAGCCATTGAAAATATTCACAAAGCATTGAAGCAATACCAAGACATTGTCAAATACAGCAGATTTGTTTGATGTTATCAGCATTTCAACCAAACTTTAAGTATGCCTCTTTGTCCAGTTTTATATACTAAAAATATTTTTGTCATAAATCTAGGGACATTACTTTTTTTAAGATTTTGTCATTCTTTCTATTGTTAAGGTAAAATTTTCAGTTGATAAACTTATGTTCTGAAATCAATTCAAGTTCACCTTCCCAGCTGATGTTATAGATAAAACTTATACATGTGAGGTATGAAACATTATATGTGTTTTCTATATTATCAGGTTGCTCAAAGGTATTTACATAGGTAGATACAAATATTCTTTTGAAACTACATCTAACAGAGAACAAATCGATGGTCACCAGATGGGAGGTGGTTGAAGGGTTCGGGGCAGGGTGACAAAGATGAAAGAGATTAAGAAGTACAGATTGCCAGTTATAAAAATAGTTATGGAAATGTAAAGTACAGCATAGGGAATATAGTCAATAACATTGTAATAGCTATGTATGGTGTAAGATGGGTGTTAGACTTATCAGAGTGAGCACTCCACAAGGAGTATAAATGTCCACTCATTATGTTGTGCACCTGAAACTAGTATAATATTGCATGTCAACTATAATTGCTAAATACATTTTTTAAAAATTACTTTTTAGGAAAAAATACATCTTTGAGGGGGTGATAATTATGATGGCTATTAAAATCAAATTGTTTTGTGTTTCCCATGGAAGAACCTCTATTATCCACAGGGGTGCCTCCCATGGAAGCCCTACGTTCAGCACTGGCCTATTGGGCTTGCAGGCTGGAAGAATACATTGCACTTGACATCGTGCTATGAGGAAGCAATAGCATAGGTGTTGTAGCCTTCAGCTTGGGTTCAAATCCAGCTTTGTTACTTATTTTACATGCTTTCCTTGGACAAGTTGCCTACTTTCTCTTTGCTTTAGTTTCTTCACCTGCAAAATGGAAATAGTGTAATAATATTACATTTTAAAATGATGTCTATTAATAGTATATAAGCTTTTGATACAAAAAACACTTAAGTATTAAACAATATTATTAGTACTTATATATCTATTATTATTATTGTCTTAGTGATTGTAAGTGGACAGTAATCCCTAAACTGTTTTTACTTTTCTGTGAATACCTTGGTCTTTTGACAGAATAGCTATAGATGAAGGTCCTGTTAGCCATCTTCGCCCGTGAGTTCTATTTCTTATCCATTTTCAATGACTTCTTTGCATCCTCTATAAGTGGAATTAAGGTGCTCCTATCCCTTTCTAAAATTAAAAAGATAAAAACAAAAACAGAAACCTTTCTTTGATTCTTCCTTCTTCTCTAAGTATGAATCTGTCTTCCCTTTTTACTCAAATTTCAGGTCATGAATGTTAACCACCTTCTCTTTCTCTTTCCTAAATTCTTCCTTTGTTTTTAATTTAACTTTATCCTCACAAATACTTACTGAGTGAACATATGTGCTGGGCCATATACTTGGTGATGGGGGTATGGTAGTGAGTGAGATATACCCAGACTCTACTTGAATGGATATTCTGCCTCCACCATTCTGCTGTAACTTCTCTCCATAAAGTTACAACGATCTCCTAATTGGAGAATTTGATGGCCAATTTTCTCTCTGTTTTATGTAACATCTCTAGGGCATTTGAGATATATGACATTCTTGAAACTGCTCTCACTTGACCTTCATGCCACCATTCTCTCTGGGTATTTTCCTACCTGTCAGGATCTACAAATTAGTTTCCTTAGGGTCTTCTTTTTTATTTTTATACTTTAAATGTTCCCTAGAGTTCTGTTTTTGGTACTCTTCTCTTGGTATTCTCAGAGTAGTGCTTTCAGTTATATATAAGGTATTCTGATTACTTAAATTCTAAAGATCTTTCAGTCATCATATCCGAAGTTGCTTAGCCTTTCTCTCTCTCTCTCTCTCCCACCCTCCCTCTCCCTCTTTGTCTCTCTCTGTCCTAATTCAGCTCCTATCTGACATTTGGTACTTCACTGAAAAGCATTACCACTGAAGCCTACACCATAGTACCACCACACTGTCGTAATTACTGTGGCTTTATAATTAGTCTTGGCATCTGGTGGGGACAAATTTCCCAAAACTTCTTTATTAAATTGTCCTTTATCTACTCTATGTAAATGCTATGACCAATTTCTCAGATTCCACAAAAAATTTTATTGATATTTTGTTTGAAGTTGTATGAAATATATAGACAGATTTGAAATAATTAATAATTTATGAAGTTTAATATGTGAGGATATATTTTTCTTTTTAAACAATCTCTGTTTTATGAGTTCCAGTAATATTTAAAATTTAAAAAATGATCTCTTGAAGGTATCCTGTTAGGTGTTTTTCTTTTTTTTAGTACTGTATAGGTGGCAACATGAAAAAATAGAAAAGTTTAATATGAGGAAAAAGCCACTGTGGAACACAGATTTTCTGACCCCATATCACTCTCTTTTCTAGAACACAGTAATCTTTATCACATTTTAAGCCTTTATGAGGGAATTATTATGTTTAAAGTACTGAGAAGTAGGTAAAGATGAAGTAAAGGACATTGTAGTTCAGTTGATAGAGAATTGAGGTCAATGATGACATCAGAACAATAAAAAGTACTTCTTTAGACTATGTGACCTCCAAAAGACCCCCCCAAAACCAAAGGGAAACATTTTAAGTGGTTATTCACTCTGGGACTCTGCTATGTGGTGTAACTTAGCAGATATTTTTTTAGGATGGTAGTTCATGGCCTGCCCAAAGCATTGCTTATTGAGCTTGTCTATAGTTCTGAGAGATATTTCAATATGTAATTTGACCTAGATCTCACCTCCCAAAGGAAGAATAAACTTTTATGTTATTGATTCAGTGATTCATTCAATAAACATGGATTTAGTGTCATGATGCAGACACTTTACCAGGTGCTTAGGATGCAGGGACGAATATTACACAGCCTCCACCTTCAAAGAACTTGCAGGGAGATAAAATATGTAAGTATGCAGTGAAGAGCTATTAGGACTATGGTAGGCATATGTGCAGGGCACAGTGGGCATTGCCAGGGAATAATCACATCTACTCTGGATTGCTTGAGCCATTGTGAATGATTTGATTCCCCATATACATGGCAGTGGGTGAAGTGGAACACAGAAGGGAAAATTGTACAGGCAAATGATGCAAATTGTATAAGCTTGGAAGCATGGAGCATTCTGGTATGTTCAAGAAATTGGTAGCAGTTTTAAAAATATGAAATAGGAGATGAGAGAGCTTTAGGGGACACTAAATCTAAAAAGGCCAGTCAGGTCATGGAAGCTTTGTATTCTACTACATCCTATTCTAGGAATGTGGATGCTTATGTAAGTGGTAGAGGAAAACTGAAGGATAGAACTCGGCTCAGAGAAAACTCACCCTGACTAAAATTAGGACAACAGCATCAGTAAGCACAGAAATTGAAGGCATGGAGACAGGGCAATTGCAGTACTGTAAGTGTGAGGTAATTTAAGACTAAAGCAATAGTAGCAGAAATAGAAAAACATGAATGAATTGAAGTCACTAGGGTTGTGGAATCAGTAGGACTCTGGGACAGTTTGTATGTGGGGACTAGGGGTGTAGTGCCTCAGGGACAGCTGTGAATCTGAGAAAATTCCTATCTAGTTTGGGAAACTAAGTGGCTTGGTAGTTATTGTAGTTCTAGTCATACGTATTATTGCTCACCTAGCTAGGTAGATTTGCTTTTATGTGATCAATATAAGTTCCATTACTTATCAAGTGAAACCTAAGTTGAATGTAGTTCTTGTCTTGAGATGTTTGCTGTAATATAATATGAGAGCTTACCTTTCAGAATTTCCACTTGAAAAAGGTTTCTCAGAATATCTGTGAGTAACAGTGAATTACTATACTATAGCAATTAGCTTGTAATTGTTGTGATTTAAGGTATAGGTCAGTATCAATGACTTGTCATCATATCTCAAAAGACTAAGTCTCTTAAACATTTGCATTTACCGTTGTCATCTAGACTATTCATCTTAAATACTGAGGATTTTCAGGTCTGGATGAACAAGTGAACTGATTCAGAATTGTCTGGAGCAACATGTCATCCTTTTTATTAATAAGTTTTCTTTCCTATCAAAAAATTCAATAGGCAGAAAAAAAAGGAAAATGTTTATGTTTACTTATCGAGCTGAGGAAAATTAACACTTTAGAGTTTCAGGTCAACTGGATTCTTATGCAGAATTTCTTGCGTGTACATCCAATCGAAAAAAATAGATATCATATTATGTATAAATAACCAAGCTCAAATAGTAAACTGCTATTAAAAAATCTCAAAAATGAAGCTGAAAACACTTTTGACAATTATTTTAATACGATGTATCTGGAGTTAATTATACATGGATTAAAGTTAGGAAAAGAAGTCTGAAAAATTAGTGTGTCTTTAAGTAGAAATATTGATTTATTATTTGTTGTTTCCAAATATATATGAATATTATTGCTACTACTTAAAAAAAATGTTGCTATAAGTGTGGTAATAACGAGTGCATACTTCTCTATTTAACTACTATGTAATTCAATTAATTTGCTAAGGGAGAATTGGAAAATATATTTTGAATTTCTTTTTATGTGCATTTCTATCAATGATATAGTCAGAGTATTTAGTATTATTTGTCTTTGTTTTGAATTTTTCTTGTGGTTTAAGAAAAGATTTTAGTGCTTCATTATCTTTCAAATATATAGAAATCAGTTGTTTAGTATATTTTGATTTGTTAATTTTTTTAGTATCAATTTGTATAGCTTTTGAGAAAGGAGGATCAATGATACTTTTTATTTTTATTAAATAGATTATAATTGTACCAATGTTACTTAACTCTGTCACTCACTGCTATGTTTTCATATGTTGTTCTGTATTAAATTAGTCATGCAATTTAAAAACAATTTATAAGGAGAACAGTTGAACATATTGAACCTTGTGAATAATTTACTTAAAAAATTTGAGTGGATTAAAGGTTTTTCCCCAATATCCCTAGAATGTATGAATTATAAATATTTTCAAAATTATATATTTCAGAGTCTATGTTTATATATTAAAGAGGAATAAAAAGGTTAAGAAATCTGAACTGTTGGAAATTATTTTTTATAAAATATACAATATTTTAACAAAATCTACTAATTAGATTTTCATTCATTATTAGAAAATTTATTAGTATCATTCAACTAAAATGAATAGGACTAAGCAAAATCTGAATCTTGGCATAAGATATTTTGACTGTATTGGTAGAAAAATCCAACAATGAAAGGGCAGGACTTTTGAAATTGCTGAAGGAATCTAGTACTCCTGAGGACATGGGCTTTAATGAACTACAAGGCATGTTGATCATTCATATTCATTTAAAATCCATAGTGCGCTTTTAGAAATCCACTTAAAAATATTTTCTTTTTCATAGCAAACTTCCAAAGTTTTATTGCTGCTGCTTTGCAATCTCCTTCCCCACTCATTTCTAATTGCTTTGTTCCAGAAAGAAACCCATATGTTATAAGACTATTAATATATTCCTATTAATATTTCATCAGAGCACACATTCTTTGTGTTAATGTAATTTAAATAAATGTTTTTTTGCTATGATGTTAACTAACCTACTCCTAACTATAAGCCTTAATAGTTTCATAGTTTGGATATATCATTTGATATGAAGCTCTTGTTTTAAATTTTTGATTTTCATGCTATTTAACAGTATCTTTTGAAACATAATTTGGGATATAGTCTTTCCTTTTTGTGTTCTCGCATCCCGCATTTCTTGAATTATTCTCTTTTCCTCTTTACTTGTTAAAATATATATTTGTTCCTAGAAAAATCTATCATCTATCTATCATGTGTCACACATCATATAAACATATATTATCATAGATACATATTAAAAACATGTCTAAATATAAAATACATATTTCGCAGTGAAGTAAATTTTTTTCCTTTTAGGAGGATATGTAGTTTCCTACATAAATATACTAAAGCCACTTTGAGCAGATTTTCAGAGTCACTGGACAGTTGGAAAATCATAAAATATATTAGTAAGGGAAGAGGAAAAATGATTTTTACTCTCTGCTTGAAAAGTGACAGAAAAAAAGAATCCTTGAGAAATGTGTCAGATAGATCTTATCCCCCTTGTGGAAGAAAAGAGTCTGAAGCTCAGAAGTGAAGACGGCCTTTGTGAGTCGTACTTGCACACTGTGCCAGCCTGCCTCAGCTCTTTGTTCATTCCTCACACATTGACATCCTGAAGTATCTGAGGATACTGCGATGGAGAACAGCAGTGTGATCGCAGGTAGAGTACCATTCTAATGATCAGATCTGAAGTCGAACTTTAGCATGCTTGGAAGCTTGGTAAGTGGTTCAATCATTGAAATACTTCCAGCATATTTAAAAACTCAAAGGATATATGTATGTGAAAATTGGACCAATTAGTTGGACCCCATGAGTCCCGTCTAATGGGTTCACGAGCTGTGGCAATGCTGATTATATAGTATATTGGTTTCAACTATTCATCACTTTAGTCTTCTGAAGCAATTCAACTTAGCCAGATACTCTCTTTCCTGATATTCAATAGTAAATGTATTGTTATAGCCTGAGGGCCTTTTTCAAGAATGTTGTTAGCTATCTCACTCTCTCGCTTAATCTCCTAGAAACTTAAAAACACATACCATTGAATAAAATTCACCACTCATGTACTCTAGTTAAACATAACCTCCACATCCTACACAATGAATGACCAATAAGTATGTGTATTTGGGCCGCGATGACTAAATAAAGTACGTGGGAATATTAATGGTGATGAGTTTAGGCAAAGAACGAGAATGTTAAATAGATTCAAAAGAAAGGATAATTTAAAATGAATTTTAAAGGTTGTTAACTCACATTTATAAAAAATAGTTCTACATTAAAACAAGAATTAGCCTAATTTTTATTTCACTGCAGTGTAAACTTAATCTTGTCCAATTTCAGAGTCTTCTATCCAGGATAAATATCAAAATGTGGGGAGTAAAATGATAATGGTTTAACAAAATTTCAGGAGATTGAGAGAGTAAAAAGTAGAGGTTGCCTGCCCTGCAAAGATCTAGTGAGATGTCAGCTGTCCTATTTGAATCTTGAGCTTTGATTCCCAAATATGCTGAGTTGTCCCTTGAGCAAGGCTGCCTGATCTCTCTTAAATCTTGGTGCCACCTTTGCTTCTGGGCCTTACTTGAGGACACAACAATCATTCCACTGTTTTCATGCATTGTTAGTTATATGGGCCCAGTCTGCCCACAGGCATTTCCCAGCCACGGCTTCTCGTGAGGCCTCTTCCCAGGGAAGGTATGGGGGGCTTTCTTTGATTGTGGGTCTCACACACTAATCTCCAGTGACACTTGTCTTCCTGGAGAGACAGGTTTTAGAAACTCTCCTTCTGGGACCCATATTCACCTACGTTGTCACTAATTCCTCCTCAGTATCTCCCTACCCCTTGCCTACAGACTCTTGAAAAATATGTGCCCTTCCCCCACATATGTTGTCTTTGTTTTCTATTATTCTAAGAAATGTGTTATTTCCAACACAACTCAAAAAACCCAAAACCAAACCATTATTACTCCCTCTTTTCCTGACTTCTGTTCCTCATATCCTTTCTTTGAGGAAATAAGCAGAAAATGGCCTAGTGGTTTTAATGGGGGAGGGAGTGTGAATTTGGGAGGGTTAGAAATGTAAATTGAACAGATTAATACTTAGAAACACATTGCTGCATGAGCAGCGATCTAAACATTTTGGTACACTGATGTCATAGGAAGAAAAATGTAAACTTCTATTTGACTGTGAAAAATGGATTATTGAATACATTTATTATCAATAAACTTTATAAATCATGTGCATTTATGCTCATCACACCAGAATAAAAAAAAAACAAAAACCAAAAAACAACTTTTTATGTGACCAGAATCTCTTCCAAAGCAAAAGTAGGATTCTTTTCAATACAATAAATTACATGCTGCTCAGATGGGGAGTATATAATATATTTACTCTTATCTGGTCCCATCATTAATTCAAATCAAGGATCAGGAATATTTTAAAAAGACAAACTAAAATAGGAAAAAAATTGGTTCTGCTTTATTTTTATATTAGCCTATCTTATCCTACCTTAGAATGATAAAAAAAATCTCATGTAACACAATGTACAAGGGTCCCCCAACTTGCTCTGTGTGTTACAATACCCTGACAGCCTTGGGAAGGAGAGGTCTGTGGTTTGCTGGGCTTTCCGTACCCCTTTGAACAGCAGTTTCTTTAGCTACAAAGGCTTTCGGGATCTCCTCTGGAAACACACCCCAAAGACAGGCCTTTTCCAAATGAAAGCTCTCTTCTATCCTAGGGCTAGCCTTTAAATGAAGAGGTATGGGGGGTGCATTGTAAAGAAAAGTGGGGTTTTATTTCTAAGTCTGATCTGAGTAAAATGAATAGATGAAACCGATGAAGATTGAAGCACTGGTGACAGTATTTTATCATTAGAAGAGTGCTAAATGGCTTAGAAAGCCTGGTTGTAAATTTATACTGCTCTTCAGTTCATGTCACTTTGAAAGATTCTGGAAATTATGTGTCAAACCAGCCTTGGCTGTCCAAATACAGTTTTATACAAGCAGATTATTACTTAGGACTAATTACAAAGGGTGTCCCTTCCGGGATGAGCCACTACTGGCTCTTCTGTTTCGTGGCTGGCAGGGGGCAGCATACAACAGAAATAACCTTTACCATGTGCAAAGTAAATTCACTTTGCTTGATTGAACTAATTCTCAAATTAGTGATGGCCTTTGAGAAATAATTGATTTAAAGACACATGGAAGCCTGAGAAAAAAATGGCAGAGGAGTAGAGCATGAAAAGCCTTGAATGCCAACCTCGTAATTTTTAGCTTTATCTAAATTGGAGGTTTACAGGCAGGTGAATGACATGACACTGTGCCTTGTGTATAGTAAGATTAACATTTTAGAAAAATCCTTTTGAAAACAGTATGAAGGCTTCTCTACTCTGAAGGAGTCAAAGTGCAAGTATTTCATGTTTATCTTTTCTAGGTTTTGTGCTAAGTGTTTTTTCTCCTTACCTGCTTTAACAGTTATTATCCTAAGAGGAGGAAAATTAAATCACCCAAAGTCTTACAAAGAGGAAGTGACACCTGTTTTTTGTTTTGTTTTTTTTAACTGTATTTATATCTCTTGCAGAAGGCTGGAGGGCCAATTAGAAGGATATTTCAGGCATCCAAAGGAGAATCCATAAAGTCCTGACCTAAGATATAGACTTAAATACTGCTAGAATTACCTGAACATGGTACATAGTTGAATGTAGTGAAGAAGTGTTTAGAATTACTCCAAGGTTTGTGAATGAGGAAAATGGGTTGATATCACTGCTAGCATGTGAGATAAGAATTGTGAATTATGGACCAAAGTTTTTGTGTGTGTAGTGTGTGTGTGTGTGTGTGTGTGTGTGTGTGTGTGTGTGTGTGTTTGGGGGATTATGATTTCTATGGGACATAGAAAGTGAAGATCCAAGAGCTGTCTGGAAAGTATCCAGTCATGTGATATGAAAAGTACAGGCATTTATGGCTGAATTTTTTCTGGACAGCCATCATATATAGTAGAATGTCGATAAAGTAGACCCAGAGACCAGGAGATTATTTGGGTCTGGGGAGAGAGATTTGTGATTAAAAAATATGTAATGGTAGTCACAAGAAGACACCATGCATACTATTGTCCAAGAGGTGAGTGCAGAGAGATAAAACATGGGGGACTAGAATTTTTAGGGCAGAGATTGTTTCCTGTGTATAAAAGCCCAATTAGATAGCCCAGCAAAAACAATTTTCCATACTCTATTTCCAGGCATTCTAATTTGCACCCAGGGGACAACACTTTGGAAAGCATTCATTTAGGTGATGAACATTTGGAGTTGGATAGAAATATGACTAAAATGGTAGGAAAAGCAAGAGGGGAGTGTCAGTTTCAGAAGCCAAGGGAGGAGAGGCTTTAGAGATGGCATCATCTGTATTGAAAATTTCAGAAAGCACCAAATATTAGGGACTGACGGGTAACTTATTATTACTGGATGTTGCCCGTTGTTGGTCAGCTCTCTTCGTGGGGGCACCCAGAACCCTACTTCCTTCCAGTGCTACCCACTTCCCCCTATTCCTTTACTTCAAAAACTACTCCAGGAATGCCGCCGTCTTTCTCTACTTCTGGACACAACTTCCCACTGAGAAAACAATTTACTTTGTAGCCAAAATCAGATTGAATGTTGGTCAATTAATACATAAAGGAGGACTCACCATTTACATCACCCCATTGAGTTTCATCTCTACAGCACAGGGACAACTTTCTCCAGAATTAGAATGCAGCAGGAATATTGGAAACAGCCTGCTTTTCAGACATTTGTTGTATTCTCACATCAAATGTGTTCCTTAAATCCAGGAGCTTACTTCATCCTCAAAATACTTGTTTTGGCTTTAAGTATGAGGGTGCTGTGTTTTGCTGCGTGAGATCTTTCTCCAATCTACCCCTCTCTCCACTGCCAGCCTTGTGGAAATCACCCACAGGCATCACAATCTCTGAAGTGGTCAGCAAGCAAACAGTAAATGTTATTCATAAATATCTAAGTCAAGCCTGAAGCAGACTTACAACACCAAAAAGTGAATTTTGCTTTAAATTGAAATAGAGCTCAGGAGATATAGCTTGGGATTTGAGGATGATTAAGTGTAGCATTCAGTTAAGTGGCTTCGCCTCTCCAGAAAATGTAAGGCAAACAGTCTTTTCACTGACCTGTGGGGTCTTTGCCGTATTTGGCATAATAAAATGACAGATCTGGTCGTGTATTGCTTTAGCAGGCATTGTACAACTTGACTGAAATATCCAATTCAAAACACAGGCAAGTGAATTTTGGGTGCTATATTTTTTGATGGATTTAAAATTCTTTTTTGCATAAAACTGATAATTCTGGTAAGTATCACCTTTGCTTAAAGCAATAGAATTGTTTTAACAAGAACTTTGGGATTTAAAATTCATTTAATATGCTTCTACAACTTTTCCTAATGGAACATGAATGTTGATGAAAACAGCATATCTCCAAACATCTAAATGTAACCTAAAATTTTATTTCTACCTTGTGTTTTATAATAATGTATGATCACCTTCATGGAGATGGCCAAACAAATTACTGTAGGCAATCTGTTAAAAATATCTTGAAGGGTAAAATTAGAAAAAAAATTAAAGGAAAATCTATGCTTATGTGAGCACAGAGAATTCCTGGTCCATAGAGAGGAATGCTTAGTGCCAATTTCTATTTCTTGATCATTACTTCCCTATGCCTCCTCTTCCACTTCCTCTAAAGGTTCATTAAGGCAAACAATAATAAATTTTACTCCCATCCTTATTGCCTTTGTACAATTTTTATGGTCAAAGCCTGTATCCTCCCCTTCTTTTAGTGACCTCGTATCTTATACTAAATGTCTATTTTTTTGAATAAGTGTATATTGCTGAAATAACCGCCATGTGAAACTAAAGATCTTTATGTCCCAATTAACAAGGGTTACCTATTAGTATTATGCTTCTAGGATGTTAAGGAGGAAAAAAAAAAAGCAGCAACCTATAGATCTCTAAGAAACAGGGAGAGAATAAATAGATGAGCTCTGGCTTACAAAGTAGCTTGGTGGCAGCTGCTTTGGACTCATAAATGAGGTGTTTGAAAAGGGCATGTATAGGTCGGTAGAAAATATACTTTGCTTAGCAACACACCTGTTTTTATTCTTGTTACAGATTCTTGTGAGATGAATTTCTTCCATTAGAACTCATCTTGCCTCTTTTTCTCCCTCCCATTGAGCTTTCTAACAGAAAGCTCAACACCAACATCAAAGGAATTTTGGACTTTAAGTGGGCAAGGGGGAGCATATCTGGTAGATGTGCAATTCTTACTAGAACTGATTAATGCAACAAAAAGCTCATCGTGATTAGAGGGGTGCAGGCCATTTACCTGTGTTTAAAATTCTATACATTAAAAAACGCAAAATAGTCATGAAGCGTTGCTACATATGCTTTGAAGAACAGAAGGTTTATGTCTAATTTAGATGAAATTTCTTCCTTTTTCCCTCTTTGCATACATCACTAGAGTCATGAATTACATGAAAATAGCAATATGCCAGCTTTAAAAGCCATTTTTTAAGTAAAAAATAAGTTAAATTTTAGGGTTTCTTCCAAATGTAGACTCTTAGAAGTAGAGGCCCATTCCTTTAGTGTCCACTCAAGTTTGCTTGTTGTAGATGTATCTTTTTACCTAAGAAAATAGGTAGCTAAAGCTTTCCTGAATTTGAGACATATTGGCTAGTAGGTGGAATCTAGCTGGCAAATCTTGTCCCAGGTAAGATGAAGCAGGTTTACTGTCAAATGGGAATATTTGAAGCAACAGCCAGACAGACAAGATCACTGTGACTTAAAATGTCCAAGTGGCATGCATCATGGAAGGCTTGACTAAGAGAATACTGAAAAGCAACAGTGTCAGGAAAGTAAGTGTTATTTTTCAAGATCCAATTGATAATGAGATCCTTTATGTCTCTGTAGGAGAAAAGCTTCTGACAGTGCTACTTATAATTAGCTTATTTATTTCACATGCTTGAGAATAAAAAATGACACATCACTAAAACTAAAGGAAGTGAAACATGTTTCATTGCATGTTTTTTTAGTAGGAGTTACTAGGAACCTGCATACAGAGTGACATTGTTAGTACAGGGTACATTCATTTCAAAAGCCAATGTATAGTACGCTAGGCTTGCAGTGTGATCATAATGGAAAAACTAGAGGACTGTATTCTTCATTTTTTAAAATTGTTATGCGAAAGCTTCATACCCTAACAATTAAATTTCCAGGATGCACACAGAGATTTTTAAAGCCGTGCTTTCCAATCTTTTGAGAACCATATGTCCCCACAGTTTTTTTTTAATATCAGTTTTTGTGCCTTAATGGAGAATTTAGTTATTTAACTAGGCAATATATCCAATACCTTTGTATCAGGTATGCATACAGGTCATGCTACTATTCCGAGGGGCTTGGTTTACTGAGAGGAACAGAGAAATAAAGAAACAATCGCCATATAATATGATAAGTGATATACAACAGTGGAAAACCCAAGGATGATGGTAGCGTATAAAAGGCAGCTTGCAAGCCAGATTTTGTCTTCAATATAAAGGATTTCTAGGGAATATGATTATGTGGCTGAAAGAAAACCCATCTATTCAAGCGAACAGAGGGAGGATTTCCAAGTATAAAAAATAATGTGTAAAAGTCTTAGAAGTAAGAAAGACTCGGAGGCCCTGTAATTAGTTCAGAGTGGCAGAAACATAAAGAGCAAAGGAGGGGAGGTGAAAAATGAGACGGGAGAGGTAAAGAGGGGGCCAACCCAGGAAAACTCTGAAGACTATTGGAAGGAGTTCCTGAGAGCAATGGGGCTTGACTTCTAAGTGAAGTGAGTGAATGACGTAGAAATGGAGTGGTCGGAGATACAATTATCAATGACATTTCAAATTCAAATGTCCAAATTGAACTCCACATTCTGTCTCCGAACCCTATTAATTATCACAAAGTCCTCTACATCTCAGTTAATGCCAATTCCATCCCTTCATTTGCCCAGGTGTCATCTTTGAGATTTTCTTTCTTTTACAGCCTCTATTCCATGTCAGGAAAACTTGGCTCAGCCTTTGAACTCTACCTGGAATCCAATATCTTCTCGGCACCTCTATTCGTTTAACTCTAATCCTTTCTCTACCATCTCTTGTCTAGATACTGCAAAGCATTCCAACTTGCTCCTACCATTGCCTCCCACTCTCCACTACCACTCTGCCCTTGTGTTGCTTAATTCATCTCAATCTCTATTTTTGTTTATTCATTTTTGGGTAGGATATTCTATCAGTGTCTGAGAGAAGTTTGTTAAAATCTACCACTCTAACTATGGATTTGCCTAGTTCTCTCTTTAGTTCTGTTTTGCTTTATGAATTTTGAGGACGTGCTTTGAAGTACGTATATATTCAGAATTGTAGCATTTTACTAGTGTGTTACTATTAGGAAATATCTCTATTTCTAGTAGGACTTTTTTACTTATGTGTACCTCATCTGTCATTAATACAGCTGTAGTAACTTTCCTTTGGTTTGTATTTTTATGTTTTTTTCTTTTTTCCCAGTTAGGAAGACAAAAACCCCCCATTAGATATTTCAACAAAGATTTAATAAAGGGATTTGGTTGCACAGACTTGGAGAGCAAAAGTTCAAAGGAATACTGGGGTAACCCAAAGATTTTAACTGTAGAAAGCAGTTACTCTTCTTAGCCTGGGAAACCAAAGCACAATATTGAGGTGAAAGGAAGGGCCTTGCAAAGTGGACATTAATATCCTGCAATGAAAGGGTTCCACTCAAGGCAAGGTGCAGGGTTTGCCCAGTGTAACTGTTGCCCAGACCTCTAAAGAGCCAGCTCTACCCAGGTCCTGCTTGTCCCACTGAGGAGCCATGATCAGGCTGGTTTGAGAGAGTCAGTGGAAGCTGATGGCTTCAGCCTGCCCCTTCTGGGGCCATCTAACACTGATTGCTGGTAGTAACAGGAATAGGAAAGAAAGCCCCCAGTCGTTCCTCTGGCCTTCCAAATTCTCTTGAGTGACCCTTATCAGATAAATTCACAGACATCCAGCTGGCCGTTTGTAAATGTAGTTTGCGGAGTAAAATAAAAAAAGTTTGTTTTTCAGAAATGAGAGATGATAACTAACCAGTAAATATGACATGTATTTCTCTCCCTTTACTTCAACTTCTCTATACTCTTAGAATGTGAAAGTATCTCTTTTAAGCAACATACAGTTGCATTTTAAAGAGTTGATTCTGACAGTTTTCATTTTGATACTTGGTCAATACACAGAGGGTGCCAAAAAAATGTACACACATTTTAAGAAAGGAAAAAACTGTATTAAGACTGTAATACTCAATGTATGCTGATAACAAAAGATGAATACAAGTCACATTTGCATTCTGTAATTACCCGAGGTGCTCAAAGTGGTTACTATCAGTATTTATGTAATCGATAGCATCGCTTAAAACGTGTGTACAGTTTTTTGGCACCCCCGGTATATTAAATCTGTATGACACGTAATGGCTGTTACATGAATTACTCACATATATGGCTTTAGACCCATCAGTCTGTTATTTACTTTTTTATTCATCTCGTTATGTTTCTTTATCTCTCCTTTGTTGACTTTTTTGAGTTAATTTTTTTATTTTTACCTTTTTCTCCTTGGTGGTTTATTGTCCTTTCACTATTCTTTTACTGGCTATTCCATGGATTACAGCATAAGTATTTCACACACAAAAGTCTACTGTACATTAGTACTTTCTCCTCTTCCCAGCCTTCTGCAGCTCCCACACCACGCTGGCCCTGAACTCGTTTTTTGTCCCCCTATTCCTCTGCCTCCCTTGAAAGCTCTGCCCTGTTTCTCATCTTCTCAGAAATCTCTCCCTAAATAGACATATGCTCCTCAGGGAAATGAGCTCCCTGATTTTTTTAAAATCCTGCTTTTCTAGTTCTCAGCAGGAGGATTGTTCCGAATTACTTAAAGTGTCACAACAGAATGTAGAACCTTTTTACAGTCTGTTCTCCCTGGAGAATAATACGAATCAGATCATCTTCCCCAGCTCAGCATCTTCTGACAAATTCTTATTTTATCCAGAGTAAAAGCCAAACGTCCCTTGGATCTACCCCCTCCCCCACTTCCTCCCTGATTTCGTCTCCTCCTGCTCTCATCATTTCTTTTGGGCTGTATCCGTTTCTTTGCTATTTCTCAAAGCTAACCAACTTGTCCCCAATTTAGACCATTTGTATTTTCTGTTCCTTTTGCCTCAAATAGAATACTTTTCCATCAGGTGTCTGCTTGGCTTTCTCCTCAGCATTTTCACATATTTGCTAAAATATTACTTTTTAGTGAGGTTTTACTCAATGATCCTAGTTTAGAAAGTTGAATTCCTGAGGCACCATCTATCCTCTTTTATTTTTATCTTTAGAAATTAACTTGTAATATATTTGAATTTGCTGTTATTATTACTTTGTATGTGTTTTCTTCCATTAGAATATAAATTCCAGTATGATTGTGATTCCCTCCCCCCCTTTTTTAAAAATTATTCACTATACATTAGTATCTATAGCACCTAGAATAGTGCCTGGCACACAGTCTATGCTTGATAAGTATTTTTTGGAATGAAAAAAAATGAGTAGTAGAATTACTAGTGGGGCAAGATTTCTGGATTTAGATTTGAAATACATTAAGCAAAATTGATTAATTGGATAGTGGTGACTGGAGGAGTCCAGGATAATCATCAAATTTCTGGCCCAGGAGCAAGTTCTATTCTTCTGAACAGACTGACTCCTTATTTACCAAATGGGATTTACTATCTTTTCCTTTTCTGGTTCCATTTTGCTGTGTTGATGTAGTATATCACTGTTCACCTCAAAGGTAATAACTATATAAATGAGGCTCCCCAAGATTCTGTCAGTGATGTCAAAGGCTAAAGTATATTCTGTGGGCTATGTTCCTCGTATCTATTGGATTCAGGTAGAGTTTTCTAACTGTCAATTAAATGTGGAAATGGTAAGTGCTACTGGTAGTGAAAGGAGGAAGAAGTTTGTATGATTTGAGAAAGAACTAGTCTTTCACGTGCTCACGAACATTTGGATAGGCTGTGGCTATGTGAAAAGCTTGGTCTTTCAGGTCAGATGGTGTGGGAATGAGCATCAATGAGGGGGTAGAAATGGGATAAATGAAATGGATTTTGGAAGGATGTTGGAAAGGGGCATGGAGGATGAGCATACATGTGGAAGTGAAGATCTTTAAATTGTTTTTGAGAAACACAACTACAGTCATTTAAAGTAAATGTAATTTACGGTTATGCAGAATGGCTGAGAGAGAGTAATGGAAGACAAAGCTGGTGAATAGATAATAGACACACATGGTTGATTGAGCCCATTCAAATACCCGGGCATTTTTGAAAAATACAAGATATGCTGTTTGATATAATTGTCTTTATTTTCTTATTTTTAAACTTTGAATAAATTCAGCATATATTGTATTCTTCACATTAGATTAATATGTCATAATTTTAAAAGCAGCAACTGGGAATTCTATTGGGATAAGGGATGTAGTTTTTTTTCTTTGGAGATTGACTTTCTTTCTATATTTCTTTGTAAGGAGAGAAAAAAATTAGGGAGAGTATATCCTTGAGAAATATGGGTGTGCAAACCCTGGATCAGAAATTCAATCAAGTTTATTAAAAAACATACAAACAAACAAATGGAGAGTAAAACAAAAAGCAGAGTCTGTATACATATCAGTGAATTAAGAGGTAAAAATTGCTTGTAAACTATGAACTCATTTGGAGTATTAACAGAAATCATTTGGTTCTCTGTGGAATCTGATGTGAGTTAAATCAGGTTTTTAACTAAACTGACTCTGGCCAACTCCTCCTTTTGGGTGTCTAGGGTTTGAGCTATATCTTCTCTTGAGCTTTTTTGGGCAACTTGATGTGGAAGAAGGATTCCTAGGACTAACTATGGCCACAAAAATATGAATGATCCTGGGCAAGGCAATTAACCTCTTTAAGCCTCAGTTGCCTCATGTGAAGTATCAAAGTATTAAACAAGATGTTCTTTATGTCCCCTTTTAAATATAACATTGTATACTTCCACAGGGGCCTCTTTGGAACCTGTACCTTATTAGGTCTTTCTTCGGTTGGCCGTGTCAGAGGATGACTAGAACAGACCCAAAACTATCTAACCATAAGCACAATTTTAAAAAGGAAGGTTTACTTGCCAAAACAAACCAATAAACAAGTAAAATTGATGCATCTGTATTCATTCTTGAGGAGAATAAGTTAGAATTTCATGCTATAAAATGCCAGCACAGTCCCTCTTCAATTAAGTGTTATTTTTGAAGAAAAAGTATGTTATTTAAGTAAGTTTGCTGCTACCCCAAATTCTTTGAGAACACCAGGGAGGGTGAAGTGCCTAGCCGTTCCTGTCTCAGATGGCAGAGGATGGAGACATGCCTACCTTGCAGAAACATGTGCCTGAATTTAGCTCCTGCAGCGACCGTGGCTTCTGCAACTGCAGACTCTTTGCCTTCAAGCTGTTACAGGCTTCACTGCAGACTGTTATTTATATGAGGTGACAGTGACAGACTCAGCAGGACTGAGGCCTTTGACAAATTTATCATTTTATTGATGGTCTCAGACTATAGTTGCTACTTATATAATAATGTTTACTAATGCATTTTTAGGTAATTGGTTTGTATGAGAATCTATATTATTTGTCAATATAGAGTAAGTAATTTATGTTTATGAGTTTTGTTTGTACGCATGAAGTAGCTTAGTGAAGTGGAAAAAGCACAGTGTTTTGATCCAAGCAGATTTGGATTCCACCATTTTATAAATATTAGGCCTGGAAATAGTTGTATAACTACCTGAATATAATAAAAGTTAACTCAAAATTTCTGTGTGGACAAACAATATAATCTAAGTTAAGTTCATATCATAGTTCCTGACACATAGTAGATTCTAAAAAATGTTAAGTGAATGAACTTAGTTCTCTTGTGCTTTTGTTCCTCAACCGTTTTGATTCCTGAAAGTTGTGAAAAATAATATATGACAGCAGTAGCATTTATGAATAATCAAAACAAAATTCTATACCTCAAGTAATTTTCATGTGACCAGAATGAGGTAAAACAGAGTTGCTGTCCTTGTATAGGTAATAAATGTCTTATCTAAGTGATTTAAAAAAATTTATCCGTGTGTATGTAATGTATACCCTCCCTCGTATGGATATAGGATTAAGCACTAATACCAATGCAAATTTAATAGCCTGCGATTGAGAATGAATAGGAGAAAATCTTTTAACCCAATTGTATTGATCTCATATCAGAGGCATAATATACATGAGTTTAGTCAATAATGTTTAACTACCAAGAAATTGAAGACCTAAACTAAATGTAAGAGATTTTGGTTTTTGATACATCATATTTCTAAAAAGATTTCTCAAGTGTTTCTTCATCTGTAAGAAAGAGTCCAGTGAAGGAGTTATTAATACTAAGGCGAATTGCTAGTGTGTTAAAGGAAAAGCAACGGACATCTTTAGATCAGAAAGATGAGTTACATATTATTAAGTAAGGAGTTAAGAAAGGCAATGGAAAAAATGATAAAAAAAATAACTAAAATTGCTAAAAGTAAAGTTATAAAAAGTGGGAGAGCCTTTTTTTAGTAGAATATGTAAATATTAAGTTATATCTTTAAAAATAATAAGTTATTAATTTTAAAAGTGTGTTCCTTAAAATTAATTACCCAAATCATTTTTTTCCATTCTATCTCCTCCATAACATTGCCAATACAATTATTCAACATATACCATGCTCACACAAACAGGCTGCCCACGCTGCTATGGCATGGGTACAAGGGCCCATTATAATTAAGGTAAACAAGGGCAAAAGATGAAAAAGTCCTAATTTAGGAGGGCATTTGTTGTTTTGTTTGGGAACTCTGGGACCACCAATCATCTGGATGAGAAGCTGACATGATTGTGCTTATTCTGAATAGACAACTTTGTATGGTAAAAGCAAATAATCAGCAAACAGAAACAGACTTTGAATTGAGATAGATCTGATTTTAGCTACTCACTGAGCCTCTTCCTAGCTTTGCCATCCTTGGCAAGTTATTACTCTTTGCTGAGGCTCACTTTCTGAAAAATGGAGATGACAATGTTTGTGTCAAAGTGTGATGATTAAATATGAGGGGATATAAAATACTTAGAAAATTAAAGGTACTTCTTGCATGGTGATTTTTAAAAAAAATTTCCCCTAGGACTGGGCACTGAGGAGGTGATTAGTATATATTTCTGGTATTAAATTCAATATTTAAGTCTTGGGATGATTATGAGAATATATTTATTAACAACTAATAACCAATAACAATAGCAACACAAAATACAAAGCTTGGCACATGAAAGGGATCAGTAACTGTTAGCCTTCATTGATGAAATCACAATTGAATTCGATGGCCTTCAAGATCCCATTTACTTTTTAAAATTCTACAATTTAATAGCTTTTGATTGGCTTTATAAGAAAGCATGTGTATACTTTTATGTAGAAAAATACCCAGTTTCTATAGGGCACTGTATCTGGCTGTACATCAAAGTGGAACACCGAATCCTCCATGAAAACTGATTTTTTGTTAAAAACAACAATAAAACCCCGCTTTCCTTTATTCTTCTTGTGAGAGCAAGAAATAAGAAAAACTTGAGAGAAGAATGAACAGGTAGTGAATCCAAAGGACTCTGAAACAAAGGCAGAAAGAAGATTGAGTGATAATTACAATAATGGATAGAACCTAAGGAGAAAGTGTTAGCAAAATCCCATTTGAAGGCAGAACCAAAGTGCTGAGATGGGAATGAATGACTGAATATAACAGGGTAATAGATGATTATTGCATGGAAGGGAGAGGAAGAAATGGTTAAAGGAAGGTGGGAAAGCAAGAAAAAAATAAGCTGAGTTTTCTGACAAAAAGAAAACAGGAAAAACAAGCTAGAAGAGAGGATGAAGGGCAGATGGACAAAAGACCAGTATTTTTCTAATTTGGCTTGCATATGTTGCATGGATTTATTACTGTTGTTCTTCTGGGACTTAGCCAATGACGACCTGTTCTGTTCAGGAAGTCATCACCATGAGATTGGTTCTCCTCTGACTTACCTTTAAAAAGCAGAAGCAGTGAATATAGCCATAACGGAAGGAAAAGTATAATTAGTAGAACTGAAAGAAGACAGTAAAGATTTTGAATGGGGCCATATTGAAGCACTGTGAAACAATGGTGGCTTTTTGGGGGCAAACACTAGAGATGGCTTGTATTTGCTGGACTTTCAAAAGACAAACTCTACTAAGGAACAAATAAATAGATTTCTCAGGATAGCGTTGCCACATTCAAGTTTTATACCACTGGGGAAAACCACAAACGTCATGTATATGGTTTTCTAAAAACAAATTTAAATCCAAACCATATGTTAAATGACAAAATTAAAATAAAAATTTAACTTAGGTAGTTCGCTATTTTTGCTGGGAAATTTTCTTTCTAAAATGCAGATTTAATCATAATATGCTACTCCTTTTACTTTGATATAAAAATTGTTTAAATGTTCTGCTTCTCCTTAGCATGATAAGACTTTTCTTCAGAAATCACTTCTATTTGTTTTTAATCCAGTCTTCAGATTCTTCCTCATGGTTGATGCCCATGACAGAACACATCATTCTTAGTGGGAGACTGGAGTAATAATAGGAAGATTAATTTGGTAGCTATGTGTAGGATTGATTTGTGTTTATGTATTTTTATAACACTGTAAAGTCTGTTTCAGGTCAAATTTTTATTCCAAGGTTTAACTTTTTGTTTTGGAGTTTTAGTAGGCCTCACTACCTTTCAGACTTAAAAAAAAAATCTGCACTTAGTTTCAGGCTATCTTTATGCCTTGATATTGCTATGCTTCTTGGACAAACTGCGAGATCCTGGAAGAGAACATTACTCATCCGCCTCTCCAGACCTGGATGGCAGAAGCTGTTCGAGCACCGATTGGATTGCAGAATCCACTCAGTCTTCCAGACAGTCTGTGACCTAAACTTGAGAGAGAAAGTGAGGGGAAAAAGAAGCAAATAAATATAGAAAGAAAGACAGAAAAGGAAAGAAAGTGTGTGTGTGAGAGAGAGAGGAGAATATCAGTTAATGGGTCAATCATTAAGTATTGTTTATCTATTTATCCAAATGTTTTTATTATGTGATTTTTTTTTTGGCCTGAAAATGATGCCATTGTCTATAAAACTTCTCATATCTTTATTCTTTAAAAAAACAGAACACAACATTTTAAAACTGTTTAAAAGAGTTTTAGTGTATTTTTTTCATGATTCATAGTTTTATTTATTTATATTATACTTATTAGGATGATACTGGTTAGTAAAATTATGTAGGTCTGTGTTTATGAGTTTTTGTATGTTTGTCTTGCTTGTTTGTTTCTTTCTATTTTATATTGCACATATGAGTGAAATCATAGGGTTCTCAGACTTTTTCTGGCTTTCTTATTTTGCTTAAAGATCCATCTATGCTGTTGCAAATAACAGTATTTCATCTTTTCTTATAGCTGAGTAATATTCCATTGTGTACATGTACCACATCTTCTTTATCCAGTCATCTATTTAAGGACACTTTGGTTGTTTCCATGTCTTGGCGAATAATGCTTCAATGAACAAAAGGAATGTGAATTGGTCCAGCCACTTTGGAAAATAGTACAGAGGTTCCTCAAAAAATTAAGAATAGAATTACCATATGACCCAGAATGTCTTTCCTTTGAAGACATTTATTTGTAAAGATACATGTACCTCTACATTCATTGCAACACACACACACACACACACTCTCTCTCTCTCTCTCTCTCTCTCTCTCTCTCACTGTGCTCCCTCCACCTTTTTTTGTTTTATTGAAAGACAGTTTCATATTTTCAGTTGGCTTTTACTCTGCCTTAACTCCACACTTTCTCTTATATCCCAGATCCAATCTTGAAGCAAACTTATTTGCTTTAAATTCAGAATAATTTCAGAATCTGACCACATCTCTACTCTTACACCCTGGTCCCGGCTCCAGTCTCCTCTCATGTGGATTACTGCAAGTAGTCTCTCTGCTTTCACTTGTCACTCCTGCCACTGTGTGTTTTCAACAATCCAGAAAGATCCATTTAAAAAGTTGCTGGAATGATATGCACAAAAAGTTAAAAAATAATAAATAAAAAAATGTAATTATGTGAGGGATACATGCTAACTAAAACTTATGTGGTAATAATTTTGCAATATAATGTTGTTATCCCATACGCCTTAAACTAATATGATGTTATGTCAGTGATATTTCAATAAACTGGAAAAAAATTTTAAAGTCACTCCTTTGATCAAAATCTCCTATTGGATTCCTATTTTACTCATAGTAAGAGCCTAAGTCTTTACAATGTCCCCTGCACCCTGCGCCCTGCTGCTGAAACGTCGCCCAGCCTTATCTCCTCGGCCTCACTTGCATAGCCCTTGCTTATTCTGCTCCGGATACACAGATTTCCTGGTTGACCCACCTGCCACAACCTCGGGGCATTGACTCCAGCTCTGCTCTCAAGTAACCTCATTGCTTCCTCCTTCACTTGTCTGCGATATTCACTGGCGTCACTGTCTTAGGCTTTTCTTGCCTACCTAATGGAATATTCCAACTCTTCTCCAGCTCAGGCACGCCCTTGACTCTCTTGCTGCTTTGTTTTTCTCCACAGTATTTCATTTAACTCTTATAGTATCATCCTTATTGGTTCTAAAACACTTCTTTAGGCAATTTTATGTACTCATTTATTTGTTAGTTATTCATCTATTTTAGTTGAGGTGTAATTTATATCCTGTACAGTTCAGCTATTTTAAACATACAGCTTTATGAATGTTGACAAGCATAAACATTTCTTTTACCACCACTGTCAAGATAAAGAAAACTTTCATTACCCAAAAAAGTGCTCTTTGCAGGAAGCCTCCTTCCCCCACCTTTTAGCACCTGGCAACCTCCGATTAACTTTCAATCATTATAGTTTTGCTTTTTCTAGAATTTTATATAAATGGACTAACACTTTTTTTTTTCTTGGTTTGGCTTCTTTCACACAGCATAATTTTGAGATTTTGAGATTTGTCCATGTTTTTGAGTGTATCAGCAGTTCTTTTTTTGTTTTTTGAGTACATAATGTATGATTCCATTTATATAAAACTACAGAAAATGTTGTACTGCACAGTGACAGAAAGGAGATCAATGCTTGACGGGGAGGGGAGGCAGGGAGGAGCAGGGGGCGGGACTTGCCAAGAGGAACAGGAAACTCTTTGGGGTAATGGATGTCCTGATTGTAATGATTTTTTTGGTATGTGTTTATTTATTTATTTTTGATGTTAAATTTATTGGAATGCCATTGGTTAGTAAAAATTACATAGGTTCCAGGTGTACAATTCTACAATACATCCTCCATGTGTTGTGTTAGGTGTTCATCACCCAGTCAGTGTGTATCAGTAGTTACTATCGCCACGTAGTATTTCATTCAGATGAGATAAAACCCATGGTTTGTTTTTCTTCCACTTATTGATGGACATTTGGGTTGTTTCTAGTTCTGGTCATGATGAATAAAGCTGTTTGAACATTTACATACAAGTCTTTGTGAGTATTTCATTCTTCTTAGGTAAATCCCTAGGCGTGGGATTGCTGAGTGATAGAGTAAGTGATATGCTAACTTTACAAGAAAGTACCAAAATGTTGTCATAATAAGTACATCATTTAGCTTGTCTTCCAGTTGTTTCACATCCTTGCCAACATTACTATTATTGGCCTTTTAATTTCAGCCATTCTAGTGGATGTGTAATGACAGCTCACCATGGTTTTCATTTGCATTTCCCTAAGGACTAATGAAATTAAACATCTTTTTATGTGCTTATTTGCCATCTGTTTATGTTCTTTGTTGAAGTGTATTTTAAATCTTTTGCCCATTATTTTTATTGGTTTTCTTTTCTTATTCTGCATGTATGTTCTTTATCATATCAATGAGTTGTTTGCAAATATTTTCTTCCAGTGTGTGGCTTTTCTCTTTAGCATTATATTGCCGTGCTCCTTGGTGTGACTTTTCACGTATTTCTTCTGCTTGTTGTTTGCTAAGTATCCAGGGGTTCATAATTTTCATCAAATTTGTAAAATTTACTGTAACTATTTCGTCAAATTTGTTTTTTCTGTCACCCCTCCATCTATTTTTTCTCCTCCTGGGCCTCCAGTTACACATACGTTAAACTGTTTGATATTGTTTCATAATTTCCTGAGGGTTTATTTTTTTCTTCTTAATTATCTTATCTATGACTTTTGTCATATTATGTTTTTAAGTTTCTACATCTTCTGCAGTGGTTAATCTGCTGAATCCTACCAAATACGGTTTATTTCAGATAGTATAGTTTTTATTTAAAAAACTTTTAAATCTTACAGATGTTTTTTTCTTGCTATAGGCACGTCAGTGGGTGGGACTGACACTCAGGCTGACTGGCTGTGGGGTTTGGCTGTATCCACAGCTTATGTGTGGCTGTGCAGGGTGGCTTACCCCACTGAGTGGGATTAGCCACAGCACGCTCTGGTGCATATTGAGACTGCTCTTTATGTGTGCCCTTGTGGGGCTCATGGGACGGTGTTCTGCTGTAGTCTGAAGTCAGCCTACAAGTATGTTGGTTCTGGGGCTCGTTGGGAAGGGCTTCAGTGCAGGCCCAGGTCAGTCACTGCCTATGGCTGGACTGGGACTCTCTGGTAGGGGATACAAAAGTGAACAGTTGTTTGCTTCCTGTGCTAAACCTGGAGGCGCGTGGGTGAGGCCTCACTATAAACTAATGAAAACTGCCATCAGTACTAGGCCTGGGGTAGCTCAGCAAAAAGTCAGGACACCCCAAGGCCTGCTGCCACCTGCTGGCTCCTTTAAGGGTCAGCCACTGATAAAGCCCTTTGCAGTAAGCTAGTTGGGTGAGGCAGGGTCTCAGGGAGTCACTAGAGTGGGAAGAGTTGTGTTCACAAGGTCGGTGTAGATTCTGGTTTGAAGCCAGTGCTGAACCTGGACTACTCAGCAAAAGTCTCAGAGCACACAGAGACTAGTCACCTCCTGCTTGCGGCCCACAGACTCTGATAGTTTTCCAAGAAAGATGCAAAGTGGGCAGGGCTGCTCTCTGAGAAAGTGCTCCAGGTGATGGGGAAGTGGGAAGGCCGTGTCTCAGCAGAGCTTATTGGGCCAATCAGATTCAGATTTGGCCGTGTGGGGGAGTGCTCAACATAAGGAAGATGGTGCCTGCCCGCAGGCTACAGAGAGAAAGAATCTCGGAGGGTAAATGGTGACTGTCCTTTAGCCCTCTCCCAGAAGCCACACACTTCAGTCTTCCTCCAGTATGTCTTCTTCTCCATCAGAGCCCAGGGTGAGTGCTTGTGAGTGTTTCTGTGCTTAAGTTCTTTAAGAAAATATTTGGTTTTCCTGCAGCGTTTCATCGGATTGTCAGCATCCCCATGTTTTTCTCAGCTAGTTGTTGAGGCACCACTTTGTAGTACCGGAAATCCAAGTTGGTGTGGGGCTGGGGGGAACGTCCACAGGCAGAGATATCCCTCCTGTTTCTCAACCGCCACAAGGAGGTTTGGGGCTAGCCTGTTTTGCGTCTCTGCTCATCCTGGCAGGCTTGACGTGGCTGCTTCTTTATGTTCTTAGTTATCAAAATTTCTGCTCAGCTAGACTTCAGATGGTTCTACAGGTTGATTGCTCTATAATTTAGTTATAATTTTAATGTGTTCACGGAAGGAAGCAGGCACAGTGTTTTTCTACTCTACTATCTTGGATCTCTCCCCTCTCTTAGTTAATATTTAATGCATTTGTTTGTTCATTAACTTAACAGTATACGTTAATAACCTAGTGTATACCAGGTTCTCTTCTAGACACTAGTAAGAAAACATATTTCTCAGTCTTTTCCTTTCTCTGTTATTAGTCTATTAAGACCAATCTATTTCTTAACATATTTATTTTTTTCTTTTTAAGTCTTAGAGCAGCATCTGAACATTCTTTAAAAATACTGGTCACTGGGTTTTTTTTTTTTCTTGGCTTTAGAATAGATGAATGAATTTGAAGTACTTGTACCCTATTGTGTAGTTGGCTGGTGGTAATGGAGCAATACTTGACCTTGAGGAAGCATGAACAACTTGGTAGAGCAAAGACTACCAAGGGCATGAATAAATGGCACCTCTATTTCTTTCTACACTTAGAAGGCACACAGTCACTGTACAAAGAAAAAAATAAAATGCCCTAGAATATTATTTCTCCAAAAAACCCCCCCAAAAAAACAAACAGAAAGAAACGTTTATTGGAAGATAGTAAATGAAATAATGTCTTTTAAAATATTCTAATTTAAAGTATTTTGACTCTAAAGTATGCTTTTTCCATTAAAGCTTGCTCTACATGTTATATATAATTTTCTGCACAATAAATTTGATAGTTCAATGTATGAGTTTTTAAGTTCCTATTTGAAGAGAGCAGTACAAGTCAATGTTTTAGGATCTTAAAAAATGAGGCAAAGCTAAGTTCCTGAAAAGATAATCACAGAATCATGCAGCTCAGTTTTACTCTCAATAAAACAATGTATCTATTCTTTGATAATTCTGTGATTACAATAAATCTTTGTTTGCTAAAAATATTTTTACTAATGGTTTAAAAGACTAAAATACTGGAAATTTATTTTCATAATCTTGCTGTAATATTTTTGCTACATGAGTGAACTCTATGTATTATTAACTAACTTTATGATTGATTTTATTGAAATAAGAACATATCAGTGATCATCCAGGTTTTCAAATTTATTATAGAAAAACTAGTCTTCTTGAATTATTCAATTGTGTAGGCACAGACATGTTGAAAGGTAATTCTAATTTAAAAGGATAACAACACAACATTTTACTCATTTAGAAATCTAATTGACCTAATAAAGAACAAATGATTTCTATTGGTTTAAACCACATGAAACCTATTAGAACCTAAAGCATATATTCCATGAAAGGAAAAAAGAAATAATTGAAGTGTATGTGCTTAGCAGAGAAAAATATTAAAATAATTCTTCAAGAAAGCTAGGGACAGCAAAAGTCACTAGAGTGAAATGTGGGTCAAAATTATTCTAACTTCAGGCACTCGGGAAGTTTATGAATGAGGGAAGCTCTGGATAAATTATAGGAACAGTCCACGAGGAAAATTTTGAAGTGTAGGCTCCTTCTCCTATCAGGTTTGTTTTGGTGAATGGGTTGAGTGAAAGAGGAAGTGTTTTTTTTTTTGAAGGGGAAGGGGAATTTTGGAGGTTAAATTCCTGTTAAATTTCATGACATCAGAGCAAACATTGACACCCCTAGCCCAAAATAACCCTTCCCCCTCCTCTCTCCAGTAATTCCGAATCACCACGTGTTGTGCTCTGTCCTGCTGAAGACTTTCACGAAGGCAGGGTTTTATTAGAGTCCATTTAAGATGTGCACCTGGCTTCTGCTTGGACGCAAGATATTATGGTTGACCTAAGGTATCATGAAAATATGGTGCTGTCCAAGCATGCATATAGCTAGTCATCTTTTCATGTTTTAAAAATGTTCATTGGCCTTTGATTTGTTTCTCCTTGGTTAATTTTCTGAAGCATTTTGAAGGTTTTGTTGTTATTCTCCTTTTAATTAAATTAACCTGAAGATATTGTTGGCTAGTGAGTTTGGCTATAATGAGCCATTGATGCTGTCCTCTTTGGCAATTGTCCTCAGGTTTGCTTATGGATATAATGCTGCACTTGCTTCTTACCCTTAAGGAAAGTAAGAAAAGGTGATTTATATATATATAATATATGATATATAAATATAATTATGATTCTATGTCATATATGATATACAATCACATATCATATGATATATATGATCACATGACATACATGATTATGTATAATATAATCCAGAAAATATCCAGCCATGTAATATGAAAAATGGAAGTATTTATGGCTGAATTTTTTTCCTGACAGCCCTTGTGCACAGACACACACACACACACACACACACACACGCACTTGTGTGGATATATACATATATACGTGTGTGTGTGTGTGTGTGTGTGTGTGTGTGTGTTTTGCTTTGAGGAAGATTAAACTCAAATTCACTATCTTCTAGTGCTACCAAAGGCAAAATCTGAAAGAAAAAATATTAGACTGAAATCAGGATTCTAAGTAAATACACAGCAATATTTTCAACCTTTTGTTTTTAAACTCTTATAGGTTTTATTGTTCCTCCTTGGAAAGCTTTCAAGAGCAAAAACTACTCTTGCTTTACATTTGTAAAGGTTTATGATGAATCAGGTGATTTCTGCAATGGCCTCTCAACCGTGTGGATGTTTATAAGAATAAAAGTGAAAGCAAATTATGTTTGCTATAGATTCAAATTTTATGAAAGGAGCAAGAAACCACATTCATTCATGCAGACAATAATACTCTTTTGAAGGAAATCAAATATTGCAGTTTTTTATTGGTAAGCATGGTTTGCTGTGGTCTTGGAAATCAGCTATACAATTTTGTAAGTTATGAACGAATGATGGCCTTCAAGAAGCCAGTGGAGACTTTTGTATTGAGAAGGGAAAAAAATTGAATAAAAAATTAATTCCATATCTTTCAGATGAGATTTTGGGTAGTAAAAACAGTTATGTTATATATTATTAAGGTATTTTTATATGAAGAAGTAAACAAAACATCTGTATATTTTCTTCAATAGAAAGTGTACAGTTTGTGATGAATATAATACTTTATCTGACATGAAATTGGTGTTTTCTACTTTTTTTACATTTGTTTGATTTCTCAACTTGGTACGTTGTAAAAAAACAGACAAGGGGCGACATTTTTTATTTTATATCAAATTTGATAAATTTTATCATTGTGTCATGTAATTTAGTCTTGATAATTTAAGTACTGAATAGATAATTTCTTTTTAACCTGTGGTTAGTTGTATAAAATTTTGTATCTATACAATTAATTTTATATTCAATCAGTTTAAACTTCCAATACCCCTAAAATCCTTTTAAGAAATACTTTGCTCGAAGGAACAGGGTGAGAGCCATTCATAGACATCTGTGAAAGGCAAATTTCATTACAGAGATAAGAATGTGCAAGTGTAATGATCAACTCATCCTGATTTGTAGGGACTTGGCTGGTTTTAGCAGTGAAAGGTTTGAATCCTAGAAACCCCTCAGTCCATACATAAAATTTCAGGGTGTCAGAGACTGTATATAAATAAGTTTGTATCTATACCCACATACTGGATGTGATTTAATATATGTACGCATAGTGATTCAGGCTGGGATGGGAAGACTTCTCACCTACCTTTTTGCTTCAAAGTTTGGCATCATCAGCCTGTCTAATTGAGCCATTTGTGTTTAATGCTCATTTTTAAAGAAATCATACAAACACACACTTGGTTAGTCTTTCGTTTTTCCTTTGTTCTTATTTTTCTTATCTACGTATCAATATGCTTGATTTTATTATGAAAAAAATCATATTGATGGCATATGTGTGTGGAAGAAGGAGCATTTTTTTTCCTGAGCTAAATTCATTTTCCTTTGAAAATGATATTCTTAAATTACTCATGACTTGAATTTTTGGGTAAATTTTGAAAACATGAAAATCATTAAAATAATAACTGAAAATACTGCTCCAGCTATCACATCATTTAAATGTCTGTATATACAAACAACAAAAAGGGACATATCTTACAGAGTGGAGACATTTCTTTCCAGTGATTCCATGATTAAGGCTTCTCAAAGCCTACACAATTTGGTTTATGATCAATGTCTTATATCACATTAGCCTCCTCGGACATCACCATTTTATGGTTACTAATTATTTTGTATTACTATCTGTATCCATGTTTTACTTGCTTGTAGACCTAATTTAATAACTGTATCATCTTAGTTTTGTCATCAGAATCTCCCAGCTCTGTATCAAGAGTTCATGGGGCCTCTCACGTGTTCACGTCTTAGGAGAGCCGCTGAAGGGTGGAGCTTGCTATTCCGGCTGCTGCCTTCCTTGAAAACAGTGCTTCTCTTCGCTGATTCCTTTACTACACAGAAAGTTATGTTTTGCTATAAAATGCTGTAGATTCTTTGTCACTTTATCCCAGTGCTTGTGATAGTATCTGGCACGTAATAACTACTCAGTAACTATGTGTAGATTGTATGAATAAATGAATAAACTGATTTATTCCCACATATTTAATGAATGTACAATAGATACCAACAGAGTGCTAGTAACCAAGGATATAGTGATGGATATGAGAGACATTGGTCGTTTCCACAAAGGAGGCATACAGATTAGTGAACAGGCCATTGTAATGCTGTGCAGGGTGCCAAGTGTCATAAGAGGGGTGTGCAGGGTGCTCGACAGGTAAAAAAAGGGGTGCCCAGCTTCTCCATTTAGAACCCCCCAGGCTACATTGGTCTATAGTTGGCTGGTTGTGCTGTTCAGATGTTTTTCATTGAGGATGAGCAGGGAAGTTCTTTACTTCCTGGATCCAGTAATGCTGCTTCTTAGCACAGTTCTCTCTTTAAAAGAGAATTAAGCATCTCTATGAATTCTAGGTCATTTCTAGATTTGAGGTCTTTTAAAAAACATGCATATTTTGAAAGCAGAAAATTGGTCCATTAAAGAATTTCAGTTTCTAAATTATCGCAAGAAAATTTTAGAGGAGAATTTAAATTTATTTATTTTATTTATTTTTATTTTCAGTCACTCCATCCCTCACCCTCCCAAGGCTTTCTGTTGCTCTTGTAACAGCCCATAAGGCATAGGATCTGGTCACTGCCCCCACTCCCAGCCTAACTACTACTGCCCTCTGGCCAAATGACTCCTCTCAGCCCTGCGGGCCTTTAGTTGTTCCTGCAGCATGCCAGGCACCTTGCCACCTCTGAGCTGAGGGCTGATTTTTTTTTTTTTTTCACCTTAGAAAGACTGTCCCCAGCTCTACCTTGGTATTTGCTAGGCTCATTCCTTCATATCATATATGCTCAGAGGTCTCCTCTGAGGGGCAATACCTGGTTAGCTATAAAGTCACCCCATTCCCAGCTTTATTTTTCATCACACCACTTACCACTACCTGAAATTTTTGTTTACTCGTTGTTTGTCTCTTCTCTCCCACCCCTAGAACTCAAGCTCCACTCTGACCCTTGCTTGCCTGTGGCTTTATTCCCAGCGCCCAGAACAGTGCCTTGCACCCACTAGGTGTTCAATCAGTACTTTTTGAATGGCTGCGCTCCCTTCAACATTCCATGTGTCCCAAACCCTGGCACCCTTCCTCAGGTCACTTCTGGCCTTACGTACCCCGCCTGGTCCCATCCTCCGCAGAGCCGGAAATCTCCGCAGCTCCTCCACCGTAGTTTTTAGCTCGCGGAGAATCTAAATTTATCTTCTTTTTCTTTAAAAATATAACATACTAAAGCATAATGTCTAAGATGAAAATGTAAGACTAATTCACTTAAAAAAATTTTTTTTGGTAAAACGTGAGGAAAAAGACTAACAATTCTTTTTAAGATATACATTTCATTCTTTTTAAAATGATATTTATTTTTGCTTGTTTAATCATCACTGGCAGGTGTGCATGATTATGTTGGTATGGTTTCTTTCACATTTGGCAAAGGTTTTAGGAGATAATTTTATTTTTATGAAGCAAATTTCGATGGGACTGGTGTACTCTTTGGACCACATTTAATATCACATAGTGGTAGGCCACAATAAGAAATTCTTTTAAATGAACTTTTTTTTCCTGCTCTGTATCATTCATCTGTCAAGTTTCAGTATGTGTCCTAGAGCTTTAGAAAGTTATTCTAGCTTCAGATGCTTCATTCATGCTCATCAAAATGCAGTCAAATAATAAAAATCTGGCTCACTTTCTAGTCATTTTCTGAAGGATAAGGTATTATAGAATTTTTATGAATATCATACAATTTTAAAATGTTTTATTAATTCTCTCTTTGAGTGTATATATGAAGCACATCAGTTACATTTGATTTAAATGAAAAGAAATATTTAACATCTAAATATTAAATAAAATTTCCACAGGTTTTGGTAATAAGTTTGTCAGAGAAGAATAGAAATGATCACTTTAACTACTATTAGAAAGTAATATTAGATTTACTATTTGTATTATTGGTAAAGTTTTTAAATTAACAGTAATCTAGTTCATGTGATTTCATGAGGGTTACACATTTTAAAACATTTTTTCCTAATGTGAACACTATAGGTATGGAGCAGATTATTCTCTTTGGATACAAGGAATTGAACATGTATGACATTGATTTCTTTTATTCAACAAGGGTGTTATACTGATGATTCCTAACTTTATTTATGTCATGTTATATATAGCGAGTGGTGGTATTTATACAGAACATTGAGGTCAATAGTGAGGTTGCTGATGACTTTGAAGCAACCACCAGGGCACTTGGACAGCTCTGGGCCTTGCCCAGTGAGAGGATCAGTACCTCTACACATCTGTGCCTCCCGCACAGCACATGTTTGAGAAGCAGCATGTTCGCAGGCAAAGGGCAGCCTTGGCAACATCATATAGTGCATTACTATAAATGCGAACTTTGGATTCTTTCTCTGCCTTCTTTTCTTCCTTAGTCTTCTCCTCTTTCCTTCTCTATCCCCGTATCTTTTAGTGTAATATTCAAAAAAATGGGTTTTTCAGACTGTAACTAATAAACATTTATTCTAAAAAGTTTGAATAATAAAAATATCAGTAATAACATAAAATTACTCATAATTCCAAAACTTCAAAATTGGTGTGGTTGGACTGTGTGTCTGTAAATCATGATCTGATATCATACATAATTTTGTGAGCTGCTGTATACATTTCCTTGTGTAATTAAACATGATTTTTAATTGTGGCAATATATTGCATTTAAATGAATATTGTGTAATTTTGTAATTTATTTTTTAGGTAGGTAATTCTCATTTTTTTTCTTAGTATTATAGTTAATGTGGTGGTACATAAAGGCCACGAAGCCTCTGTTTATCATATTACATGGCTGGCTGGATACTTTCTGGACAGCCCTCATACATCTTAAACATAATAGGGATACATTTTTAAAAACAGAATTAAGAGGTCTGATTTACTTATATTAGCTGTTATAACAATTGAACTCCAATATATTAATTCTTAGTTGGATATACTTTTTGGCTACATAAAGGTCAATCAGGGTGAGGTGTGGTTTTGGGGGTGGTGGTACAAAAGGAAGGACATTATTTAGTCTCGGGTTAATGGTGGCAGGCTCTGGCATTGTAAACACGTGGCTTCAGTGGGTCACCCTGAGAGATGACGCCTAACTGACGGATGGCAAAGAGAAGCATAATGGGGTATGGCACAGAATGTTTTTATGACCCCAGCCTGGAAGTGGCCTCAATTCTATGCATACTCCATTGGTGGAAGTTGGTTGTTATTGTAGCACATTAGTAGGAAGGCTGGGGATGACAATTTAGCTGTGTGCTCAGCTACCTTGTGTTCATCTCAAGATCACAATTCTAAATTTCTTGCAAATTTTTCTAAGAAATATTTTATTCAGTTTATACCCAAACCAATGGCATAAAAAAATGCTTCTTTTACCCCCAAAATAATAGGCATATTTAAAAGAATATTTTCTGGTCTTAAAGTAAAAAAAATGGAAGATTTCTCATTGTTGCTTTCATTAGCAATTCTTTGATTACTGGTTAAGTTGAGCATTTTTAATATGTATATGGGCCATTTTCTTTCTGAATTATGAATTTATAAAGTTAACCTTTTTTTTCTATTCTGGTGCACATCTCTTTATTAGTGGCTTAAAAAATCTTCAGTAAAGTTAGGAAGAAAGTGCATTTGGTGGTTTGGTTTTTTTTTTTTTTTTAGCAACTTTGGATTTATCTTTTAAGTTTGTTTATGACATATTTTTCAGAGAGAGCCTTTAATGTGATCAAATCTAATATTTATGTTTTCTGTCTTTTATGTATCCTGAATGTTTAATCCTTTGGCATGTTTAATTCTCTATCCCTCTCTTTTTTTCACCTTCTTAGTCCCTTAATTTTCTTTTATACCTCTGTCTGTTCTGAGTTTCTTCACTCTGATCATTTCCCCTTGCCTGCCTCTTGGGATTGGCCTTCTTACCTTGGTCTGTAAATTCTCTCTCTCCCTCTCTCTCTGTCCTTGTCTCTATCAAAATTGATGGCTTCAGAGAGTCATTCTGCAGAAAGAAGCTCTTAATTACATCTCTCATTATTAATACACATATTAAAATACTTAATAAGTGCCAGGCACTCTTGAGCCCTTCAAATACAGTATTTCATTTCATCTTAACATCATTTGGGTTAAAGAAGTTAGATCACTTGCCCAAGGTCACACAAGTGTTTAGCAGAGAATGGATTTGCATTGTTAGAATTTGAAATACTGGAATCAGTTTTCTGGAAGATAACTCGGATGAGGGTCTTTCCAATGCCACCTAAATTAGAATGTGCAAGTTTAACTCTGGATTTGGTGATGCTTTCAACACAAACACTAAGGGTATTCTTGATTTCTAGACATAGAGTTTCCACTCAAAATCTGATGGTTCAATACATTTCTTTCTATTCTTCCTTGACAGTATACAGCAGAACCACTTTTATTCAAATAGAAAACTCTGTACTTCCCATCAAGTAAAATGCCTTGTTTTTGAAATTTCTGTGTTTTTAGGCTACATAAAAAATTATTGGCACTGGTTCATAAACTGGAGTTGACTAAATGTTCTCTCAGCCCTGATGTCTTATAGCTCAATAGTAGGGTTAACCACTTTCTAGCCATGGAATTACTACCTCCTTGCTTCTGAGTTGGGAAGGGATTTGTATTATTCCCTATTTGATTCAAATTTGTCTCAAATTCCCTATTTGTTCAAATCTTATAGACCAAAAAGGTGCTGTAAATATATGAATCTTATTACAACATTCTTTCCCTCCACAAAACCATGAACTCTGAACAAATTGAATAATAAAGTTCAGTATGGAGACTTCAGGCACGATGTGTATATATGGATATTACATTTCAAAACGAGAGTAGTTCTGGCCTTCCCACTCACTTCATTTTTATACTTTATAATAGCATTCTCGTGGTTAACCATGAGAATGATTATTTTTCCTTTGAACAGATAGACACACTTATGAAATCAATGAAATCTATTATTGTGTGTATTTTTTTAAGGGAGAAGGGATAATGATATTCAGGTTTGATCTTATGCTTTATATATAATTGTGTGAAGAAAACAAAAAAACTTGAACCAGTCAATTTTTTTCTCTTGGTGGTTGTAGCATCTATTAATAGACAGCTTTAAAACAGAAATATCAATAATAGTTGAATTAACATTTTCGGTTTTCAGTATATTAGTAGCTCTCATAGAACCTTGGTAGGTCCTCTGGAATCACATAGAGTCACAACATAGTTTTTGGTAATTGGCCTATGAAATTTTCTCATTGCATTATAGCCAGACCTAGTGATTTCCTTCCCTATTGACAAGGCCATTCGTACACAGTCACAAAGAAAAATACTGTTTAAGAAGGCTTCAGAGCAAGAAATTCACTACTTCATTTTAAAAATAGTTTTCATATCAAAGAAATCAATATCGAGGCATTTCTTTAAATTTAATCTGAATTATGAAGCAATAATAGATATTCTCAGCAGAATGGCAGGCACTCTTGACACATCTTTAACTCATTTTACCTTTTTTCCTTGGTATTTTCTGTAAAGATAAGAAAATAAAATTGTGAACACATGTAAGATTTAAATTCTATATATAATGATTCTAAAATTCTAAAATAATGTGTCAAATAGGGAGCCAAGTGATATATACAGAAATTTCAGATGAGAAAATATAAATATATATTTTTGTTAAATGTATTATTCTTGTTAAAGGCTGAAATTCCCTGAAAAGAACCATCACTTTTGTTGCACAAACAAAATTAAGCTTAATTCACAAGTTATTAAACCCAATTTCATTACCTTGAATCAGAGCAACTTAATCTTCTTTTATTGTTTTGGTTTACTCAAGTTTACCAGTAAAATTTCTTAGACATAAATAAATACATTGTTATGTTTTGGGAGATAATAGAAATTATAAGTACTAAGTTTAATATTTGCAAATTATCATTTTATAAGAAAGATTTACCTTGGTAACTATATCATATTAAAAATCTTTGTCCTTGTAAATAGTTTTGAGTTCATCTTTTTTAAAGCATTTTTAAAACAGTTATACAGATATTAATTTAATATTTTGGTTTACTTTTATGAGTATATTTGTTAAAGTGGTATGAGTTTAATTAAGGTAGTTGGAATGAAATGGAAATGTGGAGATGTATATATTTTTCCATATAAATTACTCCATAAATCTGTAAAAAATGCTTGGGATGTGTTTGTGAATAATGTATTGTGCTTCAAGTATAATACATTTGTTCTTATCCATATGCATTTTATAGAGTTTAGATTGAATCTACTGCATTTGAAAATATGTCAACTTTGTAAAATAGGTTACTGGATATAGCCATATAGTCTATTCAAACTTAGTTACATATTCTAGTCTTCATTTTGGGGGCCAAAATGCTCATATTTTACTGTAGTAGTTGCAATGACTGAACCATATGAAAATTACTGGCTCAAAAACCAGATTTTTAGTTTCTGGAGATTTTATAATACAAACACAACTCTGAATGTATATATTTCAAATTTTTAAAGTTTTGATAATATGGAAAATGGATTTTTATAACCTATTCTAGGCACCAGTTTATATTCTAGTAGTCCTGTGAATGTGATTCTATTCAATCACCAAAATCTCAAGATGGTACAGGTTTTTATATCTTCTTTTATCCATGAGGTGGCCTCCTTTTACATTGTTGAAAGCTGTTAGGAATGTGATTATGGCAAATCTTAGAAAAATGAAGAACACTTGTGCAGAACTTCCATTAAATTTTTATTCAAAAAGTCTTGTCTGCAAAACTACATTTATACTAAACTAGATTTTGGAATGGGATGAGGATGAAATCTTTAGATTAAAATCATAATTAACCTTTCAACAGCTTTTCTGAACCTTATTAACTTTCATGAACTAAAAAAAAAAAGAAAAAAAAAAACCAAACAACCCAGCAGACCATTTTTATGTTTGCCAAAAATTTATTTGAGAAATAAGTACAAATTTGGTGTATCCCATGGTATGTATTCAACATAAATTAGATTGATTTAAACTTTTAACAATGGGTTCTTCAACTTTCCAAAACAGAAACCAATCGCTCTGTATATGTTAATTTATAGTAAAATAAAAAAAAAAGAAATGGTAATGACAGTCTTTTAATTGTTAATACAGTAGCATCTGCATTAAGTGATGCCTAGAAGGTCACAAATGGTGGCTCTATGGAAAACCAACTTCTACAGCTTTGTAACAAATCAGTAAACAGGGTTATTTATAGGTAAAGTAGGAGAAACCAAATGATTTCATCGTCTATAATGTATAGATTTAAACTTAGAAAATCTAATAAATACACACACACACACACACACACAACTTTTTCTGTCATGTTCAAGGAATTTTAAGTAATAATAAAATTATATGAGAAAAATGAAATCAGGAGGCCAGTGGATATGCTTAGACTGCTTTTATTTGTTTGTTTGTTTGATGTTCAGTGAAAGTTTAGGTTTTGATTACTTTGAATCAGAGCTTGGCCTTTAAAATGAAACATGCCTTGGGTTTCTTAATAGCTGTATAATCTTTGGGCAGGTTAAATAACCTTTACTAAGTTTTAGTTTCTTCATCTTTTAATATAGGAATAATATAACAATACCTATCTCAAATGACTGTGTGGTATTTGGGGCAACATTTTTATTTTCTTTTACTGTTCACTCTCTTCTGGGAATGACGATGATGTCTCCAACACATATCTTTCCTTTGTGCTTTAGGCTTGCATTCCTAACTTAACTTAATCATCTCCGCTTGATTTCTCACAGATATCTAAAATTTACCATACCTCAAATAAGTCTTTGTTTTTCATCCAAAGAAGTTACCGTTGATTCTTTCTCCTCTCACATCCTAGCATTGAAGCCATTAATAGTCCTGATTCTATTTCCAAATATATACCTTTATTCTATAGAAAGGGCAGGCAGACACATTTACCTTCTACTCTTCTAGGTTCTTTGTCTGGTCTAGTAATAATCAAATTCTCATAAGAAAAATTAACAGAAGAAAAACAAATTTAATTTTACATGTATGGGAGCACCATAAAGACATGAAATCTTCAAGGGCAGTCAGGTAACTGAGGCTTAGCTCATTCTGAGCTAAGAAAAGAGGTAGGGGTCTGGGGCTCCGAAGGGAAGGAAGGCCTTTCATAGGAAAGAGAAGATGTTTGGAAAACAAATGTTGCCCTATTGTGTGGATAAATTTCTTAGGCGAAAAGTTATCTTTGGTAATAGCTTCCTTCCTGGTACAAGCCCTCTCTCCAGCGTATATTTTGGCAGTTCTTGAATCTGTTGTGTCTTTATTGCCTTACCTTAAAATAACCTTCATGCCAAAACAGCATATTTTGGGGTGATAAATTCTGCTCCCCTTCGCTGTTCTTTCATCTTCAGTGCCACCTCCTTTATTAAACCGGTCATCTTCTGTACCTAGATTGTTAGCATCTACAATCTAGTGTTTTTATTATTATTATTATTTTTAGTTTTGTGTCCCTCTTCTCCAATCCCACATTGTGGAACCAGTGATATTGTGGGGGAGGAAGAAATTTTTGTCTACCCTCCATATTCTTCCAGTTGGTCTAATAATTAAATCCACACACAACAGATTAACCAGAAAAAATAACCAAATTTAACTACATGAGTATATGTGGGAAATCCACACACATAAGAGAGTGAGAGACTCTACACGTATTAGAGGTTCAGAGACAGACGCTAAAATGAGGTATGTACGACCTTCTAAGTAAGGCAGTAAGACACCTGAGGCTTCAAAGGGGAGAAAAGTCATTTGAAGGACTGTAAGAAGAACAGATGTTCAGTAATTAGAAGTTTGTTGTGCTTTATAGATAGGTCATTAAGAGTTATTTTTGGTAGTAACCCTTATTATGGGCCAGGCTTCAATTTAAATTCTTTAACAGAGAAGTAAATTTTTCTCTTGAGCCTACAGGTTGCCTTAAGCTCAAAATAATTCACATGATAAAGAAGCACATCTTGGGGAGATCTATTCTGAACCCCTTCATATCTTTAGCACCTAAATTGAATCACAGTAGGTTTTGACTTTGTGTTCCACAGGGGCTTCCTACTGAATTTAATATAAAATATATATTTCTTACCATGGCTCCTAAGGTTCTTCTTATTTGTTTAGTATATATCTTTCAAAATTTATGTTGAGCTATACACTTCAAGGTTGCCACACACATGCCAAACTGTTTTTCCTTAAGTTCTGTGACCACTCCAAGCTGTTTCTGACCTTGGCCACTTGGCATAAGGTATATCCTTTGCATGGCATGCTTTCTCCCATCCCTTCTGTCACACTCATCCCAACTCTCTGTGTTGTTTCTGTACTTTAGAGCTCAGCTTAAAGATGTCTTCCTCAGAGGTCTTCCCCGACTGTCCTAACTAAAGAAGATCCCTTGTGTGTGATTCTCTTTATCATGTGTTTCTATGATAATACTTAAGATTAAAATTATTTTATTATATATCATCTTGCTTTCTTGTGTATATTTTCCATGAGAAGTTAAGCCAACTGTGGACAGAAGTAGTATCTGTTTAGATACTGTCTAGTCTGGGAGACCACCCTCTCCCCAAAACTAGCACAGTTCCTGGAGCATAGTTAACATTGAAAAAATATATCCTGCATGAATATATTTAATGAGACGATGCATAGGAAAGCGCAATGCACAGCATCCTGTTTATATCAAGTACTAAATAAATGTAAGCTATAGTAACTTGAGTTTGTATCTCAAATCCTGATTGAGGCTATGTAATAAGAGAGTATAAAGAATCATGTTAAAACTATTATAATATAGTAATTGACTCTGATGCTTTTTTCTTTTGTTTTTCTCTTTATAGTTTTTTGATGAAGATGATTTTTTTTCTTACATATTTCCTTGTCAAGAACATTTGAATGGTAATTACAAAATAGTGGTGTTATGATAGGAGGGTTGGTGGTTTTTAAATATATAAATTGATTACAGTCTTTTAATTGGATATGTCAGTCTTTAATTAATTATACATATAATTGACCATCCAGTTAAGTTGTAATCATTAAAATGCTTTGCATGTACATATTGAAAAAGAAATTAGCAAAAAAAAAAAAAAGAATCATAGGAAAAGTAGTATTTTAGAAAAACAATTTTTTTTATTCCACATTGATGTTTTTTTGTATCTGAGAATGATGATGAACTATTCTCTGTGGAGCGGTCTTATCTTTCCTGGTGGCAGAGTGGGAGGTGGCCTGCTGTAAGACGAGCCCACTTGGCTTATGTTTGTTGTGCAGGCATTCACAGTGCAGTTCTGAGGGTAGTGTAAATTGTGGTCTGGTTACTTTCAGTTTGGGCAAAGCTCCATCTCATCTCTACCATGGACTTCTCCGAACTTTTGTTGTTACTTTTATTCATTCCAAGCCTGGACAGGTGTATAGGTTTCTCTTATGAAGCTTTTCTTCTAAAGTACTTTAGTTTTCTATGATAGACTACATACGTATCTGCCTCCTTAATCTGATACTTCTGGATTTTTATCCATCCGAAGGAGAATCCTAATGGCTGCCCTGGGGTTGATTTGGAGCAATTTGAAAGGAAGTCTCCTTTCACTTTCTTAGCTAGAAGGTGTGAACAGGTAGCAGTGCCTGAATACTTCCCAAAGCACTGAGGACGTGTCCCTTTACTGAAACGAAAGTTATCAGGATGCAGATATTCCACCATTTGTTTTCTCCTCTCTTCTTCGTCTCTCTCTCTTCCTAATAATCTACTGTGCCAAAAGGAAGCATGCTTCTACTTTAGTTATCCTATTTTAATTTAGGGCAGCAAACCCATGGTCTCATTTTCCAAAGAATAAAGGGTATTTTCTAGTTTCTGAAGTATTGGGTGATTTCAATCTTTCAGGCTTAATTTTTACTATAGTGTTAAAAGGGAGGGAATAAGAGCATCTGAGATATCCTTTCTCAAACAACAACCCAACAGCCTGGTTCATAAGGAATTTTCTTTCTGCAAAATTCTTTTATGTTTAACAGGCAAAATATTACCTGAGCTTTCCCTATCCCTTTATACCCTTTCTTTCAAAGTTCTAATTTTATTCCACAGGCAAATGGGTGCCTTTGGCTGAATAGGTAAAGATCTGTTCATAAAGGTAATAAAGACAAAAGAGATAATTACATTCATAACTATCTAAATATATCCTTCTTTATACTAGGCATTCACATTGAATGAAAAATTAGGAGCAGGAGAAACAATTTAGTACAGATGTTAAGTTACTCATAAGACGAAGGAAAAAAAGTGTGGAAAAACCCCAGAGATCTTAAAAGAATTTCAATGTGCCTGTGAATACTGTTCACCATATCTCATAAATTATGCTGGGTTAGCAGGTAATTTTATTTTCTGAAGTTCAAGGGGCTTAATATGAATCTGCCTTGAGTGCACAGTATAGCCTGTTTTGGTTGGCAACATTTAAATTCAAAAGTTGTTATCTGCTCAATCTTCTCAACTTCAAATTCTCCTCTGCATATCCTATACACATTCAATTTCTTGTTCCTGATTTTGTCTGATTTACTGAGACGCAAGATCTGTGTAAAGAAGTTGCTCAGTCAGCATTTAGAAACAGCGCAAAATTTGTAGCATTGGCCCTGCTGGTAGATAAGCTGTAAGAAAAGACTGCAGTTATTAAAATAAGATAGTGATTGTTAGATGACTTTGCCAAGAGGTTTATTATAATAGGATATGGATCTTGTTAATGAACTCAGCAAAAAGTACTAATTCTATAAGGAAGATCTGCTCTGGAAAATATAAAAGAGGTAATCTATGTGCTTTGAAGAATGTTATAAAATTGGCACCTTTTCATTCAAAAATGAGGAGCTCATACTACGTGGCATATACTCTACCAGTGGGCAGGGTAATTTGAACATTGGATGGAGGCACCAGGATATAATATTTAAATTCCGAAGTGAAGATCCAGGTACAAATGAGAATTTCTAAAGCTAATACCTAAATGCGATTTCCTAACACTTGAAATTTCTGACCTAATCTGAGGCCAGTAAATTATCAAGAGTGAATATTAAAGAGTTTTGAAAATGAAAGATGTTTTTGGAGTAAGGGTAGAGGTGATGGTGGTTAATTTCTAGATCTGTGCTCTCAAGGAAAGCTGAATATTGCCTCCAGGTGTTATGAGGGAGGAAGGCACAGGTATCAGACATACGGCGGAGTAATCAAAGAGCTGGAAGCTGCCAGTGGCCATCTAAGGTAGTAGGACAGCAGGGGGAGCGAGGGAGTTGGTGCTGCACTTGAAGTAACTCCACTCTCTTCCAGTGGGGATCCTATGCTAGAAACACCAGCCTACTGTCGACATAAAAGGTATTCTGCCCCTAAAACTTTCTACTAGAGGCAAAGATTCCAACAAAGAGGCACTCTTTGCAGTGACACCTGTTAAAAAAAAGAAATAACAGGCTTCAAATGGAAACATCTGCCCACACAACACCAAGCCAAGACTTACCTTGCTATTTCAAAATCTCCCAGGAATGTGACCTTTAAACAGTCCATCTGAAATTTCCTGGTTTGCATTAGTGAGACGGTCTGCACGTCTGCACGATAAAACCCCTTGCCAGTCCCTTCTTCCCCCAAAAGATGTCCTTGCCTGAAACAATCCTTTCTTTTCTTTCACTAATATTATTAACTTCCTTGTCCCACCCTCCTCCTGTCTGTCATTCTTCTATTTAGTGCAGCCCCTCGGAGCACCTCTCTATTTCCTAGATGGAATGCTGCCCAATTCATGAACCACTCAACAAAGCCAGTTAGATCTTCAAATGTAGTTGATTAAATTATTGTTTTGTTAATGCCAAAAAAGCAGAAGTCAAAGAAGAGGAGAGCTGGAGAGGAAGTAGCAGGTGAGGAGGGATTGGAGGGACCCCAGCAGGGCTCTGGAAACCCTGAAATCACCTGTAAGAGAAAAGGCCAACTTTAAACAATGCTATGCTCAGAGACTAGAAAACCAGTGCAGTTAAACTTTCTGGAAAAGATGTATATTTTTCTCCCCCTGCAATCAAATTGTAGAGGACACAGAGGTGTGAATTGCAAGCTGGAGGAAGTGCAGACAAAGAGTGAAACAGCTGTTTCTATCTCTTCTCAGAAAGCAGGCAGGTACCTGCCTGGATCCAGACCTAGCTGATAGAGGAAAGATGTCACTGCAAGTCATATTCAGAGTTTTTAATTATTGCACTACATTTAATTCATTAACTGAAATAATTCTCATTTAAATGAGTTTAAAAGTAGGCAGAAAAGCCCTAAATCCAATCAGGGTTTTCATTCAGAGGAAGAGAAATTTTTCCCTAATTGAGGATGTTTAAAGCGAGGCTAGAAAATAAAAATAGTTGTGTGGTAAAAATGTTTTACCATTCATGATTACGTTAGATCTTAGAGAAAAAAAACAATGTGATGCAGTCCCTGCCCTCAAGGCGTTACGTCTGGAATACTGTATATTTTTAAAGACTGATATTAGACAGGGTACCATAGGAGTACTTGGGAGGTACATTTATCCAAGATAAAGAGGCACAAGAAAAAAATTTTAGATTCAGTGCCAGCTGAGTCTTGAGGGATGAGTTGGTGTGAGCTGGGCGTCATGAGGAGTGTTCTGAATAAAAGCAGCATGAACAGCATCAAAGACCGGTTTTTCTGGAGAGTTTTAGTCTATGTGTACCGCCCTTTTTTGTTCTGTTCGGTGAACTGAGTTGAACCAAAGAACCTGAAATGAACTGCAAAGGTTACTTGTGCCTTTGGGTCTCCAAAGGGTACAAGTCTCTGGTCTTTGCTTCCTTTCGTCTGCACTCTACTCTCATCTCCCTGAATTCCTGGAATGAACATTTCCTGAAGGCAGAGGACTGCTTAACCCAAACTATAAAGACTCTAAAAATTTTAAGTCTAAGAGGATTCTTCCAAATCTTTCCAATTAAAGAGCCATTTATGTCTTTACATCAGTTCTAGGTCTTGATTTTGGGGCTGGGGGAGCGTGGGAGGGGTTGATGACCATTTCTGATCCAAAGTGAATGACTATTTCTTCTTTTCTTAATGTTTTCTTATTTGGATTGGATATGTTGTTTCCACTTATTTGGAAATCTAAGTTGGCTATTTACTTATTTCTAGGCATGTTCATCTGATTGTATATATTGTGTAACTATAAAATTCCTGTATGAGGGAAATTATGTGGGCCATATAAAGGCAGATGCTAACCAATAATTACTGTATATTGGAGAGCCTTGGGATTTTGCAAGAGGACATATTGGATTGAATAGAAACAGCTGGCAGGAACCACAAAAGCCTTATGAACTCATAGTGAATAAAGTTGGAATTTGTTTAAACAAACAAACAAACAAATGACTGTTTTATCTCACAGACCATTATTCTGGTCCTTATCTTCTGTAAGACCTAAACTCTCAGGTAAGCAAAAATAAGACAATAGAGTTCTGATTTTCAATTCTAAATTGGAGGAGCCCAGGGAATAACAGAAGAGGGCTCAGCTTAGGGCCAAATCTCTGCTTTTTGGTCTTGGGTCAGCCATTCTCCAGTTGGATGGTGAAGGAGAATCATTTGTTCTCCCTGGGTCTCCATTTTGTCACCTAGAAAAGGGCCTCCTTCATTTCCAAATGTTGCTTTTAGACTTAGAATAGTTAATGCACTTTACATCGTCAGATGCCATGCAGATGTTGTTATTATTTTGAGAACAAACCTGGTTTTAAGTTCTGGACCATCCTACGAGCTCTGAACAGTTGGAATTCTTCCATTGCTTAGAAGCTGTGTATCCTTGGGCAGGTTATTTAACCACTCTGAGCATTTGATTCTGCATATGTAAATTGAAAAACAATGTCTATTTTGCAAGGTTGTAAATTTTAGCAAGATTATGCATGTTAAGTATCAAGTTGAGTATCTGACACAGGTGTTCAAAATTTAAGGCTAATTATTTATTAATATAGGAATAATAATAATAATAATAATTGCCCTTATTATTACCTGTCTTGTAGCCTTGGTACAAGTATCTAGGGCTGGAACTAGAGATAGGCCTGTGGTAGTTGTGTAGTTTCTAGATATTGCCCTTTCTCTGTTTAGTTAAGTGGGGAGACAGGCACATCTGGCTGGGTAAAACAGCCAGAGCTTTATCTCATCTTGCTACAGGAAAGTGGTTTATTATTTTTCTACTTTTTGGTGTCCATGTACATGTGCATTATGGCAGCATTCTCTTGCTTGATTCACTCTCTAACTTCTGATGAAGGATTTAGGATCTCCCTTGAGCATGGAGACCTAAAATCACTCAAAAGTTAAATCAATATGAAAGTCTGGTTCCTTCACTCTAAGAACATGGTCAGATTTTTTCCTTCTGAGAATACAGTTAACAGTTGTTACTTCTTTTAAAGCAGGAAAAAAGGCCTAAGTTGCTAAGTTACTCTCATTCTATCAGTGGGTTAGGATACATGGTCACATGGCTACATTTAAGTGCAATTCCTATGGGTATGTTTCTTCCCATTAACAAATCAGACACAAAACCAAATAAAGATTTGGGGAAGGAACAATAATTAAACCTTTTCTTTTCTCATCAAAATATTTATTTAGTATTTTGCATTCTTTTAATTTAAAACAAACAAATAAACAAAATAAACCAACTTTGGAATTGGTCAAAATCCCATTTGGTTTGTTGAGATGATGGTAGGTGACTTAACTATTCATGAGGGTAGCGTGTTCTCTAATCTACCTCCAAAATGCAATAAAAATAGAAAGGCCAATTATCCTATGTCAGTCAACTGATTTGTTGAAAAATATTCAATAATTCAAAAGTAGAGTATATTGTTACAGTCCCACATTCCCTTATTGGCAATCCTTGGGGCCAGATGTAGATCTGGATTCAGAATTTTTAAGACTTTTTTAGAAAGGGATTGAAGTGCATATATTATATATGTATTACATAACATTACCAGCAAGGTTTGGGGCAATACCTTGTAATCAAATATATTTCTATTTCTGTGAAACATGCAAATAGTCAAGTTAAATGGGATGAAATACAGACTGCAAGACCTTCTGTAAGTTCAGGGTGGGTTTTGCTGCTAAATTTAGTTAGGTTATGTCAACTTTTGCTCATAAATGAGTTATAAAAACACATATTGTAATTTTCATATTTTGGAATTTCACATAAGAGATTGTAACCAAGCTATACTGAGGTGAAACATACTGATAGGAAGTTTTCACTTGTGCCCAAAATTTACAAACACATATGGCACAATCCATCTCACACAAAAAAAGGATATATAGTGACATCATGAACTATTAAATTATTTCAGCATTTTGACCTCAGTTTCTTCCATGTATCTTTGTATATTAGAAAAACATAATTTTTAAATCTTAGCAAGTTGCCAAATGAAATCAACTCCTGACCCTCCTTCCAATCTGCTGTCTAGCATTTTCATTGCAGTGCACAGCACCTACATCCAGCTACTCCTCAACCAAGGAATAAAACATATTCCTGTTCACATTGTCTTTTCCCTAAGTGTCTATTTTGACTTCACCATCAATCTTTTTTTTTATAACTAGATCTCAAATACACTCTACACAGGTATTTAGGTGTTTATACACATTGTTCAAATTATGTCCATCCATTGGTTAATACACTTTAATGCTTTTCCAATGGATTTAGAATAGAAACCAAAATATTTCACAAGAAGTATAATTTTCTATGTGATCTGGTCCATGCCTATCTCTCCAGCATTATCTTGCTCCATTCTACCTGCTGTTATTCCTGGAAAATTTAGAATTATTTATCTTTTAAGGCATTCATATACATTGTGTCCTCCCTTGGAGTATGCTTCTCCTCTGTCTCCTGCTCATCCTTGTTTAAATGCTGCTTATTTAAAGAGATCTTACCTAAACTGAAAGTCGGCTTCCACTCTTACTCTTTTTTCACAGTACCTTGGTCTTCTCCTTCAATTTATCACAATTTTATTATATACTTCTTTCTGCATTTTTTGGTTAATGTTTGTGTCCCCCATTTAACTGTAAGAGCCACATGGGTAGGGTCCATATATCTTGGCCCATTATTGTGTGTCCATTGCCTTAGCAGAGAGCCTGGCATAGGGTAGGAGCTGAAGAATGTTGAATAAATGAATGCATGAATAAATGAATAGCTTCATTGATAGTGACTAACAACTAACAAAGCAGTCTCACATATCTTTGTTAGTTGTAAATTACCACATTTAACCTCAAAATAAACCATATGAGACAAGCAGGACAGGTATTATTAACACTAGGTTATTGATAAACATGCCAAACTTAAAAAGTTTAAATGATTTAATTAGAATCACTTAAGACTAACACCAAATACTCTCTATTATTACTCTGTCTTTAAAAATAAAAGATTTTGAAATCATTCTTAGAGATTGCAATAGAAAAATTATATAACAGAGTTGTAGGTAGTTGAATTAAATTATTGGAATGAATCGTGTTCTTTTTCTCACCAGATGGACTTTGCAAAATTTCATGGGGGATAATACAAAGGTAACCTACCTGAGGACTCAGAATCACATTAATAAAATGATAAAAGAGTACACAGTAAGATAAATCTAACCTTATTAAAGGATGTCCTCAAAGATTGAAAAATCAAGTAAATGGAATGAAAACCTGCCTATTACAAGAGAAGTATATCTGACACTAAAAGAGATAAAAATATTTTCTTGCTGTTTACATGAGAAATCATATTAATACCTTCTTTGTTGATTAGGTAGTGTTCTTGAAGTCTCGTGCATGCTAAAACCATGTAAATACACATAAATAATATTTAATTACTCAAAAGTAATTCTGACTGAGGGCATAAATAAATGAAGTTGTATTTTGAATGGGAAAGCCTATCCCGGGAGACCAATATCCTCTTGGCCTTGCTTTTCTTATCTATAAAATGAAAGGCTGGATGAGATGTTTCATAAAGTAATTTTAATTTCTAATATTCTTTGATATAAATTTAAGAATTAGGAGGGAGATGTTCTATGTGAAATCCTTAATATAAAATGGGCAAAATGAACTGACCTAGTTTTCAATCTCATATCATTCTGTTTTAAAAATACTCTAAAACATATGTTAAATGAAGGTAAAATTCTGTTATGGATTTTGACAATTCCACAAATCAGGTCAGGCCACCTTCACACTGCTAGATCATCAAACAGTGTCTCTCAAAGTTTTAGGTCAAATCTACTACATGCTAGAAATGGGCAGATAGTAAGAGATGAAGTATGGGTCAAAGGCAAGGCAGTGATTGTCAAGAAAAGATATTACAGTAGACTTCCAAATATGCACGATACCTTTCAGAAAATATGGAAATGAGCTTTTCAGGAATACGTTCATGAATTCAGTCAGAAGGACAAGCTTGATTTTCACATGGCCTTAGGCTCATAGAGCAGATTGTGAAGCCTATTTGCTCATGATTTATGCAAAAGAGGACAATGGCATATGGTTTAGCCCGTTAAGAGGCTGGCCTCTAAAATACTCATAGATTTGGGTTTCACTGCTGGCTCTGGCATTTGCTTCTTTTGTGGTCTTGGAAAAGTACTGTTCTATATTTGCTTCAGTCATAAAATTATAGAAATCTTTCTTTCTACCAATGAGACACTGCATGTAAATACACCCTAAAATGTGACCTTTTGCCATATTGGTTGTTGTCATTTATTTAAGATAATTATTTGTATTTCAATATAAACTATTCACACTCCCAAGTTATACCTAAAATGAAAGGAGAGTGAGAGAGGAAAAAAATAATTACTGTTCAAACAGTTACTAAGACATGCTTATTTGAAGCTTTAATCATTTTAAATGAATCTGACTAATAATAGATGATAATGCATTTCTTTGAGATAATGAAGAACTGCTTTTATTAGATAATAATCCTTCCCCTTTCTTTTGTTGTCATTGTCTTGTTTGTCTCAGTTACGTTCCTGTGGCTCCCTATGAAGTGCTTTTCCCACCTGAGCCCGGGCCATCTGGGGGCTGGTTTTTGTCACACGGTTGTCTTTGGCTATGGAGCTCCCAGATGGCAAAGTAACAAATATAGTGTGGTGATTGTCCATAATTTTAAATTCTTCCACTCTTCCATTTTGGTTCATTGTAAGGAATCACATTTTTGTACTCAGCTGGAGAGCATTGCGTGCATTAAATGGCACTGAGGTTGCCACTGGCTACCACTTTTATTTTGGAAAAGTACTTAAGACATAAACATGGAGATTCTAAGCCAAACATTTCAGTTATTTGAAATCATTATATGCAATTTTTGGAGAAAGCATAAACAGCCATTGGTCTTGATTGTCTAGATATAATTAGAAGCTCATTGTAGAGGAAATAATATGAGAATTAGCATCTTACTGCAGCTACAGAGTGAGGTATCCTATAAAAAGATGAATAGAGACAGGAATAGATATAAACACTTTCTGAGGAAATCCTAAATTTCAAGTACTTTGCAGTGGGTAAAAAAAAGAAAAGGTGGGATGATTCAGCGCTCTTTCAAAAATGCTAATTTTATGACCAAGGATTTGACTAAATAGTTTAGAAAATCTTGATGAGGATATTTGTGGTTGAGAGGCTATTAATTGAGTTACTAATTTGAGGAGTGACACAGAAGTATGAAAGGACATGTACCAGAAAGAGTAGACTCTGCTGCTAGTTGCCTCCTATTCTTACCATTAAGGCCCCACTGGGTGTCAGGGTTTCCCTAGTATATATCATGGACCCCAAGGTCTGGAATTGCTCAAATGGTCCAGTTGGTTTCTTAACATTCCTATTCAAATACTCAAAATGTATATTTTCATGTTAAAGAATGTGGAGATATTACAGGAAGGAATACTTTTCAATTTTGTGTAACCCAGCATTTCCCAAATTTGTCTGGCGATGGCATCTAATTTTAGGGGTTAATAATACTTACTGAAACAAGGACACAATATAAGTAACACTAGGCTAAGTATTACTGCAGAAGGAAATTCTTCAATTGCAAATATTTACTTAGTAGTTAACACTAAGACCGATTAAGTTTACAGTATTAACACATGACTATGTCATTATGAATTAATTTTCAGATAACAGGGCCTCTTCTATTGCAGAGGACAATATCCTAATGGAATGGAGATAGTAATAATTATACTAATAACTATTAATTTTTTATACAGTTACTAGGTGTCTGTCATTATGTAAGCTCTTAAACATGTCCGAGTTTATTTAAACTTTATAACAAGATCATGAAATACACAGGTACTATCTCTAACTTCAAACTAAAAAAGAGATAGAATGTTAGGCACCTTTAAAAAATCATACAATTCTTTAAGGTAGCTCTGACATTTGGATCTATGTTTTCTGACTTGTAATTTGCTAGGAAAGAGGGTAGAAGGCAGGAAGTGAGAATCTGTAAGTGGCGGACCACCAGCACCGAGGTTTCTGTGCAGTTACAGAGTGTGGCCAAGGTGAAAGGACACTGGACTCCTAGTAAGAGAGGTCAACTGAAGCATTGGTGGCACATATATTTAGCCTGATTCATAGTTTGTCCAAGCTGATACTAATTAGACTATAGAATTATGGGGCTCAAAGAATTTCCTAAGGTTATCTCGTGTATCAACTCACTATCTTTTGATAAATCAATCACGAGCCCATTTTTCTAAGGGACCCACTTGTAATACCTGATTTTGCAGTAGCCCTACAGATAACACTGTGTGTTAATCTTATAACTAAATAATGAATTTTGCTTAAATGATGATTAGCTTATGATAAGGAAAATACTTTTCCCAGTGGAAAATCTGCAGTTATTATTCTTAATTAAGTGCATCTAAATCTCCTTTTAAGAATTATTGAGATAATTCTTGTAATAATAATTGCCAATGAGTTAATGAAATCCATTAAGTGAGAGTTGTTTTTTTTTTTCTATATGTGAGTAGGTGTAAGATTGTAGAAGTTAATTATATTAAAAGGTTAATAAGATTAAAAAAAAACAAGAAATCTTACTTTCAGGGTGTTGAGTGACAGTGGAGAAAAGTATGCTTTATGATAAATCTTTGACTCTTTCACATTTGCTCACTTTTCATGGCTAATTGATGAGCAACGCCTTTGCCTTTGAATGACCTCTCTATACATTACTTCTTTTTGATTCTGAGGCTGTGGTTCATGAACTGGTCATTTCTTGACCCGAGCTGTCACTACCTCTGGGATAACTGCCTCTCTCACTTCAACCTCAACATAACTTCTAGGTTGCTACTAGAATGTCTTCTGAGAAACAGCTTTGAAAATCCCACTATCCCACTTAAGTGTTTAATGTTACAATGCTCTCACATCATAGGCATTTACAAATAGGTCACAGCATTGCTTTTTTCAACTCATTTTCAATTGTGCCTTAGCTAGCATATATGTCACCAATTACACAAGATACTCCCATTTCTCAAGCATAGCAAGGAATCTCAGTTATCCTGGACATTCTCTTCCTTAATGCTCTTCAACTGGATAGATAATACTCATTTCAAAGGTTATTTAGGTGTCACTTCCTCTGGGAAACCTCTCTTGGCCTGAGTAAAGTGCTTTCATAGTAGTCTTACGCTATTAGATGTAACTATTTTTGCCTCTCTTCTCACTAGAATGATGAGAGGAATGCTGTGATTTAATTCTAAAACCCCATTAGTTAAGTTGGCAAATGTTTAATAAGTTTCTAAACCTAGACAATGATGAGCTTTGGATACCAAAAGAGAAAGGCCTATACCCAGAATTCACTGATGAATTCTACCAAACATTTAAGAAAGCAATTATACCAGTTCTCTTTTGGAGGGTAGAAACAAACAGACTAGTTCCTAACTCATTTTATGAGGTCAGCTCTACCTTAACCAAAACCTGACAAAGACATTATAAAAAAGGAAAATTGTAGACCAATATTTTTCATGAACAAAGATGTAAAAATCCTTAACAAAATATGAGCAGATAGTATCCAACACTGTATAAAAAGAATTATACATCACAGCCAAATGGGATTTATACTAGATATGCAAGACTGGTTCAACATTAAAAACCAATTAATGTAATCCATTAGCAACTCAAAAAGAAAAGTCATGTGATTGTAGCAATAGATGCAGAAAAAGCATTTGTCAAAAATTCACCACATATTCATAATAAAAACTCTTAGTAAACTATAAATGGAAGAAAACCTTATCAACATCATAAAAATATCCACAAAAAAGTCTACAAATAATACCATAACTCAAAGCTTTTCCACTAAGATTAGGTATTAGGCAAAGATGTCCCCTCTCACTACTCCTTTTCAACTGGAAGTCCTTGCTAATGCAGGAAGACAAGAGAAGGAAATAAAAGATACGCAGATTGGGAAGGAAGAAATAACAGTGTCTTTGTTCACAGATGACATGATCATCTATTCAGGAATGACAAAAGAATCAACAAAAATATCTCCTGGAACTAATAAGCTATTATAGCAAAGTTACAGGATCAAGGTTAATATGAAAAAGTCACTTGCTTTTCTATATACCAAAAATTAATAAGTGGAATTTAAAATTATGAACACATTTACATTACAAGATCTATGTGAGGAAGACAATAAATCTCTGATGAACAAAATCAAAGAAGAACTAAATAAGAGAAATTCCATGTTCACGAATAGGAGGACACAATATTGTCAAGTTGTCAATTTGATTTATAGATTCAATGCAATTCCAGAAAGTTGTTTGTGGATAATGAAAAACTGATTCTAAAGTTTATATGGACAGGAAAAAGACTCAGATAGCCAACAGAATCTTGAAGAAGAACAAAGCTGGAGAATTGATGGTATCTGACTTCAAAACTTACTATAAAGCTGTAGTAATCAAGATGGCATGGTATTGGTGAAAAAACAAATAGGCCCAAAGAACTGAACAGAGAGTCAGAGTAGACCTGCATTAATATAGACAACTTAACTTTGATAAAGAGGTAAGGCAATAGAATGGAGCACAGTTTGTTCAACAAATGGTTCTGAAACAATTGGACATCTACAGAAATAATGTACAAAGAACTCTTAAAACTCTGCAATAAGAAAACAACGAACGGGTCAAAGACCTTAACAGACACTTCATTGAAGAAGCTGCAAGATCGAAAATAAGCACATGAAAGGATACTTCACATCAGATGTCATCAGGCAAGTGCAAATTTAAACAACAGTGTGATACCACTATATACCTGTTAGAATGGCCAAAATACAGAACCCTGACAACAGCAAATGGTGGCAAGAATGTGGAACAACAAGAACTTTCTTCCATGCATTGGGAATGAAAACTGTACACCTTGGAAGGCAGTTTAGCAGTTTCTCACAAAACTAAACATACAATTCGGATACAATCCAGCAATCATGCTCCTTGGTATTTACCCAAAGGGTGTGAAAACATGTCCACACAAAGCCCTACATATGGATGTTTGTAGTAGCTTTATTCATAATTTCCAAAACCTGGGAAAAAACCCAAGATGTCCTTCAGTAGGTAAATGGATAAATAAACTGTGGAACATTTTGACAATGAAATATTATTCAGTGTTAATGATAAATAAGCTTTCAAACCAGGAAAGACATGAGGAACTTAAATACATACTACAAAACGAGAGACATGAATCCGAAAAGGCTCTGTGACATTCTGGAAAAGGAAAAAGTATTGAGAGAGTAAAAAGTTCAGCAGTCGCCCAGAGTTGGAGGAGGGGAGATGAATAGGCAGTGCACAGAGGATTTTTAGGGAAGTGAAAGTAGTCTTTATGATACTATAATCATGGCTACATGTCCTTCATTATACGTTTGTCCAAATCTATAGAATGTACAACAGCAAGAGTAAACCTTAATGTAAACTCTGGACTTTTGGTAATTATGATGTACCAATGTAGGTTCATTCATTATTAAAAACATACAACTCTGGTGAGTGATGTTGATAATGGGGGAGGCTATACACGTGTGATGGCAAGGGGTAAATGACAAATCACCGTACTTTCTTCTCATCGTTGCTGTGTATATAAAACTGCTCTGAAGAATGAAGTCCTTAATAAATTTTTAAATTGCCACATGTGGCTAATGTCTACCATACTGGACAGACTGACCTAGCAGGTACTTTTACAATCACCAATTCTTTATTCACTACTTGAGTCTCCTTTTGCATTTTTTTCAAGTTTTGGAAATCCCTGCTAACTTTTCAGTCATTTAAATTAAATATCCTTTACACTTTTCCTATGTTGCAGCAAAACCTCTTTGGCTCCTTTCTGATCCAAACCTTTTGTTATTCCTATCTGTGGATCTGCCCTTTTGATTATTATGATGTTCATTTATATTATTTAAGCAAGTTCAGCCACTTACTTTTTTATTTATTTATTGTATTTCTGAGCACTGTCTTTAAGGGGTATAGAGGTTTGAAGAGCTACCTTTATGGGCCATGCAATTGTAAGTGTTTACATGTGTTTTTACATGTTGTTGTTGTTGATGATAATGAAAACAATGCAATGGAGACAAAACTTTTTTTAAGATTCAAGGAAAAATATGCCCTTAATAACCTCTCTTATAAATGAAATTAGACAAAATGAAATTTATTCTCTAATTGTAATCACCAACACCCTTTCCTGGGCTTACAAAATAGTTGAGTCATTAGGATAGATAATAAAGAAGATTAAAAATACCACTAGAGTTGAAAAATTAATGATAAAAGAAAAAATAAAAAGAGAAACAAGTAATCAAAAATAAAAGAATAATGAGAAAGTGTAAGCAGAGATAAAGCAGTAAAAAATAAATCATTCTATCCAGAGTTTGGTTAGTCTTTACCACCTGACAGTGAGAACAAAGTAAAACAAAGAGCTTCTAGCCCACTAGTCCTCTTCCCACAATGCAATACCTCTTTTCTTGTATTAGATATGGTTTATGTTTTAATTTACTACAAGCTTTAAAAATCATTAAACTGCACATATGCACAGTAGGTCTATACCAGAAGTGGATAAACTTGCCTTTCCAGTTAAGTCTAAGCAAGTCCTAAAGTATGGATGATATAATATTTTTAAAAATTTTAAAAGTAGGTGTTCTGTGTATAAGGAAAGGATTTAATGAGAAAATATTTCTAATTTTAAATATCAATATTTTGTAGGCCAAAGATACTTTCTTTTGTCTTCGCAACTCTTAATAATTGGATGGTGTATTTCAAGACATCAGTCTTATAGAGAAATGTGACATTTGTTCCCTCATTTATAAAATAAAAATATATCAAGACCCAGTATATGTCAGTTCCTGTATTGGTTGTCTGAGACACAGGAAGTAAATCATGGCACCTGCCACCAAGATGATCACAGTTTCCTTGAAGATTATTGAAATAGGTCAGGGTATCCATAGGATTATGAAAAAGATGCCAGGCAGCAGTAAAGGAGAGGCAAAAGTTTGGGGAATGAGGAAAAGTTTACCACAGGAAATGATATCTGAGATAAGACTTTAATGAGAAAACAGAGAAAGAGCACTTTAAATAGAAGCACATAAAATGGTGTAAACTTACAAACTTGAGACACTTCAAAAAGTTCTGTATTGCAAGAATCAATGGTTTGCATGGAGGTGAAGAAGTAATAAGCTTAGAACATCCAGAACTTGAAAAATGTTGTATGACATGTCAGAGAGTTTTAATTTTCCTGTAAATTACAGGGAAGTAGTTTAAAAATTCTACCCTCCATCTACTTTGTCAAAAGAGGTCTTTTAAAGTATGTAATTTGGGAAATAATATGTCAGATCTCCAAGTAAAGCTACTTCATCTTTTGGTAGTTCATTCATTGTGTAGCAGATTATTATTATGATCAACAGAGACCATGTTGTAAGCGATGTATAATCATAAAATCCACTCTTCTTCCTCTATCATGAGACCAAAATACAGAAAGAATTAATGGTTTTATTTCTCAACAAGCAAATAATGATAAAAATTTTGTTTCCATGAGCAGTAGTTAGATCTGCCCTAAATAATTAAACTTTTTAGGTTTAATCATTGTATGGATCAAGATCCTAGCTAGATCCTATACATGCATGTCTTTACTGCTGTCTTTCTAACCCAGGGAAGACTTCATGTCTGGATTTAAATCAATGAATCTAAGTTTCCAAAGAAATACAGAGGTATTCCTTTCAGACAAATAAAATGAAACAGTTTGAAAATTAAGATAAATATAACCACACAAATCATCTTTGCTTTCCCACTCCATTTCCTGATGAGCGATGCAGATAATGAAAACAGAGTGGAGAATGTCTTGGATCAATTAACATGGTACAGTTGAATACACTTACATACTGAATACACAGATGTTCTTTCATGGCTTAACCTTCATTTTTTTTTCTTAACTAATTTTATAGAGAAAGAGTCTCATATTACAACTTTAAAAAATAGGCAATATGAGATTTGTTTTTTTAAATGAGAACATATTTGAAAATCATTATTTTGGAAACTTTTACAGCGGGGTCATTTCTTCAGTTTGACACATATCTCTCTCTATATATATCAGATTTCTTTGATTGAAAACAAAATAAGCACCTTAAAGCCCAATCCTGCTTGCCTCACTTCTTTAAGGTATGTTTTTATTTTTCTTTGAAGAGCATTCCTGGAAACCTCCTGTAAGCAATTTTCCTTCTGTTTTCTGAGAACCCCCAACTAAAACAAAAATAACTTGAGAGTGAACTATTTGTATTGACAAAGGTGGAAAAAATGACTCTTACCTCATTCTACACAACGAGTAGGTGGTAATTGCTGTTACTTGTATTTATTTATTCCAAGTACACACGGAAATGAGTTTTGATGTTTAATCGTAGCCCATGTATAATTGTTAGTGTTTACTGATGCATATCCTACTTGTATTCTAATATTTAACACTTGTAGCTTACTTTGAATTCTATTGTTTACAAATACCAAGGAAATGTTGACCCATGGAGCATATAAAGGCAATTGTTTTCTAGATTGTCAGGAATATATGCAATTAAGAAAAGATTTGGAAAGCAAAAGTAGGGTTGTCATCAAAGGAGTTTAGAGCTATTGAGTGTATCATTCATTTGTCAGGTCTTATTTTGTTAGTGCCAATCTATTTTTTTCCAGCAATATTGGGAGGAAAACGCTAAGCAGGTTATTGCAATTAGTTTTCTGTAAAAATAATGACCCGCGTTACTGGGAGTCTTAATGTCACCTTGGTATTTACCTTCTATAGTTTCTGGTTCACAGGCAGTTAAACCCTGCTGTGGACCTTGCAGACATTTATTTTAGTATGAAGTTCTCCATCCCCTCCTCATCTTGAATAAAAAGAATTTTACTTTCGAATGATTCTGCCGCAACACAGCTGTGAAATCACTTTTCTACTGTATGAACTCAAATAACTTGCTGAAAAGACTCTCTCTTTTTCTCACAGTTAAAATCTCATTTCTTTCCTATTTATCTTAATATATCTTATAGTTCCTTAGGCTAGGGAATAGGAATGAATGTGAGGGAAAGTATTGCTATTCTCAAGGCCTTCTTTTCTGAGGACTGGAAAATTAGGCTTGACCTTTTTCTAGCAGAGTATCATAGAACAGCCTGAGCATGTTATGGACTTAAGAAATAAAAGATCATGTCAGGACGACTGTGATCAAAGCAAGGCCCTTTATATACTCCAGGAAAAGTAAAAAGCTTCCCCTTCTCAGCCATATTAACTTTAAATAAAAGATTTAATTAGAGGAGAATCTTTAATATGCTAGTCTGATGTGTATTTTTACCTTTTGTCAAGAAAGTGAGTGAGAGAAACTTTAGAATTGCACCAACATGATCTCATGGACATAATGAGGTTAATAAGCTGTAATTAGACTCTTGGGCTTTGAAATAAAATAATTCACTTATGAAAATTTTTAATTAAGTGGAAGTGTCTTCATCCAAATGGCACAATTTGCTAGTCAGAGATGAGGTAGAGAGACACAGAAAGCGAAGATGATGATAAATGTAAAGTTGTATGAAATTAAGAATCGAAGTGTTTATTTTGACACTCGTGTGCCACTCACCAGACCGGCACTACTTGAGACTAAAGAAATACAACACAAATAATTGGTGTTGAGAAAGACATAAGCATCATTTTCACCCTGGTGTATAGCCTACCCTGCAAATCTGTTAGTTTCTTAGGGCTGTTGTAGCATGTAACTACAAGCGAGGTTGCATAAAACAGCAGAAATTTGTTCTTTCACAGTTGTGGAGGCTAGAACTCTAAAATCAAGCGGTGGTCAGGGCCATGCTAATCTCTAAACAGGCATGTCCAACCTGTTGCCCAGGACGGGTTTGAATGCAGCTCAACACAAATTCTTAAAACATGATGAAATTTTTTGCGACTTTTTTTTTTTTTTTTTTTTTTTTAGCTCATCAGCTATCATTAGTGTTAGTTTATTTTATGTGTGGTCCGAGACAATTCTTGAAATGTGGCCCAGGAAGGCCAAAAGGTTGGACACCGCTGTTTTAAAGATTTTAGGGGAGGAGCCTTCCTTCCGGTAGTTGCCAGTCGCCATTCCTTGTCTTGTGGCTGCAGCGTTCCAATCTCTGCCTCCAGTGTCACCTATGTCAGATGGTGTTCCCTTCCTTCCTCCCCCACCCCCATGTGTCTGTTTCCTCTTCTTATCTGGACACCAATCATTGGATTAGGCCCACTCTATTCTAGTACAACCTCATCTTAATTCAATTAATTACATCTTCAAAGACTCTTATTTCCAAATTAGGTCACAATCTGAGGTTCCCAGTAGATATAAACTTTGGGGGGACAATATCCAACTCAGTACATTGCATCAAAAATATCTCTGAGAACTCCTTAAATTAGGACATTTTTTCATGATAAATACGATTTTGATTTCCTGTCTTTTCTTCTTGGACACGCCTGTTATAATAATTTAAAAAAGAACACACAGTTTATTTACAACACTGTATGCATATTTGAGTTTCCTGATTAAAACTATAGAGAATTCTAGGGTAAAGCTCTTTAAACCTCTTTCTAAGTTACTGTGTTTAGTTAATTCCCTTGGAAATGAGAATGGGAATAATGGGAATCTAGAAATTGAAGGTATATTCTGTTGAGTTTGAATTTGTGCTTAACTTCTAAGAATACCAACAGGGCAATTATTTTTAAATAAATTTTTTTTTAATTTTAGAAGATATTTAGATTTATTAAAAATTTACAGTGATAGTACAGAAAATTCTCTTATATATCCTGCATTGTTTTTCTATTGTTAACATCTTACATTAGTATGAAACATTTCTCATAATTAGTGAACTAATATTGATAGATTATTATTAACCTAAGAGCATTCTTTTTGAATGTCTGTAGTTTTTCTCTTTCACTTTTCCAGGATCCAATCCAGAATACCACAGTAACGATTAGTAGTTCTGTTTCCATGGGATACTTTTTCAAACTTTTCTTGTTTTCAGTGACCTTGAGAATTTTGAGTATTGGTCAATTTTTTTTTTTTAGAATGACTTTTAATTTGGGTCTGTCTTACTTTTCCTTTTTTCCATGAATGGACTGGAGTTAAGTGTTTTGGGAGAAAGTTCACAGATATAAAGTGACATCTCATCAAATCATACCAAGGACGCATACTCTCAACATGACTACTACTACTAATGTTAAACCTGATCATCTGACTGAAACAGTGCTTGTCGGGTTTTTCCATTATAATTGTTCTTTTGTCCCATTTTTTCCACACTGTATTCTGTGGAAGGAAGTCCCTATGTGCAGCCCACGTTTATAGATTGGGAAGTTATCTTGAGGAGCAGTATCTACATAAATTATTTGGAATTCTTTTATTTTGAATATTTGTGTATTCTCACCCATTTATTTATTTATTTATTGAATCACTTAATTAGATCAGCATGGACTCCTGGTATTTATTTTATGGTTTAATGTATAAGTAACAAGATGTTACTTATTTTGTCACTAGAATTACTCCAGCTTTAGCTTCTGGGAGCTTTATTGGACGGCTCTTGTTCCCCTTTGACATGCCTCTATCATTGCACACATGTGTGAGCATGTGTGTGTGTGTGTGTGTGTGCGCGCGCGCATGTGTGTGTGTGTTTATTATGGCAGTTCCTTACTTTTTAACTAATAATGCTCCAGATCCATATTGTATATTATGTATATTAGGCAAGATGTTTTAGGGAAGTGATGTTTAATCAAATATTTGGATAAAGTGAAAAAATGAGCAATGTAAATCTTCAGGGATAAAGTGTCCTAGGAAGTGGGGGCAGTGAACGTAAAGCTCTAAGTAAGGACAAGCGCCGTGTCTGAGAGGGCCTGCTCCAATAAACCTGGAGCGGGGTAAGGAGGCGAAATATGGCAGGAGCTGTAGTAGGAAAGGGAGGCAGGGTTTTCTAGGCCACATGTAGATTAGATGCAATATGGTGGGAGTGTTTTGAACAGGACAGTAAATGATCTCATTTATGTTTTTAAAGCATTACTCTGGCAGCTGTGAAGAAAATCACTATGGACAAATTTCTCAGCTTTGGGTAAAACAAGACACTGGTATGTAGCATTTCACTTGAAGTTCAGAATGACTTGAACAGACTGTGTTAAAAATGACAGTGGAGAAGGCCTGATAGTCTTTAGTAGGATCTTTTTAACAAATTCTATGGACTGACCCTCAACGTTCTGTCATTAAAATAATCAAAGAATCAGAGAGGATTATCGGAGAAAATGAGCAATGATTTTAGTCTTGTTTCAGTTGTTCTGAGGCAATAATATGAGAGCTAATGGACTGGATTGGAAATGAGCTGGTATGAAAAGCAATTGTGCCCTTGAGAAATTGTGCCTTGAGAACGTTAATGTATCTCCAAGACTATTTCTGACAGGTAGTGTCTTGGGAACTAGGCAAATGGAACCCCCTGCATCCCAAGTCAGAGACTTATATGAGACAAGCTTTTTGGATCTTTACCTTGTCTATCTCCTTTACCGTTAACACCTGTAGTTATTATCCTGGTGATAAGGAAACATTAATGTTATCTTTTCCTGGGAGGATGAATAATTTCATTGCTAATTATTAGGGAACTCTAAAGATATTAGAAACTTAATAACTGCTTTAAAGTAGCGAGACAAAGGTTGTTTTCCGCAGACCTGGATGATGATAGACTTACTGGGTTCTTCTATTGAATAACTTGAGGAGAACTATAATGTATCATCCACCGAGGCAAATCCTTTGTGTCTGAAATATATCAAATTTAATATTCACTGACAGGATAACAGAATAGGATAAACTATAAATAATGTAAGCAGGTTCTGAAAGAATGTAATTTGATCCTATGCTTTTTCTCCAGCATGCAATTTGACTTTTCCCTTAATGTATAAACTTGCTAAGGTTCAGATATATTTTGTTTTGTTTGTTTATAAAATCTAAAATTTTCCATCACCTCTACTGTGGTCATTCATTTTTTCTTTCTTTTTTCTTTCTTTCTTTCATTCATTCTTGCTTTTTAAATTTATTTTTGCACTGGATATTTGAGAAACTGTGACTACCTAGAGCAGTTTAACACTAATCTGATATTATATGAAAATTTGGAGGAAGCATTTTTGTATTTAATAACATCTGTATTAGAGACATAACTCATTATATAAAGTGTAGCAGCTCATTAATTTACTTATTTTTTTAATACATTCATTTATTTACTGCTTACATTTGATAAACATTTGATATGTATCTAGAATGACACCAGAGGACACAATTTGTAAAAAATGAGTAAGATATAGGTTTTGTTAGATGAGCTCACACTCCAGCAGGGGTAATTACAATAGAATTTAATATATGCTTTGTGACATGGGAACAAAATGCTAAGGCAGCATAGAATAGGGAGGTATTTCTTACTAGGACTAATAAGGGAAGTCTTTTGAAAAGAATAATATTTGAGGGAGGTTTTCAAAGGGAGTAGGAGTTTCTCATATAGAGAATCAAGATGACCCTAAAAATACAAAAGCATAAAAACAAGCCATAATCAGAAGAGAGAAAATTTCTCTAGTGGAATTAACATATGGGATATAAAGTACAAAAAATGATATGATATGGAACTGGAAGGTTGGTTGAGGCCAATTTCTAAAGGGTCTTTATGTCATGCTAAGGAATTTTTATTATTTTATATATGGTGAATAGTCAATGTCTTAGTCTGTTTGGGCTGCTGTAACAGAATACCATATGCTGGGTGGCTTATAAACAACAGAAATTTCTCATTGTTCTGGAGGCTGGAAAGTCCAAGATCAAGGTGCTAGCAGATCCAATGTCTGTGAGAGCCAGCTTCCTGGCCCATAGGTAGCTTGTCTTATCCCTATCACCTCATGAGGTGGAAGGGAGGGTTCTCTCTGGGACCTCTTTTGTAAGATCACTAATTCCATTCATAAGGGCTCTGTATTCATGGTTTAATCAGCCCCCAAGAGCTCCTCCTCCAACTACTATCACATTGGGGATTAGATTTCAGCATGTGAATTTTGATGGAACAAAAACATTCTGTCTTTAACATTCAATACATGTTTGATTACTGTTGTGGACTGAATTGTGTTACCCCAAAATTCACATGTTGAAAGCTCTACCTCCCAATGTGGTTGTATGTGGAGATAGGGCCTTTAAGGTAATTAAGAGGTGGTTATGTTAATAGAGGTAATAAGAGAGGCCTTAATCCAAGATGACTGGTGTCCTTAGAAGAAGACTAAGAGAACCAGGGCATGCACAAGGAAAAGACCATGTAAGCATGATCTCCAAGCCAAGGAGAGAGGCCTCAGGAGAAGTCAAACCTGTCTCTACACTTTGGTCATGGATATGCAGCCTCTAGAACAGTGAGAAACTAAATTCTGTTGTGGTATTTTGTGACAGCAGCCCTAGAAGAATAAGGTAATTACTAAATTATTTTCCAGGTTTTTTTTTTTCCTTCTCTTTGACTTGTGAATTTATCCTCTCTATGGTTATCTTCTTACCCTCTATTTCCCCACTATTACTCTTTCCTTTGGTTTACCTTTCTTTTTGGAGTCCTTCAATGCTATTTTCTTAAATGTTGCTGTTCTCCAGGATTTTTTTTTTTTTTTGGTGGAATTATTTTGTCCTTAATCTGTTCTCTTCTCACTTTATATACTCTCTCTGGTCAATTTTATTCACTTCTATGATTTAAATATTGATTATATGCTAATAACTTCAAATCCTTTTAATCGGTGGGTATTATTGAGGTTGTATCAGTTACATTCTATGAGGGCTAGTTATTTCCTAACGTTTTATAATTTTGAGATAACTCAGTAGAATTTCTCTGAGATTGGATAATTAAAATTCTATCTAGCTTTTGATGTTTTTTATAATGTAGGGTTTCCTACATAAGATGAATAATCAATACAAAATTGACATAATATGTCTCCAGGGTTATTTCAGCTTAAGAATTTTAGACCGCCTAATGAGATATTTAGTAGTAAAGGATCATTAAAATGGTACAACTTCCTAGAATAAGAGTCATCTTTTTTTCTTATAATGTGATCTTTGTCTTATAATTCGCATGTATGACTCAGACTTAAATTTAAAAAACTTTTTTAAACTCATGGGGACACCCCCCATTATCCTTAAGCAAAACTACAAAATATATATAATAGTTATTCAGAAATGAATAAATACATTCATTTACCTAAACCATTTCATCAGTCACCATTGCCTGACAAAAATTTTTAACTTCTACAACCTTCTAACTTTTTTGGTTCATTCCTTTTTCTTAAATGATAGATTCAAATATACTTTATAGTTCCATTCATTCCTGCTCTATTTTTGCTTTTCAAGTTCATAAATCCAGTAGAAGTTCCAAATGTCTTGGCCTTCACAATTCATGAGTGGTCGTAGTTCGGCTCTTTCAGCCTGGGATATAGTAGTGTGTCAACTGAATGTGAAAAGAAAGCCATAAACTTTTGAACTAGAAGCCAAATGTACACAAAATACAAGCTCTCTTATTTCTTTTGTAGTTTCATCTCTTACTAAGGAGGTTCTTACGTCATTTTCATGGACTTTGTTATGTTTTGATGACATACTGTGAAATACTGAGACATGAAAAGCTAGCTAGTGAGAAAATGCAAATATTAATAGGTATTTTTTTATTAGTGAATTTTATTCATAGCTGAATTTTAATTGCTATCATTCTTTTCCCCATTGGATATGCATGCTTTTTTGTTGCTGTTGTTTTTATAGATGGGAAAAAAATCAATGGATTAATTGTTTGGGCAAATCGATAAGATAGTATAGATTTTGCCTTCTCTGACAGAAACGAAAGCTACCTGATTTTAAAAGCACAGCATTTCTGTTACCTATAAAGAAGAATTACTGGTATACAAATGACAAAGAACCCAATTAGAACTGTTTGCCTTATGCTTGATGTTGCAAAAAGGGGGAACCTATCCTCAACTAAAGATAATTAGAACTGAAGAATAAGCCATGAGCTGTTCAGTCTTATCAGTCCTGACACAGTGAAACCGAGCAGCTCCTCTGTCTTCCACTGGAACTTGGCCAGATGAGGAGAAAACAAAACAAAACAAACCAAGTGATTTCTCAGATGTGATGCTTGATTTTAGGGCTGTCACAAGTTTTAGTCTACCACAAGATGCCAGCGTTCCAGGACACTGATACTTAAGAACAGCTAGTTAGCACCAGTTACTGAGAGAAAAGACAGCTTTGCTGGCAAAAGAATGCCGCTCTTATATTTTTTTCTCTTAATACATGTATTTCATATAACATTGAAGAAATCATGGATTGTTAACATTAATAGTAAAATCCTTAAAAAATGATAAAGGCATATATTATGTTACTTTCTGTCTCTCATGATATGTAAACTGTGATGGAGTACAGCATATTATATAGGGTCCAGCAAGTAGTGCTAGACCACGGATGTACGTCAATGTCTAGCATGAGATGGACATTTTACCTTAAATGTCATTTATAGTGTGCTTGAGTGTGATATTGCTATGTTACAGAATTACACACTTAGGATTTTGTAATGAAAGATTTCATATAGATTTCAACTCATAAAAACAAGCTGTTATTTGTGCCAGACCCTGTAGAATTAAGATTTTTGGTGTTTAGATTGAGAAACGCATGGTTTTAAATCTTTATTCTCTTTCTCAATAACTGTGTGTTCCTAAGCAGGCTAGCTAACTTCTCCAAGTGTCAATTTTCTCATATGTAAAGTGAATAAAAATACCTGTTTTGTGTGAGGATTAAGAAAGATAGTGTATATTAGCATTTACTGAGATGTCAGTAGAGGGCAATGATGAAGACAAAAAAGATGATTATTATCAACAAAATGATGTTTTTTTAATAGTAAGTTTATTATTCCTTCTAATAAAATGGAACAAAGACATCATGATAAGATGCATTCTCCCCTAAGATTAGACATTCTTTAACTGGATCTTAAAGTCTCACTGTTCTGATTTGCATTTTCTTAGTATTGCAGCTATATCTGGACTAGGCATATTTAAAACAGACCCATTAAAATAACATTATGAGAGCTACCACTTATTGAATGTTTATCATGCCTCATATTTCGATATGTTCTTTATAGTCAAGTTAAAAATTGATTAAAGTCATTTAGAAATTAAATCCATATCTTATTTCAAAACTCACACTCTTAACCAATTTTGATGAATTCCCTCTAAGCTGCAGCTTGTCCTCTGAGTGCCAGAGCTGGTAGCACCAGAAATACAGATGCATCTGTTGTGTGAGGTGAGATTTAGTATGTGAAGTTGATGCGTAAATTGGAAAAACTTTGTGGAAGCCATAAACAACTTTGTATTCCCATGGTCGTCTTCTTTTCAGAATCAAATCAAGTGATCTTGACTATTGTAAATTACTCTGCAATAGTGGCTTGATACCCTGTGGAAGCCAACATCTCTCTGACTCAATATCATTTATCTAGTAGGGACCCTCAAAATGTCAAGTTTGCCTTGAACCATTCATGGCCTAAGCCCCATTCAAACAAAAGTTGTATTCTCAATGAATTTCTGGAATGCTGAGTATAAATGATGAACCACCTTACTGCCAACTTGTGTTTTTTGGATGTATTTGGCATATACACTGATTGGAGTGAAATCTGGATTATCTGTAGCCTGCCATGCCTGCTCATTTCCCAATAGACAATGCTGCAGAGAATACGCCTGCTTGGTCTACATGATTTTATCATCATTCATGAGTGCTGAAGTGAATTTCTGTGAAAGCAAAGGCTTTGTTATTTGGCATATGCAAGCCATTGTCGTGACTGGTAATAGAAACTGAACATTAGTTGTTAATGTCATTTCTGAGTAAATTTTATTAAAAAAGTAGAAAGTGTTATTTGAGCAGTGGGCACTTTTAAAAAATTAAATTTTTTTATAATAAAAAACTCCAGCAATCCCATACACACCCCTTCCTCAGTTCTATACTAATGATTTGGTTGGCTTTGAGCTAATGTAAAAAGCTTCAATCTTTCTTGAACAGAAAAAAATGGATGAGAAGAAAAACTGGCATTTCACAAAGCAGAAGAAAAACAATATCCCAGGAATGAACATGAAAGCATAAAATAGATCAAGCATGCTTTTTGGTTGTGTAGTATTAACATGACAGATGAAGATAAGATAATGAACTGAACCTTTCTCTCAATGCAAAGATTGAGGAAGTGAAACAAGGGACACTTGTGTAGAATGGTGAAGTGTTAGAATTGATGTTGCTTGCTTTCCTTGTGAACAAAGAGGAATATTACTATCAGGAAGAATATGTAAATGGAATATATATGTATTTACACACACGCACACACACACAATGTATATATGAGGGCTATTTGGAAAAAATTCAGCCATAAATGCCTCTATTTTTTTTTATTACATGGCTGGATACTTTCCAGATAGACCTTGTATAATGTGTGTGTGTATGTGTGTGTGTGTGTGTGTGTGTGTGTGTGTGTGTGTGTGTGAGGGCTGCCTGGGAGGTATCCAGCCATGTAATACAAAAAATAGAGGCATTTATGGCTGGATTCTTTCCAGATAGCCCTTGTACTATATATCATATATGTATGTAATGTATATATGAGTATGTGAATATGCACATATATGAACATACATAGACACACACATTCATATAAAACAAGGTGACTTATTATGTATCTACTTTCCTAGTTTGATCTCATTACTTCCAATTGGTGCATTAAATAATAATTTGGCATAGACCAGAATAAAAAAGACACCCAATTCTGAAGAGGTTGGTCCTAGAATTTTAAAATCTACTTACACATTGACTTTGGTTAGGGGTAGGCTGGGGAAAGCACTGAAGTTGGAAAGGTGGGTCTGAGCAGATTTGCTGATTTGCTGAAAAAACCACCTGAGTGTTACTATATTCCACGTTTATGCTAGACTCTGTCAGGTAGAAATATGCCACTAAGAGACCTCGCTTCTTCTGCAATCTGCCCTGAAATATCTGATAGAAAATGAAAAACCATTATGGTTACCTGGTAGCAAGTCCAATTACAAATGACTCCAGAGCCCTCTGCAATGTGACCTGACTCTAAATTGTCCTTTAGGATGGTTATCCAGTGTGCTGGTGCTCTGCTTTCTGCCTACTCCCATGTAATTGGGAAATGGAAGGCACTTATCTGTCTTGTTGATGGCACTGTGCTCATTTGATAACATTTGCTCCAGAAAAGCACAAGAAGGAAAGTACATTTGTTGTCGCTATAAATTCACTCACTGGAGTGAGTAAATCATGGGCATTGCGATTGGACTAATAGGCATTGGGAAAAGGGGGTAGAGGTGACAGGACTTCTTCCTTTTTTTAAAAAAAGAGCAATACAATGACCCTTTTCTTCACCCGACTTCTATTTTTCTATTCATGGGAAGTCCAGATAAAAGAAGAAAGAAATAGGAGAATGACACTGAGATAGAAGGGAAGACACAAATATTTGTATTCTTGACAAAAGGAGACTCTAAAATAAACATTAGGATTAGATTTCACTCTCTTGATCCAGTTATTCTTCAAGGATTCTTCATCTGTGGTTCTCTTTTCTTGCTGTCCTGTTACTGTACCTGAAAGTGTTCACTATTTTTTTTAAATGTATTTATTGTTTTTTTGCTCTGACAGGCTAGTGGAAAGTCAAGGCTTACTTTGCAGTGGAATCCCACATGTGGCCCATTTCATGTTGATCTGGCAAACAGCAGCTCTGTGACTATTCACCACAGGTGCCCGGCCAAGGGAGCCGATTTTCACAGGCTGAGCGGGCAGTAAAGGAGTCCATTTAGATGTAAGAATTGAATGTAGGGGTTTTATGTTTTTATACATTTTTTATGAATTATAAAAAATAAATGAACACAAAACCACATCTGCAAATAATCACAGAGATCTAAAACCACATTTAGAGACTTTGAAGAGAAGAATTTTCACCTCAGCAAGCATCCGGGAGTGTTTTGTTCAAGTGCCGTCACAGTCATAAAAGCAGGAATTTTACATCTTTTATTAGCACTTCTGAGTTAGAAAGCTGAAAAGCACTTTCACTCACATGTGAAAATGAAAATACCCAAACTAAACTTTTATTTTTGGGGGGCAATGCATTTTGTCTACTTCTGAAGTTTGTCTTACATTCTTTTTTGGCATATTAGTAGCAAAATTCTTTCTTACAAATGAGCAAATACCTTGTTTGGAGCTTTACAAGAATGTCCTATTTCTTAAGAGAAAAGAAGAGGTTGATGAGGTGACTCAAGAGGCAGTAACTTGAAGTTCTTTTAAGAATTCAAATTATCTTTGTATAATCAAAATAGTATTAAAGCATCAGGATACAAATAATAAAATTGATCATTGAAAATCATATAACCTTGATAAATCCTTTCCAATTTAATATTACAAAATACCTTGAGTTTCTTTCAAAAACTGCTGAAATGGGTGCTCTGCATTTCCTGAGGTTTGTCAGATGAAGGCCCTTGCCCAAAGCCACAGGCAGACCTGGGATTGAAGTGATTGAGTCCTTACTCCTGGCCTTGCCTTTCTCTTTACTTGACAACACATCATCCAGCAAAGGAGCAAATCAATAATAATGAAAACTTCTTCTTCCTCCCCGGAGTGTTAAAGAGAACAGGTTCACAGAGCAATCTCTATAGTGGCACCGGCTGCTTGTTGACCAAGGCCTTAGCCATTTTGGTGTGGAACAGTGGGGCTATTTAGGACAACGCATCGGGTGATGAAAACTGCAGTAAATAATGAGAACGGCAGAGAGTACAGCCCTGTGGGCTAAACACAGGCCGCCTCAGCACTGACACCGATTGGCTGTGTGACTTTGGGCTAATCACATAATTCCTCTGTGCCTTATCTTGCCCCCAAGCAAAATGGGACAGGGAGGCAGAGCAGTCTTGCTTTCCACAGCTGTGGTATTAAATCAATCTCTGCAAACCACTTTCAAAACACAGGTGCTGGGGGCAGTATTCGCTGTATTGATTTTCATTTTAAATCAAGTTGGCATTTTAAAAAAACAATCTTTATTAAAGGATTTATTAATGTCTAACTTGTTTGGGATTAAGTATGATGTTTTTGAAAACAGTAACAAATATAGTTGAGACCAATATGTAGAGTGCAAAAAAGAATTTAAAAGATTTTTTAATGCTAAAAGGAACTTGAAATGTTTTCCAGAAAAGTAGCCGTTGAGGTGAAATTTCAGTCTAGCACAAATTTCCCTGAATCAGGTTTCTGTATACTCTTTCAGGAACTGTTAGCCTTCAGCTATATGCCCCGTCGCATTATTTCCGTTGGTCGTTCCGGGGTCTCTTACTGATGGTAAAAGTCCCCAACTCCAGTGTTCTGCCTACAAGCAGGACCACTGAAACGTTTGCTGGGCAGATGCTACCCCCACCTTTTTGGTTGTGGCCTTCCCAGCATCCTTTTTCCCAGTGTTTTTTTGAGGTTGAAATGACCCCAAAAGCCAAAATGTAACTATTTTCCTTTCAGCCTCCATAGACTTGCATGGTAAAGAGATCCCTTAGTCTCTACCTCAAATTCTTCACTTTCTGAAGATTTAGAAAACATTTTCTATGTGGGGTGGAGGCAGAGTCTGGAACCTTTTCTTCTTATCATCTCTCCTTCCAGTGATTTTTCCCAAAATTCCTCGAATTCTTTTTATTTAAAACGAAACTCTCATGCTTTTTATTTAAATAGAGGTCCTTAAAGGGAACTACAGGACTGTTTCAGCAGTTCCACAAACAGCTAGGTTTTGAGTCCAAGTTTTTGATTTGCTTTTACCATTGTCCCCTTTTTCTCATAGCTATGAAAAAGAGGAAAGTTGTAGAAAAAGAAAAAAAGCCATGATTCTTCCTAATCAATTTATTTTTTGGTGGGGGGTGTTTCCTTGGCTGGGAATCGAACTCAGGCCAGGGCGTTGAGAGCCCTGGAACCTAGCCACTACGCCACCAGGGAACCCCTTACCTAATCAATTTTTGGTTTTGTTTTTAATTTGTAGCTTTTGGTTCTCACTTCATATATCTGGGATTTACACATTTTCATCCCTAATAGTTATATATGCCTAAAATAATTGTTTAGGAAAGCAAGCAATGTAGAAGTTGTTAGGTTAATCTATATAAATTTTATAAATGCAAATATTTTTAATATACAAAAATAATTTCATGTCCTTAACCCTACATACTTTCATTCTTCCTGAAAAAAAATTACTTAATTTCTAAGGTCCTCAATTTTAAAAACCAATTTATTTATGGTCAAAAGAAAAGTACTTTATTTGGTTTAGATAAGCTAAACCAATCATCCAGCTATAATTCTGTTACTTAGGATACTTGATTAAGGTTTTTGGCCAGAAAGTATGTGTTTTCTAATGGGCTCTGTCAGGTCTTGCCTATGAATAAATATCTTGAAATATCACATTGAAATAATAGGAAATACATTTTGCTAACTCCCTATTTAAAATAGAACCTCATGTCTGAACATAACAGAACATTTAGCTCCAATATTTCATTTTAAAAGGAGAAAAGTCCAGTGCAAAGAAGATAATTGATGGGTTCGAAGTAGCTCATCTATACTAGGTGGTGGGATGAGACAGAGGGTCAGGGGAGGATTTGAAGGATTATGGGAATCAATAGTCAACAGCAAAGAAAGGAGCCCTATAAGTGTTGCCTAAAAACGCCTGAAGTTGACATCCATAAAATAGTTCACAAAAAGTCCCACCATTACTGAGCTACAGTAGAGGTCGTTGGGGTCAGTCTTTTACTTTGGAAATATGTGTGCAGATCTCACAGTGTCAATTTATCATTCTTTATGCCCTTTACAACTTCCTTGAATATTCATTTTGGTATCACTGAGGCTATATAAAAATGTCATGATTGGCAAATGAGCAACGAAGACAGTGTTCTGCAAGATTAAGTAGTGAAGCTTTGGCTGTCAGAGCCGAGGCGGTCACGTCTCAGGACACAGATAATTTGACATCTGACCTTTTATAGTCTTGCTATTGAATGTTGATGGCTAAGGTCTCACAGCTGTGCACACTCAAGTACATTTTAGCCAGGTGGAGAGTGAGGACCCAATGCAGGTCTCCTTCAGTCAGGAGCAAGCCAGGTAGGAGGGAGACTAATGTGGCCATGAGTACTTTGAGGGCTCTCCATGGTAATTCACAGTGGTTTCCAGGAAGAAAATACTCAGGAGGGTTCTGAGGCTCTGTTGCTTGACCACAAGAGCAGTCCTAAAGTATTTTCTCTTTTCTTCTTTGGACAGAAACCTTAAAAATGAATTTCTGAATTGCTTTCTTCAATAAAATTATGTTTTTTAGATCTATCACAGTTTCCCTCTTTCCCTACTTTCTTTTCAACCTACTATCACCTCAAAACCTCTTTCAGTGTGTAGGATTTTTCTTATTTCTATGACGTCATTTTCCTCCAGCCCTTCATCCTCATCTTGGCTGTTTCTGCAGGTGTTTGTTACTCACCAAAGATGTGCGTAAAGTTTAACCTGCTAGATGATAGGCATTTTGAACCTAACAAGCTGGAGCTGTCAGTTAGTGTGGATTTTGGGATGATTCCAGCAGCAGGTCTGCTCATTTTTAAAGAAAAAAAAACACACACACACACTATCAAGAGAGTTGAAGCTAGTCTCTTTAGAAAAATAAACAAATCTCTGACTGCTCTTATGAAAGTCACAGATCTTATCAGAGTAAGTTTGAAGTTGCTGGCATATCATCAATTAGAGGGTGCATGTGTGAAAACAAATGTGGGAAGTGATTGCTGGTGGCTTTTTATGGGCTGACAGTGACTTTCAACAGATTGGGAAACAAACTGGAATCCATTTTAAACTCAACTTTGGCTGAGTAGTTCTAGAGTCAAAGAGGAGAGATTAACTTACTAAGATATCACTTCCTTACAACCATATCTATAGATTCCAAAAAGTTCCATTACTAAAACCAATTAATATCATATCTTGTCTTTACTTAAGTACAATAGACTCTCCATTAATCGGAACTCAAGCAATTGTCATTCTCAAAATTTTTGCTTGAGATTTTGCCAATTGCTTAGGAGTGCTAGTTGCTTGAGTTTTGTCAATGGAGTGCTTATTTACATTTATCCAGCATTTTCCAATCCCTATGGGTACCCATTAACTGAGAGTATACTGTACTTTATTATTTATCCTTATGATTTGTGTTAGTTCTGCTAGAGCAACAAGGAATAATGTAGATGGTTATACTACTTGGACCTTAACTGGATTCATGCCTACTAAAGAGTCGATGTCACTGATGCACCAAGGGATGGCTTTAAGGGCTTACTGGTGACTTTTTTCAAATACTTCTTGTTACATATTTAATCAGAATGACAAGCAAATTTTTTTTGGTCCATCTACCTTGGACCATGACTAATGTGGAAATTCTGTCAGATGAATGAGATATATTGGAAGGAGCATAGGTAGTATGGAGCCAGGGTGCCTTGTACCATGCCACCTAGTGACCATGTGGCTTAGGCAACTTATCGATTTTAATTGAGCTTTGGTTTTAGCATCAGTAAACTGGGGATCATAATAACTACTTTGCAATGTATTCTTAGTGTTAGAGAGATCCTGAGTTAAAATAAAACGAACACACAAACATTTTTGGTGCTTGCTACATAATTGGCACTTAGTTGTTGTGACTATACATAACAGCAATAAATACAATAACAGGAACAGCAATTTATTGAGAACCTAGCCATTAGAATTCAATGATGAAAGACAGTGCACTCATGGGTTTAGGAATTTATAGCTTTATAGCCAGATACATCTTGAGTCATACCCACGTGTTAAGTTACTGGAAATACCACAAGGATTCCTTGTAATTCTTGTATAACATAATCCAGAGGCATAGACCTCACAATTTAATCATAAAGCTATGGCGAGAGGCATCAATAAAAATAATCTGCCAAAAGTTTTTGGCTCTAGTAAATGAAAGTATCTTTAGAAAGAACCACTTTATAGATGTCTTGCCTGAGTTTTCACAGAATATTAGTTTCAGAATGACTATGTTCTTACTTTCTAAAAAAGTAATTGAGGGACAGGGTTTCGAAATTGTTCCAGTAAGACAAATTTCAGGCTTTGCGATCCTCAAATCTTACAGTGTCTATTATCACTCACTGCTTATCTTTTCTTTGTTTCTTTTCACTGGAAAGATGGATGTTTCCAATAATACACAAGAAAATGTATAGTTGCCCATCAGTGATTTAGTCTATAAAAGCTGCTTTAAGATATTCATCAGCAGCTTATGGTTTCAACAGGCATGTACATTCAGATGTATTTTTTAAATATAAAATTAAATGTTTGATGGTATATTCTTATTTTAGTGATAATTTCTATTAGAAAAAATACATACAATGCATGAGTTAAAAATTGAGACCTATAATTAAATTATATTCTTGCTTTGCTCATTTTTCAGAAATAAATTTAATTTAGTAAAACATTTTTCTTTGAGACAAGGCAAAATTAAATTTATTCAAGACAGAAAAGTATGAAGGAGGCCTATATAATTGCTTAACTTTAATATGGGTGGTTTTGAAAGCAGTTTTAGAACACACACCCACACACACCCACCCACACACACACACACACACACACACAGAGTCAATAAGTCACATTATTAGGACCAGTTTAACTTGAGTGTGTGTGTGTGTGTGTGTGTGTGTGTGTATAAATATATATAAAGTCTTTATGGAACATTTGTAGAGTTTGATGTGTTTTAATAATGTCCATGAATATTACTAAGAAGGTAGAAAAATAAGATACTCCAGTTCTGCAAGGTGTAATAAAACCCATCACACAGGTAATAGAATATGTAAATATTTCATTGAGTGATAAACTTCACAGAAGGAACTCTTCTAACACTTGGTAATATTGAACTTGGTGGCACTCCAGGTTCTTGAGGGAGCTAATCTATGTGACTGATGGTCTCTAACAAGGAAAAATGAGCTTAACATAGAAATAAAAGTGACCCGAAAAATTGCATAGAGCTTGAATTGTACTCTTTTGTTGAACTGCATCTAATTTATACCTATTTCTTTTCTGAAGTGTAATGTACTTTTTAGCATCTCTGGATTTCCAAGTGCCAGATAAAAAACACTGCTATTGGAGACACAAATGTCTTTATAGTGGGGAAAAAAAATCTTGGCATCATTGAATTACAACCTAATTGACAGAACTTTTACCTCCATGTCTGGATATGTGGTATTTGTTTCCAGATAGTTAACTAATAAATACAAAGATATTTTTAATTTTTATTAACCCAGATCAGTATCCTACAACTATCATTCACATGCTTAATTGAACTTAATAAAGAATCTTCTTTGGATTACAGAGCAAAAACCAATATTGACTTAACCTTGTTTTAATAATTCCTTTCTATACTATCTTTTACTGCATCTCAACACCCATATCTTAAGTAGTGAAGGTTCTTCATAATCCAGAAACCCATCATAAGGTATGATCTTCAGAAATTGGTTTAGCTCCTTCTTGTGCTGCAATTCATACATCTGCCACATGTGCTTGAATGCTGACAAGAAGAGATGCCAGTTTCCAGTGCAGAGTATGTTGGAAGTTGCAGACTCTCCATTCCTTTTAGCTGCTATGGTTATATTAAAGCTTTATAGGGCCTCTTTTTGTCTGTCATTCATCCTCTAACTGTGCCCACTGCTTGTGTTTTAATATATTATATGGTTTTGCATTAAAGTTTTCATATCTAATTCAACAAATAGTATGGAAGCCGTAATCTTATTTCCAGACTGATAACATTTGGAATTCCTTCCACATAATGGCTAAAGCTATAGTTTGCAACCATTATTGCTTTGGTAGCTTTCCCTTGTAGGCTGCAGGGTGTCTGTCGAAATATTATCCCCTTTCAGACAATGTGTTTTGCAGCTTGGTCCAAAGTCAAGGACAGAAAGGCAAGAGATATAAGAAGTAGGTATCATGCAATTTGAACCTGGTTTCCACAGGTCTTGGGAGCCTCAATTCTAATCATCGATAGGAAGATATAAATATGGAGCATCATCTTCCTTGGGAAAATCACTCTACAATCACTAACACTTGGCTGCTAGTCTATAAAATAGTGTTTGCATCATAGAATTAATGAGTGTTAAAAAGATGTTCAATTTAAAGAACTTAACCAGTTTCAGGCATATACAAATTAATAAATATTAGTTACTATTATTAATACCTTTTGAAATTTCTGGAAATGTAAGTTCCAAATTTCTTGTATCTATCAGAGTGTAAGTTAAAAAGCCTCCCCCTGCCATTTCTAGCAGTTAGTCCATCTTGTATGTCTTCTTAGATTTGCAAGCTGGGATTCATTTTGCACTTAGAATGCTTGATGAACTAGGAAATATTAATAAAACTGCTTCTTATTCACCTACTTAATGTCAAAATGTAACAGACTGATTAAAGAGAAAGAAGACATGAATAAAATGACAGAACACACATTAAACTTTAATCACTATAGGCTCATCTAAGACATGTAGCTGACATGCTGAAAAGAATTATATTTAGGTCAGGGAGATGGCAGTGTTGCTGAAAAGGCTGGTTGAATTTATCTAGTTAGTTGAAAGGTAGTGGCTTGATTAGGGCATGAAGAACACAAATATATTTCTGTTTTTTTAACATAGTCATTTATACTTTTTAAATCCCAAACAAAGCTGGGTGGTGGTTTTGATGTTCACGTATTTGGAATAAAAATGCATATGAAATTTAAAGAAATCTTACTGGGGTAGAATCCTCTGACACCCACATACTTTAAATGAAGAAAAGTGCCCATAAAGTCTGTGGGGGAAGAGATACCTGAAGTAGCCCCTACCTGTCAGAAAAAAGCAGTAAGATGAATTTCAAGTAACAAAATGCTCATTATAGAATGCTAGGCTATCGATTAGGGTGAAATTGTACATTCTTTACTGTGTCATTTAATTTATTCCTCTAAAGAAACTGACATGTTTGTCAGAATGAGGCATAAAGCTTTTTTAACTGCCGATCTAAAAGTGTTCAGCGCAAAATTTAGTGAAATCCACACTCTCAACCCAAACTGCTTTAGCTTCCACTTGTCTTATTTACAAATTCTGTAATTAATTTACCCATCCGAGTACCCACTGTTCTCAAACCCAGTTAGGGAAGGGTGAGAAGGAGCAGGGGCATGCTAGAAAAACCCATTTCTGTTCTTTTTTTTAATTTTCAAAGTGTATGTAACATTCAAGTTTCAATTCAAATATTATCTCATTCTCAAGTCTTTTCTGCCCTTATCCTTTTATCATCCAGGAAAAGAGAGCTGTCTCTCTTTTCTATTCAAGCTTGTGACAATGAATCTATGCCTATCATTTAGAGCTTATTACTTTCCAACTTTATAATAATTGCCAATGTATATTCCTTACTAATCCCTCAAATAATACACACCTAAAGAACAGAAGACCTTGCCCTTTTATTATTGTCTGTACCATAGAACTCTGCTCTTCACCTTACTGACAGTTATCCATACACATATTCTTTTAGTAATTCATTTGTTTATTCAACAAACTCTTTGTTATATGAATGTTTCAAGGTGCTATGAATGTTAAGCTGAGAGGGAAAGAGAGAGAGGCACACAGAGACAAAGATAGTTCTTGTTTTATAGGGAGAGACTATACATGTTGTCATGTAATACTTTAAGTACAATGATATTTGAGATAAGCAAATGGTTTAGTATGATAAGAACTGGGAGTATTCATGAGAGATGGTAAAGAGAGAAAACTGGAAGGTTGGTGATATGACATGAAGCCTTTGTATACTGTGCAATATAGGCAACATTTAGATTTTATTTTAAAGGCGATGGGCATTTGCTGAAGAATTCTAATTTCCAAAATTACTCTCTAATTATTTGAAGAGTGATTCTTAGGAATCTGATAATTGAGATACTGAGTCCAGTGTGAATGTTCTTCAAGTTAAAAACAAATAAAAGCAATAACAAATAATAAGGCTGAATCTACAACAGTGACAAAGGTGATAGAAAGGAGGGAACAGACTTGGGGGCTAATTTTTATGAATGCCTGACAGAGTCTAGTCATTGATTTGATATAGGAAGGAGAGTGGTGAAGAAATTGAGGATGAGTCTAGGTTCTTGGCTTAAACAAGGGGAAGGAAATGTAGCAGGAAGGACAGGTTTGGAAAGAAAAATTGTGGCTTATTCACACGAATGCTTAAGTTGACTACCAAGGTCGATATTTGGTAAGTGGAGAAGGCTATAAACCAATGGAAAAGTTCTTGGGAGAAAGTGTGTAAATAATCTGGAAGTAAATCCAGAAAAGCAACATGGAGAGATTCCTGTAAGAGGTGACTCCCAACCCTCAATGTGTCTATCACAAAATCTGCCATAGTAGCAGAAGTTTCTAGCATTACCATTGCTTCGTTAAGAATTGAATCCCAAGATTTCTATGGTGAAAATGCAAATACTTTACTTAGGAGGGAAAATGCATCACCAATCACCACTTTCGTCTGCGTGATGGACCCTAGTTGAAGAAGCCATAATGAGAAAAGAAAACTAACATTCACTGAGCACCTGCTACATTATGCCACTTCAATTGCACAGATGACTTTGAGGTTTTATTATTTTTTAGAGATGAAAAGACATATTTCAAGCGGCTAAATGACTTGCCCCATGTCATACCAGAGGTGACTCAGCACAACAGCATGATATTAATAAGAATGATGATGGTGTTGACAAGTACCATTTCCCAGGCACTGTGTACCAAGTATGGTGTTATTTGCATACCACATCTTATTTAGTTCTCTTAGGAGTCCTTAGCAGCAAGTGTTCATTCAAATATAAGAAAACTGAAGCTCAGAGGGATTGAATATCATGAAGATTGTCACAGAGCTAGTAAGATTGGTGAAACACACTTTTGAACCCAGATGTAACTGACTTCTGCCCAAGTTCTTAACTGTTACCCATATTGCTTTACTGCCCTATGATTCCTAGATGAAGACCAAGATTGGACAAGTGGATTTTTAAAAAAACTTCATCATTCATTGTTTTGGCAGAATCCTATTATTCAATATACAGTTAAAAAGTCAGGTATTTTAACCATTGAATCCCTGCCAGTATCAGCTCTCATTATGCCCTTATGGTCCTTCTCTCAAGAAAATTCTCATCATATTCAACTGAGATACAATATCTTATAATAAAATCCTGTGCATCAATTGGCAGTTGCTCTGAAACTCATTAGGAATGTCTATTTTAATCAAGTGTCTATCTGCTGCACCAAAAGAAAGACTCATGTTATATATTTTTATAAAACTCAGAGAAGATACAGTTGATTTGCACTTGCACTAAGCATTGCCATTATGCTCTCTAGTTGGAGTGACTAATGTTCATTCAAAGTTGAAGCGTTAGGTATTCTGGAAAAATAACAATGGGCCGTGCCTTTTCAGTCAGTGAAAAGATGTAGCTGAGGCAAGTTATTGTATTGGAACAAAATATGAGTATGACTGTATGTGGAATGACAATTAAAGTGAAATCACATTAATTTTGCCAATCAACCCAAAGTGAACTACATTGAAAGGTAGCATGGCTGAGAAGATAATCAATAAATTCTAAATAGATGAAATCTGACACCATGTGTTCTTTATTTTCAAGAAGGCTAATAAAATAAGTATCTTCTCCCCTAGTGGCCGTAAAGACATTAATAAAATATGTTTAAGAAATTACCATGATTAGTAGCATCCTGGATTGAGAAATAAAAGTCAGAAAATTAGTGAAAACTAAAGGTAGGGAAACCCAGGAATGGACCTAAGAACCGTAGAACAATCTTGGTGCATTTAGAATGTGTCACACAGATAATTACCAAGCTGCACTGCTTCTATTCCACTGTGTTCATGCAAAGTGTTTTTCACATTTGTTGCCAATAGAGAAGAATTTTTGGTGTTTTTAAGTGTTTAAAAGCTTAAAAATTAAAGTTTTGCTTAAGTATAAATGTTATACACCTATTATCAAGTTCTGTCCTTTCTACAAACTGTATTTTATACTTTCGTTTCATTTAAGTTGAATTATTCTAGTAGAACCAAAAAAAAAAAATTAAGTGATGCCAGTTGGACTTGATAAACTCATAATTAATCCCATGCAGGTTCTGGTGGGATACAATTAATTGGTGTTTATAATTTGCCACTTGATAATATTTTCAAGTTATGGATCATTGTTTTTTCAAAGGCATCAGTGATAATAACATGATTTTGCCCAGCACAAACAGTGTTTTTCTTATGCTATGAAGGGAGAGGCAACATTTATTCATTTAATGCAGTATGAAATTGGTGCAGCCGCTACAAAAAGCAGTATGGAGGTTGCTCATAAAACGGAAAACAGAACTACTGTATGACCCAGCAATCCCATTTCTGGGTATTTATCTGAAGAAATCCAAAACACTAATTTGAAAAATAGATGCATCTTTATATTCTTTACAGCATTATTTACAATAACCAAGATACAGAAGCAACCTCAGTGTCCATTGATAGATGATTGGAGAAAAAAAATGTGGTGCCTATATAAATGAAATATTGCTCAGCCATTACAAGAATGAAGTATTATCATTTATGACAACATGGATGGACCTAGAGGGTATTATACTAAGTGAAATAAGTCAGAGAAAGACAAAATGCCATATGATTTCACTTCTATGTGAAATCTAAAAAATAAAATAAATGAACAAACAAAACAGAAACAAACATATAGAGAGAGAACAAACTGATGGTTGCCACATGGGAGGAAGGTTAGGGGACTGGGTGAAAAGTTTAAGGGATTGAGAAGTACAAATTGGTGGTTACAAAATAGTCACAAGGATGGGTGGGGAATAGAGTCAATAATATTGTAATAACTATGTATGGTGTCAGGTGGGTACTTATTGGGGGATCATTTTGTGAGTTATACAGATCTCTAACCACTATGCTGTACACTTGAAACCAATATAATATTGAATGTCAACTGTAGTTGAAAAATTAAAATAAAATTTTTACATTTAAATGCATTATACATGATCCATCATAATATTTAGACAAATTGGGGTTGAAACACAGAGTTATTGAATTGAAACTGTACCTACCTTAGGCAGGAAAAATATTTTTGGGAGTAAATACTGCGACATTATTTAACTAGTCATTAGCTGTACTAGTTTTTTTTTATTGCTGCTGTAACAAATTACCAAAATTTAGCAGCCTAACACCCAATTATCTCACAGTTTCCATTGGTCAGCAATCTGGCACAATGTATTTCAGCGGGTCCCCAGCTTGGCCTCACAAGACCAAAACCAAGGTTTCAGCCAGGCAGCTTTCTTTTCTGGTGGTTCTAAGGGAGCATTCTCTTCCAAGTTCATTCAGTTCCTTGCCATTGTACCACAGAGGTCCCTGGTTTCTTGTTAGTCTTCGGTGGGGTTTGTTCTCGGTTTATGGAGGTTTGTGGCATTCCTTAGCTAGAGGTCCCCTTCATCTTCCAAGCAGAGATGATGAGTTAAGTCCTTCTCACACTTCATATCTCTCTGACTCCTCTCTCTGTCTTATCTCTCTATTGCCTCCTTCTTCTATGGTATTTGTCTGACTGACTCTTCTGCCTTTCTTTTCTGCTCCTAAGGGCTCAGATAATCCAGATTAATTTCTCTATTTTTATACTTAACTGGTCAGTAAATTCAATTTTGTCTGCAAATTTCCTTCACAGCTGTACCTAAATTGGTTCTAATCAAATAACCAGGGAACTAGAATCTTGGGGGCACCTTTCGATTTCTACCTAAGACATAAGCTGTTTCAGTTGAATTAAGGCAACAGAGGAAAAGTACAAGAAAAGCTTTGAAAGAATTCAACTTTTGGAGGAAAATACAGTTTTACATTATTTAACTATGGGGACTGAAAAGAAAATCACCCCAGGAATTTAAAATACATCCATCCCCCTCTTCTAAACAATCATCCTCTACTAAAAGTAATTACTCAGCTGGTGGTATTCACAATTTTACTTTACTTGGCTAACATTTCCACATCTAGTTAAACCAACTAGTCATTTTGAAGTATTACAAATTTAATATGAGATTCAATCAGCCTCAAATGGTAGGTTAAAATGGTCTCCAGTCATTAAAACTTTAAGCTGTGTATTACTCTATGTATACTATAACTAAATAAAAAGAAAACAAATGCTGTATGCAGAAAATAGAAGGAAAAGAAGGTTAAAAAAAATGAAGGAGCAGATGCTGTTTTGTCACTGATGGCTGAGGCACAGGCGCCTTTTTCAGTGTACTTTGAGCTCCCCATGAAATACTACCTTTCTGTTAGACTTAGTGTCTGCACCAGTAGGGCAACAGCCTATTAAGGTTTTCATGAGTCGATGATGCCCTGTTTGAATAGCTCCTTGGGTTTTTTTTTGTTTGCTTGTTTGTATTTTTCCCCCATTTGGGTAGAAAATATTCTCTATTAGGTAGGTATGTGTCTTTTTAAAAAAGTATTTCTTTTTTTATTGTTAAACTTACTGTGGTGACATTGATTAGTAAAAATTACATGGGATCCAGGTGTACAGTTCTACAGTGCATCATCTATGTGTTGCGTTATGGTTCATCACCCAGTCAGTCCTCTTTCCATCACCCTGTATTTGTGTTCCTGTCCCTTCCCCTCCACCCTTTTCCCCCCTTACCCTCAGGTCATCATACTAAGCGAAATAAGTCAGGCAGAAAAAAACCAAAAACTACATGATTCCACTCATATGTGGAACATAAAATTGAAAGCAACAAAGGAACAAAACTCATGGACATAGTCAATAATTTACTGTATTTCTTGAAAGGAATAGTGCATGTTTCCTAAAGGGGTTCTTAGGTTATAACTGATTATGTATACCTTGCAAAGTGCTTTTTAAATTCTTTTTTTCTTCTAAATTCTTGCAATTTGAATTTGCTCTTCTCTTACATATCACTTTTGGCAGAGACTGTCACTTGCTTTCTTATTGCTGTTTTTAGTCTCTACTGATATCTCTGCTTCCTGACATGTCTGCCTTTTGCTGTTATTTTTCTTGTCTTTTCTACATCCCTTTTGTTACTCATGTCTTCCCATCTTAGCAACCATCTCTTCTTTCCTTCAAAGTTCTTGAATATAGATATATCCTCAACTGACTCTATTTCTTGCTCACTCAGTTCACAATGAAGTAATTGAAATCTTCCTAGATCATCCTGCTGCATTGTGGATTCTCCTTCCATCTCTTAAATGTTTATATTCTCTTGGATTCTTTCTTGCTATTTCTTACTTCTATTCTTACTCCCTACAGTTCTTTACTCCCTAGAGTATATCATGGATTGTTAGGGTTTACTGTCTATGTGTATGGCAATCCTCCCCAGTTGGTATCACCATACCAGTACACCTCTCCTCAAATTTGACATTTATACATCTATTTCTCTGCAGTGTAACTCTCTGTCACAGGTTGTGTTTTCCAGAAGCAAATGCAGAAAACAGAACCAGGTGCATGAAATGATTATTAAGCATCAACACTTACAAAAGGAAGGGATAGGATGAAGCCTTCACGCTGAGAGAAATGTTGGACCATAGTGCAGGCCTGAGAGTCTCAGCCGATCCTATGGGATGTCCCAGAGCAATTATTGACCATCAGAGGAGTCCTGCACTGGCTACAAATGGCCAGGTTCTTAGAATCCCACTTTGTTAAGTCATTAAATGTAAGCCATGTTGGGAAGGACGTGATCCTGGGTGTCCCAGCAGCTGAGACAGACCCTGAAGGAACTAATGGCTGGAGGCTGTCTACTGAGAACATTCCCTGAAGCTGGGCAGCAGCAAGTCTTTCCTGGAAGGACGATCTTGGTGGCACATCACCATGTCAACTGTCCCTCCTGAATGTTTCCTAATTAAGTTCACACATTTTTGATGTCATCTGAGGTCTTCTCTGCTCCTTGGTTGAAATTAATTTAAATCTCCCCAGTTAACTTATTAAATCAACTAAAATTTACTGAACACCTAACTAACGCTAGACATTTATGGACCCTGGGGATTCATTTTGTTTCACAAAACAGGCAAAGCATCTGCCTTGATGGAACTTACATTTTAAACAAATAATCAAATATAGAATATTTTATAAGGTGGTAACCTTCTTTTCCCTGTACCCATGTTTCCATGAATGGACTTAAGCTAATGTAACTGTCCTGGCCTCATTCTCTCTGCACATCAGAGGGCTATGAGGCAGCCACTGTGGATAGGCATAACCTCCCCATAGACCCAGACTCTTGGGGGAGGAGAGAGGTGAGGACCTCAATATTGGCTTTATCAGCAATTGACAATTTGAAATTCATTTGTCTCCTTCTTGTGTTTTAGTTCTCATTTTGTTCTAAACCTAGGAGGATAAGAAATAAGTATATTTAAACTTCTTAAAATTCCATCACATAACATGTAAGGTGGAGAAAAGTGCCATGAGGAGTACTAAAAGCTGGGTAAAAGGCTAGACATTTATGGGAATAAGCAGTGCCTATTTTGGGTAAGGTTATTAGGAGGTACCTCTCTGAAAGATGACATTTTGAGCAGAAACCTTCTTGAAGTGACCTGAATTCACTGGCTCATGGAAGTCTGCCCTTTAATTTTTAGGTGTTAGTCTACCTTCCTCAGATTTTCTCTGTCTTTTGGATCTTGGCTTCCACAGCACTGGGTTGTTTTTCACTCTCAGCCATTTCTTCAGTCTCACAAAGACAAAAAATGCACCAAACATTAATAAATTCAGTTGACTTTACTGAAGATAGATAGGTGTTCATAAAGATAGGTCATATCATATAGCTTTATAATCTTTAGCTGTCTGTCTGCTCCTCTTACTACTTCCACTCTACTCCAAATTCTTCTCCATTTATAAAGTGCAAGATCTTTTTACTTATCTAAAGCTGAAAGAAACTGACAGATAGCCCTGAAAATTGTAGTATAAAAAGGGGCAAGGCTTACCTTCTATCATTCCCCCATACAAAATTAATGCATTCTTTTCTCATAATAAGATACTTTATCCCCCTATGAATAATTCTAATAATAGTTATTTAGGCAATGCTTCTTTTCTCACATCTTTTCACAGAAGAAAATAAAAGTTTTTCATACTTATTCAGAGTTATTTTACAAATACACCCCTCATTGGTATATTTGTCATAGCTGAGTGGGCTCAAGGCACAAAATTAAATCTTATAACTTGTATGCCCTTCCTTACTCAACCATCTCAGTTAGTCCAGGACTGAAGAATTTTCGGGGATACAGGAAAATTGGGCTAAAACTTGGGAGTCCCATGAAAACTAGAATATTTCAGGTCTCCTTTCTCTAAGTTGCTAAATATTCCTGTTTTGAAGGCTATGGAAAAACTACTTGAAACATCATTTATATATAATTTACTGTAGGAATTCCAGCCATTCTCACCATTAGTGGATCAAAATAATATAATATTGATCATGATACTAATTATATCCAAATTTTTTGAATGCCTTTTTTTATCTTCATAATAAGAAATCAGTGATTGTATTTTGTTCTATAATCTATCATGCAAATGTAGTGATGTTAAGTACCTTGTTTTTTAAATTTTACACTGTTTTTAAAAAACTCATAAATTGAATATCTGTTATTGCTTCAAAACAAAATCTCATTGTTGAATTATTGTAAGTGGAGTTTCAGAAGGACTAAAAGTTTACACATGTACAATATACATGTGCATCCTTACACCTATATATAAACATAATCATACACTTAGAAAGAACTACTAGCTAAATTAGTGAATAGCCCATCTTTTTGGCTATAACTAAGTTCCAGAAACATTTGAGTGTCTCAATTAAATATCAGTCCTATTTTGAAATAATCAGGATTTGATATTTATTGAGAGACTCAAATGGCTAAGGATGCAGTTATGTAATTGTGTCTCCATATGCTGTAACTGTGCTCCTAGCAGCATTGTCTTTGCCTTCCTTTACAAACATCATTGTGAAAAGTTATATGTATGTACCTATATTATAAATCACATTTGAGACACAGTTCCTTGTAGGCTTGAAACAGGATTTATAAGGCCCTCCAGACATTTTCTCTTTGTGGACTAAATTTTCTTTTCAACATTTTTGAATGAGTGTAACATGTCTTCAATCAATTTGAATCCATCCTGGCCTCTGTCGGATTAGATGATATTTTTCATTACTTTCTGGTGTCAGCTGATATGCATTGTCTCCAGATAGCCAGGTACCCTTTTGCCACCTTCCTTCTTCCTGTGACTTACTCCATAGGTGTTTCAGTGTTGGTTGAATAAACATTAATCTTTATTCAATTTTTCTGAATTAAAACATATACAGACAATAAAATTAAATTCTAAATCCATAATTTTTCAAGAGGAAATTAAATGCAAGTCTTTTTGGTTTCAGAGTTGGAGCTATAAGGAATAATAGCAGTAAGTGGATGCGAAACCACCAGATGCTCTCTAAAGCAAACATCGTGTGATGCTGGGTAATACAGAATGTAGGAGAATGGGAAGGAGATGGAATTACAGGGAACACTGTTGCTCTGACAATTATTTGTCTAATAGTTTGACCATTATTCTTCTCACATTTGCTCAACTCTTATTTGTATATCATACAGTTCAGCACTTACCTTGCTTTTTATTTTAATCTTCTCCCTAGTTAAGTTACATGCTTCTGGAGGGCAGGGGGTGTAGCTAAAACTTTCCCCCCTCAGCAATTGCCATACACAGAGATTGCACTTAAAAGATACTTCAAATTCTTGCCCACTTGACCCGTCTCTTTTTCAAACTGACTAATAGTATTTTTCACCTCTCAGTGGATGAATTGAAAATCATTTGGCAGCAAATGTGCATGTGACTCTAATCCCAGAAAGGAAAGCTTGGGAAGTCTAGGATGAGTTATTCATCACGATGGAGTGTAGAATTGGTTTCTTGTAGTTGGCTAAGAATGTCTGAAATTGTAAATACTGAGTACGTGACAAGACCAAATGATAAGACCAAATTTTACTATTACAGGGGAAACTTTCATTAGGAACATGTCATCCAAAGTCTTTTATTGCCTTGCCCACCTCAGAAAACTAACTGTTCAAAACCCTATCAGGGAAGGGCCTCTATGAGGAATTGATGGTCACATATTTGGCGGAATAATGAGCCCCTTGTGATTTGTTGCTTTCTGAGTAGCTTTACGAAGCTTTGACAAGTCTCTGCCAACCCAGGCTGACATTCCAAAACAGAGTTTAAACCAATTGAATGCTCAGAAATATTGCTACCAAGAGATGTAACTGGGGGCTGAATACCATGACCTAGATCTGTACAGGATTTTTATAGTGTTGGCAACCTATCAGTTTTATTTTATGGTTAACTACCATGAAATGCTGTAGGAAGAAAGTTTTCATTTTCTTCTCCATGGTAATGCTAAGCCTTTAATATCACACTTTCGAGTCCCACAAGCCTCCTCTTTTTCTCACTGATCGAATATTTGTACATAAGTAAACAACACACCAATATCAAAGATTGAGAATCGATTTTATAGAAACATTAATAAATGTGAAAGTGAAAGAATTTAAACATTTTTTGGTAGGGGAACTGTGGGTACCATTTTGTTTTGTTTGGGCAGAATCAATTTCAGTTTGTTAGTTTTAATGTCTGGAATGGAAGAAAGAAATTCATTTCAGAAATTAGAAGCAACTCAAATCAGAGTATTTCAATTCTTATCGCTCTTAAAAATATAATGGCCATAATCTTTTATTTCTTTTGTTTTAAAAAAATCTCAAAGCATCTCATGTTTATTTATTTTTATTGATAACACTTTTCAGCTATAGTTTAATCTAATTCTGGTATCTGTATATATTTTGAATTAAGGAGTAATTTTTGTCTTCCATATTTCAGAGGTATGACCAAGTTGTAAAATGCAAGTGAAGAGTTACATGAATTTTATTTTAACCAATAAATTCAACCTTTAAGATAAGGAGGCAGCATCTTGAGCCAAAAACCTAAAACTCCTGGAATATCTTCAATATGTTAATCTTCCTTCATTTATTCACAAATGGTTTTTGTTTTTTTTTGACTTAGCTTTTGTAAATACAAAGAAAATTAGGCCAATGTCTTCCCCATAATTAAACTGTTATAAGTGCTAGTATATACAAGTTTAAGGTAGACAAGTTTAGCTGTGCTACAGAGGCAAGCATAGTTTACAGGAAAAAACATGACTGAGAAAGAAGCAAACTGAACAAATTAATGAAGACAGGTATTGTTAAGTTAAAAAGATGTAGTTGCTAAAAAAATATTTTGATGATTTTGAACTAAGAAACAAAGAAAACCTTGGAATTAGTAGGAGGACAGGTACATAATCCCAGAATGAGGCCACCCAAACAAGTCATCTCTGGTTACTCAAGAGTTGGCTAATTCCAGCAAGTCAAGTTCTATGCTAGAGAAATGCAATGTGAAATACAGGGAAATTATCAAAACAATTCTTCTGTTCCTTTTTATTTTCTTCTTGGATCAATTTTATGTTGTTGGTAAGTGTTTGGGCTGACATCATGCACTGTATACTGAACATAGTGTATAATGGGTGTACATACATGTTTAGATATGTATATGTCTATCTATCATCTCTCTATCATCTGTCATTTATCTTTTTCACCAACTAAACAGCAAATCTGTTTCATTATAAGCACGCTTTCATAATGCTTCACAATCCTTTTCTAGAGTCATTTTCATATTCAGATGACAATTCTCTTTAAAGTTGTGAGTACAGCAAAAAAACGAGGAATTACATAATTATTTGTAAAATTCAAGCTATAAATCAGATTTTCTAAATATTCAGAAGGAGGTGGGAAAGAGTGGCAATTCTGGCCTTTCTAGAGTTCAGGGGACAAGTGACTGGGGTCCTTGTAATCCCCGGCATCAAGATAAGTGGAAAACCCAGAACGCTGTTTGATTTTGGGTCGAGGCCATCACCACAGGGTGATGTGTAAATATTAACAATGGATGGGTCACTTTTGGCCCAATTGTTTTAACCCCCACTACTGAATGTATTATTAATATTAATGTATTATCTATGTACACTCCTGCTAACCTTTGTCCCCAAGCCCTGGCAGGAATTGTTGCCACTAGGGATGTTTTGGTGGCCATATGAAGGACTGTGAACCTACCAGACTCATGAATTATAAGGCCTGGCCATTTGATCGAGCCATTAACAAGCCCTAGACTGACATTTAAAAGAAGACTGTGTGGATGAAATATTTGGATAAAAACCAGTTCTGCTTCTAAAGTTTTTTGTTTCCCGTGTAGAGGCTCACCAAAGAGGCCCCTATTGCTAACCAAGATAACAGAACCATTTTTTAAACTATATAATTCAATATAGAATTCACTTCCCAATGCAATACTGTTTCCCCCTCTCCTCTTTTCCCATGGTCCTGAATCTTAGGCTCCTTGGGCCCGTTTTTGGTACAGGTTCTTCCTTCTATCGTTAGTGCTGTTTCCCTCTTTGTAGACTCCCATTTTAGTGTACAAAACCTAGCTCAAATATTGTCTGCAATGTTAAGTCTCCCTTGTACTCCTCGCCTAGGACTTGAGCTTTGATGGACCTTTTGTTTCCACAGCAAGCACACCATAATAACCTTTATATGGAGAAACCTATAAAAAAGGGATTTTAAAGTATAATATGTTACCTCCAGCAAGGCTGCGTATTTTGTTAGAAGCAGCTTGTGTCTTACTCATCGCTGTGTCCCAGCCCTTCGAACCAAGGCTGGTAAATTACAGATTTTTCAACAATATTTGTTGACAAAATAAAGACAAACAAAGTCCTGAGGAGACGGAAGTTATTTATTTACGTAACTCATAAACTAGGGTACAAATGGTTGGACCCTCTTAATGTTCACTATTAATCATACTGCAGCTCTAACGATCAGTTTTCTGTAGAATATAAACTGTTAGGACTGGGAAAAATATCTAAGATACCATCTGGTACAACTCTTTTATCTCAATGATGAGGAAACAATGACCCCAAATTAAATAACTTGACCTGTAGCTCACAGCTGATTGTTGACAGTATTTGGAATGCTTGTTAAGTTTCATACTCATTTTAACTATGATACAGTTAGTGCTTTGCTGACTTTTATATATTTATCTTACCCCTTATCTGAGCCCCATCAGAGAAACAAGATGCATGTTTCTTAATAAACCTTGCATCAAACACAACACACTAATAGTTTATTCTCTTTCCTTTTTCTTTTATCTAATAAAATGTTGTGGTAACATTGCTTATCAATTTGGAATCTGTGAAACAATTTAATTAACCAATAATGATACAGAGTTCAGATTATTTTATTCTATACCTAATATATGCTAAAAATATTACTTTATGTCATCAGTAGATTTTAAAGTTGCAATAGTTATACAAGGGCTTTCCAGAAAGTATCCAGCCATGTTAACTCAGAAATAGAGGCATTTATGGCTGGATATGTTTTCTGGACAGCCCTCGTATTTCTGTAAGACCAAAGTAAATTAGACAAGTTTTTTTTTTTCTCCTGGTAAGTTGTCCTTGTAAATAGTTATTTTAAAATGTGTATTTCTAACTGATTTTTATCTCTATATACTTGATCCAGTTTGATGAATGTGTTTAAGAATGACTTAAGCAATCACAGTATCTATACTTGCTATTTAAAGGTCTGCCTTTTATTGGCATTTTAATGCTAACATTTCAAAATTATATTCACTTATGGAAGTACACAAATCTCTTCATTCCGGGTGAAATTTAGTTACCAGGCCAGTTTGCAGACTCATTCCCTTCTCATCTTATTTCTACCGGGCTCTGGTACAGAGGACAGGAAGAACATTCACAGAAAGAAAACCTGGATTTTCACCCAAGCTGCTTCTCTAGAGAACTTGAAAATCTTGGATAGTTCATTTAATTTATCTGTTTGCAATGATCTCATTCATTAAATGGATTTACTATTTAAGATAAAATTTTAAAAATCAATGTAATGCTAAATTAGTTATCATCTTTATCTTTCTCACTGAGACAGGGTAGTGTCCTGGTTAAGTGCCTTGGAGACACGCTGCTCGAGTGTCTCATTTACGAGTCGATACCTTGGGCAAGTTACTTAAAATTCCTGTGCCTGCGTTAGCTCCTCTATAAACCAGGGTAACAATAGCATCTATGTCATAGGGTTGTCATGAGGATTATGGGCGTCATTACCTGAGAAGCACTTAGAGCCGTACTAGCGCGTGGTAATTCCTCTTCCTCTTGTAACTACCTGCCTATTTATTACCTATTGCTATAATGACATAGATTTACTAAGAAGCAGCCAATTCACAAGTTATGCATTATGGCTGGAAATAACTTTGAGAGAGAGAAAAGAAGACCTTTTCAGAGAGGAGTCAGATCCATTCATACTATTTCCCACTGTCAGAAATGGAATTTCTGCTGAGGATTAAGTACACAATGTGGGTTCTCCAGGAGGCGGCTGTGGCACGTAATGGACGATCACAGACATCAATACACCCGGAAAAGGTAATCCCAACCTCGGTGTTACCCACTCCAGAAACTGTAAGCTTTTATCTTGGATCTCAAATATTGCCCATTTCCTCCCTCTGAGTCAATAAAAACTCTGAAGTTCTTTTAAAGCTATACATTTAGACTGTAAATAGATTCATTTCAAAATGTTTCAAATTTTAAAAATAATTACAAAATTATAGCCATTAGGCATTCAGGTTTTTAACACTATCTTGAAGATTTTTGTATATAAAAATATAGATTCTTTTGTAAATGAGATGGATTACTATAACAATAGTAACAAAACCAATACACTGTCCCTGAGGACACCCATGTACCAGGCCACGTACTAAAGCTTTTATAAGCATCATCTAAATAAAAGAACAGAATTATCTTTTGTTGGTATAACTATCTGCATTTTTAAAATGGCGAATTGGAAGTTCAGAGATTTAAGTAACATGTCCAAGAATACAAAGATACCGTTTATAAGTGTTGGAATCAGGATTCTGAACCCCAACAGTCTGGCTTAAAAGACCATGTTTTCAAATAATATCCTATAATGACTCATCTAAAAGAAGATAATGAGCTTGACTGCAGATACTGATTTAGACGTAACAGAAATCTAAATGGGAATGGTCACAGCAGTTGCTGTTCTCTGTAAGATGAATATAATGATTTTTCTCATGAAATAGGTATATTGACAAGTAGTTCCCAGTAGTTGTGAAGTTTAAGGTTTCTTCTATCTGTGTGTGATTGGTAACCAGAGTAATGAGAAACCTCAAGGGTGATTGGTCTGATTTTCTAAATAAACTGTCCTAGGAGAATAGGTTACAAGGAGCCAGGTGACCTGTTCGAAAGAAAATGGCATTGTTCTTGTCAAAATGATCATTGATTTTCTCTCAGATTCCTGTAGGGAGTTGCAGGATAAATTTCTATTTGCTACAAAATGAAAAAAAAAAAGTACGCTTAGATGGACTTCTATGTTTTATAAATGCAATCTTGGAATGGAAAAGTCTTATGGAATAATTAGAGTTTTCTTAAAATTCTTTTTGTGGTTTCTCAAGACAAAATGGCTTTGAAGAAAGGAACTGACCAATTCCAAGTGGTTTTTATTTTCTTCAGGTGTCTGAGACAACAGGATTTGTAAATCAACTAAATTAGAAGAAAGTCATCTTTTTAGTTATACATATCACTATATTACAATGTAATTTGTGACATACTTGTATTTATTTATATATTGATAGAAAGCTTTACAAATTCGATGAGCCAAAGTAATCATTAAATCTTTGAAATCACAGAGGAATAAATTTTGTTTTATTCAATAAGAATGTGCAACCCATAGCCAAAGGGATGTAATAGCATGATAAGAAGCATTAAGCAGAAAGTAGTTTATGATTAATTTTTACTTTTCATTATTGTTCCTTTCAGTGACCTGAAGGATAAGTTAAGTCATAAGTGTTTTTCTATATAGATTCAAAGAGTGCGTCTAGAGAGATTCTCAGCAAGCCTACATAGATTTTGTTGCAAATACTTTAAGGGTATAATTCATGAAAATGTTAAACACAGTGTGTGTTCATATGTGCAAGTCATAGACCAAGGCTATTTTTTAGGAAAGCTGCCTGTTTCCTTCCAACTGAGAAGAATTTATACTGCCTATTGTCACAACCACTTGAGTACCCTCATCATCTTTAGGTCAAAGACGCATTTTTAAAAAGAGCCAAAGGCTCACTTATAGGACATAATAGAAAGTAACAGCTGGGAAGACATTGTTCATGTCTACTGGGTAATTAAAATGAGTTTTCAAGATAAGCATGCAAACTAAAATCCATATTTATTTGAAAAATCACGGTGGCTCCCAAAGAGCTCTTAGGTAAACAGAAGCATAAGTAGAAATGAGGATGTTGTCCTGTCTGTGACAGGCACTGAAAACGTTAGTTTCTTTTCCCTGTCTGATGTGCTCCCTGGTGGCACTCACCACGGTGTTAGCTACACTTTGATCTCTTGCCCGTGCATTTAACAGGTTCTCTCATCTTTTCACATTATTGTGAGCCCAGGCACTTTGTGAATGTTACATTATAACCCATGAGGAGAAGGAAGGAAGAACAGTCAGTTGTGGAGGGGGGCACAGAGCGATTAAGTCACTAAGCACTACAAAGCATCTGTCAGGCTGTAAAAGGACAAAGGCAGAAATACAAACTTTTATTATTGCAAGGAAGGAAAAAACATTTTTCTGAAGATGAACTATTGAATATTCCTAGGAATGCAAAAGGCATTCACTGAACTCATATCAGAAAGGGTCTTTAAAAGAATATTCATTGTATGTTTTTAGTAACTTCATTGAAGAAGTAGGGCTCTTATTTATACTGATTATAAAGCCCTCTGCCCCACCCCGCTCAAAGGCATATTGGCCTAAGTAAAAACATGATGATATTTTTCTATAATGATATATTCATGTCTTTCTCCTCTCTACCCACTTTTTCTGTTCCATGGTGCAACTTTTGCCTTTACGATGAAGATACTCATTTAATACTTTGCTTTGATTTGCCAAGAAAGCTTTGGTCCCATTTTTCTATTTCCTCATAGATTTCCTGTAAGATGTTAAATTACTACTTTGAACTTAATGAATTTAAAACTAGATTTATTCTTCCCCATACAAAGATTCTGATTTGCATCATTTCTATTTATATTAATGATACAATGATGACGCTATCATTCTTCATGGCTCAAAATTCGTAGAAGTTAAATTTGAAGTCTTTTTTCTTTACATTTCATATTCAACCTACCACTAACAGTTTCCCACAGGTATTTAATGCAACTGTACCTGCATTTTGATCCTATACTCACAATAGATTAGGCCTTTATTACCTCTAACTTATACTTTTGCTCTTGGCATTTGCCTCTAAAATTTCATTTCTGATTTAAACAAAACATAAAGAGTCTAATTATGTCACTTATCTACTACCAAATTAATAATAAGTAAAAATACAAAAGATCCAAATCCTAAATTTTAAGAATTTAAGTTTACTTAAACTTGGCTGATGTGTAGAGGCTAAAATATTTATTATGATTTTGGTCTGTGGCTCTTGTCAAAGTACTATATCCTGATAACTCTACAAAGGGAATTTTGATGCATAGTGTGTCTGCCACTAATAAAATAGGTTTCATATGTTAATTTAATGTTTCAAGGTTAAATGATATTCATTTATGCAAGGAAATTGCTTTGCAATCATCTGTTTCCCATACAAGAAACTCACAATTGTAACAATATGGAGAAGAGAAATTTTTCTGTAAGATCAGTAAACAGAGTGCATGCTGAGAGAAAATAACCTATATAAGGGGAAAATATTTACTGCATTAGGCACTAATAAATATATTCAAGTATAAGATGTCTTCCTTATTTTCAATCTGATTCATGAGACAAGACAGGCACATCAAAAGCTTTCAAGTAAACTGTAAGATAATAAATAATTAAGGATCAAAGAAATGGAGGCACTAGTTTGTGCAAAAATGTTAAATGTTGGATGAATCATTAAGTATTCTACATAGTGCCCAACAGAGAGATTTGTGTCAAGTGTATCCAGTGTTATTTTATAACATTGAAAAGATGAAGTTCAAAAAGTAGAATTACCTTTAAAAATGTTTTTGATAGTTATTAATATATCAGACCATTACATTCTACACTCAAAATATGTCACTATTTTATTTGTCAGTTGTGTCAAGAGAGCTGAATAAAAAAGAAAGTAGAGGTATCTCTGGATGATAGAGGGAGCAATGGCTTGGGAGAAGCATGAGGAGGTTTATGAGATGCTGATAATGATTTTCTTGCTCTCGGTTGTAGTTACATAGGTGTTTTCAACTGCAAATATCTATCAGGTTGTACAGATATAATTTGTACACATTTCTCTATATATGCTATATTTTGATTAAACATAAAGTTTATTATGTAAAAATAAATAAATAGACCAAAAGGGGGAGAAAATTTGTTTTTTGAGTAGAAGAAAAATGTCATGCAGGTACATTTCAAACCAGACAAAATTATTATTGAGAAAGTTAAAAAGATGGATGCACGACAACTAGTTCTTAATGATCTCACGTGGATAAAAGTAAACAGGGCCTAAAACAAGGCATTGACAATATCATGCTATGACTGCATTTGGAGAGAGACAATTTACTAATGATGATCATATTTTGTCTTTAATCCCCCTATTTTCTAAATAAAATGTATTAAAATAATCAACCACCAAATTACCATTGTCTCTGAGAGCTTCTGATCTAGAATTGGCCCCCTATTAATCTTCCTGTGGAGTTATCTAGCACAAGCTCAAACCCCTAAATAAGTCCCTCCCAACTTTCTTTCACTGAAACTCTCCATGGTTCTTCTGGAGTGTGTTCTCCTGTGTACTGTTGCTCAATAAATGTATCTTTTATTTAATGATAGATGTGTTCCTGGGTTGTCTTTGTTTGGTGGACTTTGACATTAAAAAAAAAAAACAACAGCAAAAAACAGGAAGGTATTTCGGTCTCACTGAATTGAATAGGAATGATGATCATTCATGGATTAAAAATTGTTAAGAAGTAGTCTAAGTGAAAGACCTGAATCTAAGAAATAAGGAGGAGATAAACATTCAGAGCAGTAAAAAATATATATATCTTTAAGATCTAGCCACGATTTGATTGAGTGTCTGATATGTTGGAAGAGGAGAGTAATATGGGGTAATACTTTCCTACAAGTACTTTAGTGTTAGAGGAGATAATTATACAGGCAATTACAAAGGGTGACAGTGATGTGATACAGGAACTGAGAAATTGTTCTGATGTCACACTGAAGAGTCCCTGAGCAGGTCAAGAGGGGAAAGTAGATGTTTTACATGTTCTCACAAAAGAAGGAAAAAATCACATTGTACAACCTAAATACATGCAATGTCTTTCCATAATACCTCAAGAAAGCTGAAGCATTCTGAATGTTCCAACATTCTAAATAAATTTTGGCAGATGACGCAAAAGAGACAGTGAGTGGTAGAGGAAGAGGAAGGACTTAAATCAAGGGAGAGGTAGCGTGACCTGGAGAAGCTGTGGAGAGCAGGATAGAGACAAGAGCAGCTAAGGGTGTCTTGTCTCTGGGGGAAGGCCAGGTTTCAGCTTGGGACTTGAGAGAGAATTGTGAAGAAAAGATTGATGATGCTCCTATAATAGGGTAATGTGTAACACAGAGAAATTTGTCTTAGAGATTGCATTACAGCAGAAGTTGAGAGAAAGAACGGAACAAGAATTTCATTGTAGTTTTCTGACCTCAAGATCCGCTGATATTTCATTTCTAGAGCAGAGTCTGCTCAGAAGCCTAGAAGGAAGTCCGATCAGAGACCCTGCTAAGATTCAAAGAGAATGGTGGGGTTCCTAATTACTGTTTACAGGTCTCATAGACACCCCTTGCATCATGAAAGGAACGAAGTGGTGTTAGACAATTCTCTTTAAAGAACCTGATTTCTTTGTTAGTATTATCCCTTGTTAAAACAAGATATTGGTCTTAGGTCACTGGGCCCCGTAGCAGCTGCTCTGTGGTGCACATGTCCTCGCCCTTTACTGTTTCAGGAGTGCCAGTCCCAATTCCCAGAGACAGCACATGTATCTCCTTGTCTGAGCACGGTCTCTGTGGTCAGAGCCTGTGCTACCCTCACACTTGATATTCTATGCAGAAATAGCTGGAAAATTACCCTGACTCTCACTCCTCTGAGAACAGATCAACCAGTGCCTGACGAACATGGTTGTATGAACACGCGTCTTTCCTTAGTCCTTGGTGGGGGTAAATCCCAGGCACATTTCTACACTGACACCCAGCACTCTCCTGTACGGTTAGACTCCAGGTGCCCACAGAAGAAACCTGCCTTACTGGCTTCCTTTATTCCTCAGAGTCTCATTTCTCTGCTCCCCACTGGTATCTCTAGGATCACCTCACAGATGAAGCATGCTCAATGTGCCCTCAGGTCCTCGTCACAAGGAAAGCAAACCGTGAGGAAGAGAGGCCCCAAGGTGGTGTCAACCATCTACACATTCTAAATGGAAGTTTACTAGATCACTTAAGAAGGACTTATGAAGGAGGTGACGAAGGACAATTTGTGATCCTTAGTGACCAGACTGTAGAAAGAACTGAGGGGACCAAGAGTAGACTTGTGAAACGAGAATTTCTCTGGACAGAGTTGTGGTTTGCTGAGTTGAAACTCACCACAGTGGAGGGACGAGTTGTGCTTCTCCTGGCTCCAGTCTGATGACTAATGTTTCAAAGAGACACCTAAGAGGCTTCATGTTTCCGGTGGAGTCTGTGGGGACACAGAAGATGCACTGTGGCTTGGTAGCTTCTCTGACAGATAAATGAGATGTGTCTGCCTTAAGAATGGGCTGCCCTCATTCCCAGAATTACAGGGTGGAAGGATGCTGATTTTTCCCTGGCTCACAGGGTCACTGGGAAGGGTAAGCTGGCTAGGAGTTCCGGTAAGAGACTTTGCCTGAGGGAAGAATGTGAATACACCAAATTGAAGGAGGCTTCAGCTCACCTGGCAGAAGAAGAGAGCAAAGGAGAAGTCATAAACTGATGGTGAGAGGGAAGATTTTCTTGTTTTAAGAGAATGTAGGTGACAGATGTCCAGGGATGCAGAGGGGTTGGGAGGAGAGGAGTAGGGAAAAGGAGTGGACGCGGGGTAGTCCTCAAAGTTCCCAAGTAAACAGAAGAGAAGTAGTCAGATTTCAGTGTCCCAGGGCCAATGGAAAGTACTGTGAGATTAGATCAATACCCGGAGCAGATTTTTCTGCATTTTATTCCCTCCCTAATCTCCACTTAACACTTGAAGAGGCTCCAAACAAAGTCTTAAGACAGTTTATATTTCCCTATGAACCCAACTCTACTTCCTCCAATAAATGTACCGGTCTAAGCTATGGGAAGAGAAGTGTTTCCATTATGATTATGAGGGACAGATTGACAGATACTGGATGATGACTCTCTTGTGACTAAAAGTGATCAAAGGAATTTTTATTGTCAAAGAGAAACTTAAGTTGTGGGATGAGCCCCAGTTTTACCCAGTTTTATTTCCACAGGGACATGAGCAGAAATAACCCAGTTATTTTCTGCTTTTGACCTTTGGAATTCTACTTTTCAGCATAATTGGTACAGCCTTTTTGGATATTCATAAATTCACATTTGTTCCTTGGCAACAAGAGAGTTAAGAGTCTCAATCTCTGGTTGATTTAAACTCATGGAACTATTCTGGAAAGATGCATATAGTTGAAATTAATAATGATTATTAATATTGAAAAGTTAGGGAATGCTTTGCTTCCTTGAATCCTAAATAGACTAATGAATAAATATTTTAGGTGTCATTTTTAGTTGTATACTTAAATTCTGCAAATGATTATTGATTATTAATGTGTGAATCATTAGACTTGTTTACATATTGATCTATTTCTGCTCTGCATGGCCTAGAAACAACTAGTATCTATTGAATTCCCAAACCCACAGTCTGACTGGCTGCTCTGGCCTTGTTTAAGGGGTTCAGTTCACCATTAGGTCATATCACGTCCATTTCTTGCTAGTCTGTCTTCACTTCCACCTGCCCAACAGTTGCTCTTTGTCTCTCTGTTCTCATCCATTTCTAAACATGCCCAGCTCAGGGGGACTAAATTGCAGGGAACTGTCAGAGCTGCAGGGCTGGCAGGCTTTCCTTTTTGGTGATCTTGTTGGACCATTCCATGTTGATTATGGTTATTGATGATGTCTCTGAAACTGTTTAAAAAGCCAGATACAACATCTTTAAGCAGCAGAAGCCTCACAGCTGGCTAATATGTTAATACACCACTTCTGCTTTCTACTATACACTACACGATGCTGTATCGGTGACATGGGAGCTGATAACCTCCTGAAGGACACGTGGTTCTTGAAGGATTTACTTTTCAATCTTTGCATGCTTTAGCTCACATTGCTGCCGATGTAAAACTCACAGTAACTTTGTGTATTCACTGTTATTTTTTCTTTCTGTAATACAGTGTTTTTCAAAAATATCCTTTCTGATTATAAACAAGTTTTTGAAGAGGTTTTTCGTAGTTGAAGGTTGTTATATGAGTAACTTAAAAACGGGAATCGAATATTTGGGCTGTGGTGAGGATGGACATGCATGGATTGAGCTTGGAGATATGTTCAGCCTACTTTATTTGCATCTCAAAATTCTAGAAGGATTATAACCGTACATATTCCAATTTGATGAAGACACAGTATTAGTTATAAAGATTCTTCAAAATTTTATTTCACTTTTAAGACTGAGGCAATGGTAATATTGTCCCAAACATCAAGAACTTTTTATATGGTTCTGTTATCAAACTTTTTACTGAGTACCACTTAAGGTTTGTGTAAATACTATAATAGAAATAATTGTTAAACAAGAGGTCAGCTCTTGAAATAGATGAAGCAACTTCTAAATGAGTTTAGTTCCCGAGATGAATGTTTCCATTATTTTAAGAATTAGTAAATGAGAAAGTACTTGCTTTATAGTGAACTTTACTTAACATGGCATGCTTAGCTTGTATCCTACTAGCAGGGAATACAATGATACTCCACAAATTGCTGAAATCATAAATACCTTAAGGCTAGGGCTGATGATGCGGTGATTTATGTAGTGTAGTAAATTACTTCCTGACCACTAGGTGGCGCTACGAAAAATCTTGCATTATTAATAGAGCTCTTAAGAATATTTGTATTCCTTGAAAACATTTTCCCTGAAAATTTCTGAGAGTCTTTTCTCTCCCATTTTAACCCCTTCTCCTCCTGATGATTGAAAAATGGTCCAGATTCTTTGTAATAATGTCAAAGCACGATTCCAATAATGACATGGACGTGTAATTATTATATTGTGTTCCAGGAAAGAAATGGATACATTGATAAGGTCACCTTACAGTTAATTCAGTCTCTCCACTAATAGTAATCAGTTCATCCAGATGACATACTAACAGTTCTTTCTCTCTGTGCTTTTGTATTTATTGGTCCAAGACACAACTCATTAACTTCATCTATTTGGATTGTAGGCCACAGATCGCTTCTAGGACTTAGGGGACCATGAAAATGTGATTAGTTTTGGAGTAAATAATCCACTACCAGTTTAACAAGCACACATAATACTTTATTTATTTATTTAGTTTTTTCATTTTATCAGTTCCCCATCAAGACTAACTTTGTGGTAATCTACAGGTCCCTGTGGTTCTGGAGGAATGAGGATCAACCCTGAACAATTATTAGCACTGCATGTGAAAAACTGAGCATTATTGCACTATTGCGCTGTTTCATGTTTATCTTTACTTTTGAAGAAAGATTTATATCACTTTAATTTAGAAGCAAGCATTTCACTATTTTGTCTGTCACACACATTTAACCAGCAAAATTAAAACAAAAATTTTCTTCCTAGTATCTCATTGTACTCCTTGCAAGGAATGTTATATGCTCAAAGTAGTCATTCAATAAGGATTTATTACATAAATGAAAGATTCAAGATATTATGATTATATTTTATATTACAGAACAGTGCAATTTTATTTGCATCTCTTACTATTGTCCAGGATTTAATTGATCAAATTATCATATAAATTCAAGTCACAATTAACTTTTAAATATTTAGAGGTGCTATTTTATATTTAAGACAAATACGGGAATGCTGAAATAATAATTTAAAATCCTAGATACTATTGTGTTCTCTATCAACTCTGGTATTTAAATAGGAGAGCTTCATAGACAAGCCATTTTAAACTGAGGTCTTTCTTTGGAATCTAAGATCAGATAGGAGTTGGTAAGTGGGCAGAAGAAGTTAATTGTCAGTCTAATATTTCTGATAGAAAATATTTGTAAAGCAAGGTAAATAAGGTTTTAAAAAAATGTTAGATGTTTTTGGTGGAACAAGATACTTCACAAAACTCTTGACTTCTAAAATGAGGCAGTCCTGGAAAACCGTAGGTAAAGAATCACCCATTAATCTCTGCTGGCATTCAAGCCTATTTAATACAAATATAAGAACCAAAATTAGTCGTTATTACTTCTGAGAGTAGATAAAACCTCAGCCTATAAAAGGCTTCTTAGAAGTGTGATGATATCTGGGCTAGCAGAAAGGAAACACATTAAAATATATATGTTTCCTTTGCAAAATGAAATTAGCAGGCTCTCCTGATTTTGACAGCAAGACAAATTCATAGCAGAAAATTCAGAAAAATGTAAAAAATTGCAAATGAGAAAATAAGAATTACTCATAATTTTATTACTCAAAGAAAACAACGTTTAGACTTGTACATATAGGTTTGTGTACTTAGGGGAACACACTGACTATATTTATCTGATTTTTTTCTCTTGTAATATACAGAGCTTTTAAAAAATTACCAATTTATTTTCTAGAACATGGTTCTAATAATTGTAAAGAATTCCATATAACTATACAGTAATAATTTGACCAGGTATGCATTTTAGGTTATTTCTTAATCTTGACTATTATAATTAATGCTACAATGAGTTCCTTCCAGTTTTATTGAGAAAAAATTGACATGTTTTACTGCGTAAGTTTAAGGTGTACAGCATGATGGTTTGATTTACATATATTGTAAAATGATTACCACAATAGGTTCGACCAACATCCATCTTTTCATATAGATATGATAAAAAGACAAAAAAAGGAAAGAAAATGTTTTCCTTGTGCTGTGAATTCTTAGGATTTACTCTCTTAACAACTATCTTATATATCAGAGAGCAGTGTTAGCTATAATCATCATGTTGTACATTATATCCCTAGTACTTGTTTATCTTATCATTGAAAGTTTGTGCCTTCAGACCACCTTCCTCCAATTCTCCCTCCCTTGCTCTCTGCCCTTGCCACAAGTCTGATCTCTCTGTCTCTCTTTTTTATTTTTTAAAGATTCTATGCATAAGTGAGATCACCCAGTATTTGTCTTTTTCTGACTTACTTCACTCGCATAATGCCTTCAAGGTCTATCCATGTTGTTGCAAGTGGTAAGATTTCCTTCTCTTTTTATTGCTGAATAATATTCCATATATAAAATATATAAAATAATATGTATGTGCATGCATGCGTGTGTGTGTATCACAACTTCTTTATTCATTTATCCATTGATAAATGCTGAGATTGCTTCCATGTCTTGACTATTATAAATAATATTGCTATGAATGAGGGGGTGCAGATATCTTTTCATGTGTCTTATTTTTTTAACCTTTGGATATATTCCCAGAAGTGGAATTGCTGGATCATATGGTAGTTCTATTTTTAATATTTTGAGAGTCCTCCATACTGTTTTTCATAGTAGCTGCATCAATTTATAATCCCACTAACAATGCACAGCTGTTCCCTTTTCTCCACATCCATACCTGCATTTGTTATCTCTTATCTTTTTGATGATAGCCATTCTAACAGATGTGAGATGATATCTCATTGTAGTTTGAATTTGCATTTCCCTAATGACGAGTGATGTTGGGCATCTTTTCATGTACCTGTTGATCTTTTGTATATCTTCATTGGAGAAATGTTCATTGAGGTCCTTTGCCCATTTTGTCATTGGGTTATTTGGTTTTTTGCTATTGAGTTATATGAGATTATGTAATTTGGATACTAACCCCTTATGAGATATATGGGTTGAAAATATTTTTTTCCCATTTTGTAGGTTATCTTTTCACTTTGTTGATGTTTCTCTTGTGAAGAAGCTTTTTAATTTGAGGTAGTCCCACTTGTTTTTTATTCTGTTGATTGTGCTTTAGATATCATATCCAAAAAGTCATGATTAAGACTATGTAAAGAAACTTTATTTCTGTGTTTCTTTCTAGAAGTTTCATGATTTCAGGTCTTACATTTAAGTGTTTAATCCATCTGAGTCAGTTTTTGCAAATGATTTAAGATGTGGGTCCAGTTTCATCCTTTTACATGTGCATATCCAATTATCCCAGCGTAATTTGTTCAAAAGACTATCTTTTCTCCATTGAGTAGTCTTGACTCTCTTGTCAAATATTGGTTGACTATATATGCTTGAGTTTATTTCTGGGTGCTCAATTCTGTTGCATTGATATATTTTTCTGCCAATACCATACCATTTTAAAGGATATAACTTTATAATATAGTTTGAAATTAAGAAGTGTGATGGCTCCTGCTTTGTTCTTCTTTTGCTGGATTGCTTTGGCTATTTGGAGTTTTTGGGCTTCCATATAAATTTTAGAAATGTTTTTTTCTACTTCTGTAAAAAATACCAATGGAATCTTAATAGGGGTTGCATTGAATCAATAGATGGCTTTTTGTAGTACTGACATTTTAACAGTATTAATTCTTCTAATCCCTGAACACAGGATACTCTCCCATTGATATGTGTCATCTTTGATTTCTTTCACCAATGTCTTACAAGTTTCGAAGTAGAGATCTTTCAGTTCCAGTTAAATTTATTCCTAAGTATTTTATTGCTTTTATGCTATTATAAGTGGGGTTGGTTTCTTTGTTTCTTTTTCAGAAATTTTGTTTGTGTATAGAAATACTACTGATTTTTGTAAGTTAATTTCATATCCTGCAACTTTATTGAATTCATTGATTAGATCTAGCAGTATTTTGGTTGAATGTTCAGGATTTTTTTTTTTAGGATTTTTTTTATACATAAAACTATGTCATCTGGAAATAGAGACAATTTTACTTCTTCCTTTCCAATTCTGATACCCTTTTATTCCTTTTTTCTGCCTGATTGCCCTACTTAGGAGTTCTAGTACCATGTTGAATAAAAATGACAAGTCTAGTCATTTTCCTTATCTTAACGGAAAAGCTTTCAACCTTTTCCCATTGAGTAGGACATTAGTGTTTTGTCATACATGGCCTTTATTATGTTGATATATTCCTTATATGATTAATTTGTTAAGAGTTTTTAATCATAAATGTTAAATTTTGTCAAATACTTTTCCTGCATCTATTGAGATAATTATTTTATTTTATTCTGTTAATGTGGTGTGTCACATTGATTGATTTGTATATGTTAAACCATCCTTGCGTTCCTGGAATAGATCCCTCTTGATCATGGTGAACAATCCTTTGAATGTGCTGCTGAATTTGGTTTTCTAGTATTTTATTGAGAATTTTTTCATCTATATCCATCAGGGATATTGGTCTATAGTTTGTTTGTTTGTTTGTTTCTAATAGAGTTCTTTTTTGGTTTTGGTATCAGGATAATGTTGGTATCAAATGAGTTTGAGAATGTCCTCTCCTCAATTATTTAGAAGAGTTTGAAAAAAATGGTATTAATTCTTCTATAAATGGTTGGTAAAATTCACCAATGAAGGCATCTGATCCTGGACTTTTTTTCATTGGCAAATTTTTTTATTGGGATTAGTCTATTTAGGTTTTCTGTTTCTTTCAGATTTTATGATCCTTTGAATTTCTGTGGTATCAGATATATCTTTTATTCCATTTTTAATATTGTTGATTTAAGTCCTTTTTTTCCTGTGGTTAATCTAGCTAATGGCTTACCAAATTTTATTTTTTTATATTTTCAAAGAACCAACTCTCAACTTTGTTAATCTTTTTTTATTGACTTCTTGTTCTCTATTTTATTTATTTCTGCTCCTGTTATTTTGGGTGAGACAACTGTTTGAGCTCAGAGAATGGGGACTGGAGGGTGTGCCACTGACTGAGAACAGTTGGATAGGACTGCTGGCTTGGTTCCCTATTCATGTGAGGCTGTAGAATGGGCCCCCAAATTCCCTGGATTTTCTGGTCAGGTTTTGGTGGTTCAGACTGAGAACTATGTTCAGTATTTGGGTCTATAAATTAGTGTCCCTGCCCTGGCAGGGAAGCAGGATGGGATCCAGGGCCTGTACAGCTTATTGTTTGAGGACCTGAATTGGGCCAGAGTGTGCATTGAATTCCCTGATCAGGTAAAGTCACCAGTTTTGCTCTGCAGACAAAGAAATCCATGGACTGTGCTCTCTATTCAAGTGTCACTGTATATAGGGCTGTAGAATGGACTGTGTAACTATCCATGTACTTTGGTTAGGTTTTTGGGTCATACAGGCTCATGGCTGTATTCAACAGTAAGTGGGGCCATGAATTAGATTCCTTGCTTGAGCACAGCAGGAGAAACAGCAATATGGTTGGTAAAACTCTTTGGTGTTTTAACTCAAGCTGGCCCACACCCCAAGTGGCATGACTAAAAAGGGCCACTGGTTTTGTTGTGCAAATTATCAGCTTGGTCAGCCCACCTTTAGGCCAGAGTGTCACAAGGTTGTGTAGCTTCCAGGAGTTGTCTTTAGCTTTTTTGGTTAGATGGAGCAGAAAACACTTTCCATAGCAGGTGGAGCTGTGGTTCAGCTCCTTGCCTGGTCTTGGGCAAACAGGGCTGTAGGGACAGCACAACTATTTGTTTGAGGATTCAGTCCAGTATATCAGCACTCTGCCAAGTTCCCTGGTCAGACTGGACCCCTCACGTGGTTCTGCAGATGAGTAAAGTCATTGGTTGGGATTACTACTTGGGCACTGCGTGTATGAATTCAGTCTCGCCAGGCCCATGTACTGGTTATTTCAAGCCTCTACCCACTTCTCTGTTACAGTTGGGGTCCCAGTGGTTGAGTCTCACAGATTCCACTACAATGCATGAGGTGTAAGAACAGAGTAGAGGCTCCCACAAAGTGACCCACAGTGTTTGTCCCTCTGGGCTTCTCTTCTCATTGGAGAAACTAGAGATTCAGGGGAGACCTCTCTACACAGTGCTGTACTGGGCTGTGGGAGGGGCAATGTAGTCATTGTGTGGCCATTTCTCTTAACCTTCTAACGCAGTCTACTTTGATCTCTGTATTGTCTGTGGGGTGCTTCAGTCTTATCTCCATGTTCTAGAACTCTCTAAATGGTGTCTTTTTTTTTTTTAATAGTTGTTAGTTGTTCTTGTGAGGGGAAGTAAAGTTAGGAGCAACCTATGTTGCCATCTTCATGATGTTACTCTCTTACAATGACTTTTTTGTGTGAGTCAGTATATGGCAAAAGTCTGTCTCAGAATACTTTTTGATATATTTATTATCATATAATACTGATAAAATAAAAAATCTGTGTATATTGCAGTCATTTCTGTATTTTGTTACCTTTTTAATATGTAAGAAAGGAAAACTTGTACAGCACTTCACTTGTATAACAAAGCATGGGGGAAAAGATGGGGTGGGTGAAGGGTTTGTTCAGCTGTGTTTTTCGAACAGTTGGGAGGAATATATAAAAATTATGCATATCTATAATTTTGAGAGTAGCTGAACTCCTGGTTTCTGAGGAAAACCTAAACACAAGATAATGTTCCACAATGCAATCACATCTGTAACCCTCATCAAGGCAGGGTATATTGTAGCAGTGAATGGAAGAATTAATGTACAGGCACAGATGATACTCCCAGCAGGCCTGCTGACACTAAACATTCTACTAATTTTCTCTATTTGGCCATAACTTCACCCAAGAACCTAATTTTAGGAAAACCCCTATAAAGTTAGCTATTTTCTCTAGAAGCACAATGAAATAATAACCCAAAGTTGCACTGTGCTCACTAATGTAATATTATAACACCAAGCACTGTCATTAGCTGATTTCCTTTATGTAAAACTATTTTGTAACTGTCTAAAGAATTTTCAGCTATGCTTGCTTTACTTTTTATTTTAATATAATTTCAAACTTAACAGCAAAGTTACAAAGATATTATGAATACTCATAACCCAGATTCCACATCTAATGACATTTAATGGCACTTGTTTTATTGTATTCAGTACCTACTTATCTATGTATCTTCCCACCTATCTATGTGTATTTGGTAGGAATATCACCCAAGTGATGGTGTGTTATCTTTCTTATACTTTATCTAATAGGTTGTTACAGTATCAATATTTCTATGTTCATTACTGGTGATTTTAACTCTGATCACTTAATTAAAGTGATGTCTCCTAGGTACTGTTATTTTGTTTCTGTGTTTGTAATGAATAATTACTTGGTGTTTTATGAGAAGATACTTTGAGAATATGTAAATTTAGTTTCTCTTATCAGAACTTTACCCATTAGTTTTAGTATCCATTGAAGATATTTGCCTCAAAAAGATATTACTGTGATTTTTTGCAAAAGGTAGTTTCTAATCCCATTGTTATTTATATAAAATGGCAACTAACAGTATCATTATTTTGATGCTCAAATTGCTGCAGATCAGTGGAATAGTGGAATAACTTTAAGCTAGTTTCTGTGTCATTTTTGACATTTCCTCATCATTCTTTCAGGACTCTCTTATTTTCTAGCACACTGATATGTGCTAGGCTTATTTGTATTTTCTCTGCCCCTATGCCTGAATAAAAGATTTCTCTAATGAGCCCTGATACCTGTTAGTGGTTAATAGCTTATAGAAAACATAAAACAATAAGCTAGGTGTACTTACTGACACTTGAGTCACAATTTTTAGTCCCATTCAGTTGACTAATTGACTAAACTAGGGAAAAGCTAACATATATGTGGTATATATGTGTGCATATGTACATACATGTATATCCACACATTTACATTTACGTTTCTCTTTCTCACCTTATATTCAGAACAATATTTTAAGTTCACCCCAATATTTCTAATTCTAATCCACATTTAGAATTCATTCCAGCTTGACTCCTTTCTCTATTTGTAGTTCCCTTTTGTGACAGTGAGAACCTGACTTCTATTTGATTAATTTTTATTTCCTCTGAAATTGATCCATATAAATGGCCCCTTAGAGCTGTCCCAAACCTTGCCTCGCTTTCTTGGCTGCTTCCAACAAGTATTAGAGAAGGGGAATGACAAAGAAAAGAATGGAACTAAAATATCTCCAGTGTCCTTTTGACTAAATTGCACAAAGAAGGAAAAAAGTAAGAAAGCAAGAGTTGAAAGAAGGTAGAAAAGAGGGGGTGTCCATATATTTTAATGAATAAGTAATTTTGTTGGGAAAAAATCTTTACTTGCAGCTTTTCTTTGAATGGTTTTCATTCAATCAAACTAAATATATAAGATTTGAAAAAGAAAATCTTCCTAAAGAGCAAGATTAAAGTCTTTGATTAAAATGAAAGTCAATGTCATGTGAAATAATCGGAGAATTCATGCAGATTATCTCCAAATCATGATTTTCCCTTTATGATTTGATCAGAGTTGTATAAAACTCTATGAATAGATAGCTGGCATATCTTGAATTACCCTTAATTTATTATGATGCGGTCATTTTTGTTTCAATCATATTCAAGTATTAATGTTAACTATCCAGAATACAGACTTCTGATTTTTTGAATTTTAATGGATTCTTTTATAGAACATCAAAGATATCTAGAGCATTTTTATTTGATTGACAGTTAATAAAACATAATAAAATTAGTCTCTCTGTTGTCTAATAAATTACATGAAATAAAATTCAAAGCTAATAGCTCAAGTGCTTAACTTTTGACCAGTTAGCAGTATTGCTGACCGAATTCTTCAGTGGCTCAGAGGAGCTGGATGCAAAGAAACAGAAGGTAAAACACAAAAACCATAGTGTAAACTGAATAGTATTTTGTAAGAATATTGCCCACGAACTGAGTTATGTCAAGGAAAGTAATATGTTTTGCAATCAAATGAAATTATTGACATTATGTTAGAAGGCTGCAATGAATGTGGTGCAAGCTTGCATACATTACATTTTCTAGCCTGTTTACTTAAAAAGCTCAGTCATAAATGATCTTACAGCCTCTTGCATTGTGATCAATGGTTCAAGCAAAGAAGATCGAATGCTATGTAGTGATATTGTTGCACAGTTTTGAAATTGACAAAATTTATTTATTCAACCAATATTTATTGAATGCCCACTATGTGTTAGGCACGATTTTTGTTCCTTACAATATAGTGATAAATAAGACGTACAGTACAGTGATAAACAAGTGATAAATATTCCATGTCCTCATAGATCTTACGTTGGATGTGAGGCAGACAATAAACATACTCATTATACCTATACACACATATAAATAAAATACTTCAGATAATGCTAAGTTTTATGAGGAAAAATAAAGGAGAAGTAGAGAGGCAAGGGAGCCCCTCATCTATTAGGAACAAACCACTGCAGAATAAGCATGAAAGTTTTCCATAGGAGAACTAAAAGAGAGACAGCTCTCTCTTTTTGCAAATGTTGAATCTAAATTCCACAGAGAGTGTGGTTTGCCTAAGATGCTTTGGCTATTTGGTGTCTTTGCTCGAATTTGAGTTCTGCTGTCTCGGAGAATTTTAGTCATAGACTCTGCATGTCACTCTGCTACTTTACCACACATGTAGAAGGGAGATACGGAGCTCCTAGCTCCTTGGGATCAAGACATTTTCCATGCTATTAAAAAAATCTATTTTCTAGATTCCTTTTATCAGGTTAATACTTGTATGTAGTTTCAAAAGACAAAGAATGCTGTATAATAATATAATATTATATATTGCATTTTAATAATATTTATAATAACAAATTGGTATAATGAAAAACAGCAGGCTCTATCCCCATCTTTCCTGGTGCCTGATTTCTATTCCCAGAGACAATCCCTTTCCAAATTTTCTGATGTCTCTTGGAGTGTACCACTATATATCTAAAGAATATGCTCATCTATTTTTCAGTTTCTAGTTTTTATACTTAATAGTTTCATTGAACAGACAAGTTCCTGCAATGTTAAAATAGCAGGAATTAAAATCCCTCCTATGGTTTCATTAAATGTGTTTTGTGTAGCTAGTATTTTCCTTGATTCTTGTCTTAGTCTGTTTGGGCTGCTATAACAAAATATCGGAGGCTGGGTAGATTATAAACAGCAAACATTTATTTCTCGGGGTTCTGGAGGTTGGGAAGTAAAGACCAAGGCACCAGCAGATTAAGTGTCTCAATGAGAAACAGTTTCAAGGTTCATAGATGGCCCTCTTTTCTCTCTATCTTCACATGGCAGAAATATCAGGGGTCTCTCTGGGGTCTCTTTTATAAGAGTACTAATCTTATTCATTAGGGCTCCACCTTCATGAACTAATTACTTCCCAAAGGCCCCACCTCCTACTGCTGTCACACTAAGCATTAGGATTTAATATATACATTTTGGGGGGATACATTCAATCTATAGCATTCCACTCATGGACCTCAAAGATTCATGTCCTTTTCGTAGGTAAAATATTAATCCATTCATTTCATTCCAATAGCCCCCCAATCTTAAGTCATTCCAGCATCAATTTAAAATCTAAATTCCAATGTCTCATCTAAATATCTTCTAATTCAGGCATTAGGGACACTGAAAGTGTGATTCATCATGAGGCAAATTCCCTTCCAGCTGTGAACCTGTACAATCAAGTATGTTATGTGCTTCCTAAATAAAAAGGTGGGACAGGCATAGAATAGATATATTCCCATTTCAAATGGGAGAAATAGGAAAGAAGAAAACAGTGACAGGTCCTGAGCAATTTTAAGCTCAATAGCACAAATTATGTTATACCTTAATGTTCTAGAATAATCCTTGATGCTCTGCCCTCCACACTTACTGGGGCAGAGATTCTACTTTCCAGGCACACTGAACTGAACAGAGTGGAGAGCCCACCTGACAGACCCTCTGGACAGCACTCCTGCCCCCGTAATATTGCTGAACAGTGGGTAGGCCCCTCAAGGCTCCTGACAGCCCTGCCCTAGGACTTATGGCTTGACTAGCAGCACCTCTCTGCCTGGACCCCTACCCTTGCCAAGTGGGGTCCCTTGTCTGTGACTCTCCCAGGGTAGGGTCCCATGCCTGTGACCTGCATTCTTTGAAATCTAGATGAAAGAAGCCATGCCTCCAAAGTTTGTACGCTCTGCACTGACAAAGGTGTCACATGGACACTGCCAACATTTGCTATGTGTGCCCTACAAAGCGGGGGTCAGGGGGCTACCATGGCCTTGCCACACCCAAGCCTTTTGAGGCCACACCTAGGTCAGCAGAGGAGTGTAGGAAGTAGAGCCCTTGATGTGTAGCAATGTGCTCCTTGGACACCACCGAACTCTGAATTGCCTTCAGGATCATTCTTTCACAATCTTGGGGAGCAGCTGCTGGCTTCTGTAGACATGGCTGATCCTTACTAACCTCCTTATCAGAGGATATTCTGAGATTTTTCTAAATTGGTAAGTTCATCTTTTCTGACAAATCATCTGACTCTAATTCCATTTCTCTCTTCCTGCATTTTCTGATAAGCAGTTGAGAGAAACCAGGCTTCTCTCACACTTGGCTTAGAGATAGACAGCTTCAGCTAAATATCCACTTTCACTTTTTTGCAAATTTTGTTGTCTATAAAACACTAGGACGCATACACAATTTGGCCAAGTTCATTGCTACTTTAAAACAAGGATAGCCTTTTCTTTAGCATCTGATAACATGTTCCTTATTTCAATCTGAGACTCCACCAGAATGGGCTTTATGGTTCGTATTCCTACCAACATTCTGTTCGGTGTTACTTAGGTGTTCTCCAAGAAGATTGAAGCTTTCTCTAAAGCTCTCCTTGTTTCTATCTGAACCCTCACCCTAAAGGCATTCACTGCAATCTAGGCTTCTGACATGCACCTCAAAACCCTTCTAGCCTTTGGCTGGTTCAGTGGTGAGAGCCAGCTTCCTAGATGGTCATCTTTTTGCTGTGTCTCCACAGGGTGGAAGGTGGGAGACATGTCCTCGCCTCCCTAACTGAAGTTAGATGTTTAACTAAGTGTTGAAAACATATTTTTAATGATACTTTGCAATATGTGACATCTTATTTTGACATCTAAGACCAAATTAGGAATTCAAAATTCCATTTTAAACATTTTATTGCAAATATTTTCTAGTGGGTTCTTCAAAAAGGTGAGGCCAGTCAGCTTTCCTAGAGAAGGTTCTTTCAACTTTCTGCCTGTGCAGTTGTGAAAGTGGCTCCCAGCATTCTCTTAGTCCATTTGTGAAGGTTGACTTTGGGTTTTACTCTAGATAGACCAATTTCATGTGCATTTGAAGATAGCATCCTGTCTAACGCCATCCCCTTCAGTTGTACCTTTCCATCTCGGAGTAGAGTCTGTCCACTTCAAGTTCTTTGAAGAGTAAAGCTCCAGTCTTCTGTTAGGTGGTGAGAGGTGAGAACTGCCTGGCTGTATTGGAAAGGGGTGGGATTCTTGGACATCTAACCACTACCAGTAAAGACTTGGAGAACAATTCTCCAGTTCATAGTAGCACCTAGAAGCCTGCCTTCAGAGATATTCAGGCATCAGCTTTTCTTAGTCAGCTGGGTCTCTTACTACTCTTACATCTGCTCGGGAGCTTTCAAATTCTGTTATCTCTGTCCACTGTCATACCTTGGATTCTCATCTTTGTTTTTGCAGATCTATGTCTCTTTTATTCCTTTATTGTATTATCAGGGGGAGTTTTGAGATATAACAGAAATAAACACATCATTTAATCATGTTATATGCAAACCTCAAGTCTTCTATATTCAGTGCACTTTTGAGAAAGGTCAACTATAAATAAATTAGTGTAATTTAGTTTTTAAAACATGAAACATAGGTATAAATAAAAATAAAAATAATAAATGTTTATTTAGAATGATTATATATGATTGGGAGAGGCATATTATATAAAATTAAAATACAAAACTCATTTGGATGCATCTTAGTTCAAATAAACAGCTAAATCAATATCTTTGGATGAATGTGAACTGTAATGGAATACATATAGTATTTGATTTGAAGTCCATGTTATTACTATTTTTGAATTATGGATAACTTGTTTGCATCGATACTAGATGTTTCAAAAGTAAATTCACAAAAGATCTATTGAGGATAGGTACAAAAATTCATATAAAACAATTTTAAGTGAGTATTCAATCATGAAACATTTTATCATGTCTCAACAAAACAAACCCTATTGTTCAATATTTCTTACTGTTATGATGTACAGAAATTATTCAATAATAATAGTTTTAAATTATAAAAGTATTTCAATGGGAAGATAAAAAAAATAGTTGCATTTTGCTTCTGATATACACCCAAATTCTGATCTGCTAACTCTTCTTGGTTTAGTTCTCTTTATAAACTTGATTCTTGTAAGGGCTCATGATCTATCATATCAAAAATCATACTTCCTACCCCTTCTACTTTCTCCACCCCACTGCATTTTCAGCCACTTGACATATCATGCAAATCTTGGCTATAAGCAGTCTTGAAATACCTGAGTTCAAGAAGTACATCTTTTGATATTCCATCAGCTCTCTTGGAGACACACTCTATATATAGTTCATTACTCAGCTTATATCTTTTCTTGCTTTGATGGAGTATTGGGGAGTAAAAGACTGGGTCCAGGTGTTTTGTAACTTATAAAAGTTTTTAAATTTCCACAGAAATACTGTTATAAGCTAATCAGAACTTTTTTCTATATACAAAGCATTCTTTATAAATGAAGCTATTGACATTCTAAATTAAGTCGTTATAGGAGTCAAATTGTTGAGTTTTTCGTTTTGTAATATAATGTATAATTAAAAAAAAAACCTAATCCTGGGAAATGGAGAAAGTTTAGGAAAGTGAGGAGTGAATATGATAATATGATAGTACTATAGAAACCCAAGCATCGAAGTGGAATGTGAACATAAGAAAGAAAAGAAAATCCACAGTGTAGAAAAGGAAGAAAGCTGAAAAATTTTAAAGTGTTTAGTCATCATTATTGACAACAAATATTTGTGAAGTGCCCAACTAAGATGGAATAAAAGCAGAGAGATTTAAAGATAGCTGTGGTGATGGAGGAAAGACTACACAGCTCATTGTGGGTATTGCTTCATCAATAATTAAAGAAATTATTTAGACTAACTGCAAGCCTCCATTATTACTAAATCTTCTATAGCCTTGTGTTAAGTCTGATCCTCTAAATATCCTAAAACCTTTTCTGAAGTCATATAATACAGCTTTCAAGACAAAGAGTAAAAAGAATGCAGTCGGTCAAAATAAAAAAGGCTGTAATAAGAAATCTAAGATTCTTAGAGGAAAGCAACTACCACTTAGCATGATCAAGGAGTTCATTTACAACAGTTATTTGCCAGAGAGAAACAGGAAACTTCTATGAATATTAGCTTCCATGAGATTTATATCCTAATTACTTATAAGACCGTATTTGACATTGTTGAGTTCTTTGCTCTTTGGAATAGAAGAGCTCTATTAAATAACAAAAGCCTCTTCTTGTATGGACTATTGCCTCTAATTTGTATTATAAATTTCTGCAAATGACAGTTCAAAGTCAAGACAATTAACATCGTAAGTGCTATTACTACCAATGTGTGTGTGAGTAATTTTAAATGTTGCAGCTGATTTGTATGATTGAAATGAAAAACACCACATAGCTGCTGGTATTTAGTAGAAATTAATAATAATATTATTATTGATTGCAAGTTACACTCTTGATGTTCTTAAATTGTTTGATAATTATATAAGTAATTATTTTACTAGTTTTTCAAGGGGAAAACAAGAACTGGTGGCAAAACCATGCTGAAATTTCCCATAATTACAATAAACCAAATACTAGATACTCTAGAACACATACCCTCTAGACCAAAGTAAATCTGAAATTGAGGATATTTTTAGTGATAAAAACATTTAAACTGATTTATAGAGAGCCCACAGTTAAGGGCTGATAAGAGTATTTATGTGTGTTTGAATAGGCTATAAATGGAAATTTTGTCTATCATTTCTTTTTTTTTTATGTCAGAGGCATCATCCTTCTAAGGAGAATTATACTACTTAGTTTGTATTAATAATACATTCTCATCATAATCATTGCAAGGGCTATCTCTTGGTTTTATTTTATGTTCACTTTCCCCTCAAACATCTCCTTCCAGTTCTTTTATTCCTTTCCCCTATTAGTTCTCACATTTATAATTTGATTGTTTACCTCTGTGTTTGTGTGTGTGTATATGCATGTGTGTGCATGTCAGTAATCTTATAAAATATAATATTTGTATTATTTCATCATACTTTAATTTGCACAAATTATAATTTACATTGTACTTTAATTTACACATGGTTCTCATTTCTGCAACAGTTTCCACTCCCATTAGTTCATAGAAGTTCCTTACCTCTCACAGCACGAAAAGTTTCGCATTACATGCAATTCCAATTTCTGCCCAATTTACTCATGTAAAGAGATAGTTTTCCTTGTATTAATTTGCATTTCTTTCACTACCAGGTCTTTATTCCTTGATTTGAGATGTAGGAAATATCAATTCCCAGTCTGCCATTTATCTGTCTATTATGTGTGCTGATGATCAGAAATCCTTCATTTTGACAGTCACATGTAAAAAATATTTGCTTTTTGTTTTATTTTCAGCCATTTCGCTCTGTTTCCTTCAAGTATGTCTATTACAAACAATACATTGCTGAGTTTTATTTTTGTAAATTCAAAAATTTACAAAACCTTTGTTCTTTGTACTGGAGCATTTAATGAATTTCTATTTTATATATTTACAATTGTTAGGGCTATTTTTGCTATCTCATTTCATATTCAATATAATTGTTTTATTTATTTATTTATTTATTTATTTATTTCCCACCTTTCTCCCACTTCAAAAGTTTTATATTCGTTTTTTTTCTGTTGCCAAATTCTAATTATTAAGACCATAATTATGGTAATATTTTGTTTCAAAAAGTATGAATTGCTTTTTTCATGATTTACTTTTTTTACTGTTAAATTTATTAGCATAACATTGATTAGTAAAAATTACATAAGTTTCAGGCATATACTTCTATATATAATACATCTTCTATGTGTTGCATTATGTGGTCACCACCCTACTTCACTTTCTTGCTGTTGTAAATCTTTCAAGAGTAATTTCACAGAGTATATTGTGGCACTAAACAACTGAGCCTTACGTTCATATAGAAAATTTTAGATTTGTCTTTGCATTCATATGTTCACTTGGTGAGATAGATATAAAGTTATAGGTTAAAAATAAGATGTTTCAACTAATTAAATATGACAGTTTTCTTTGTTGTTGAAACGTTTTATAAAAGTCAGTATTTTTTTCTTTGCTTGTTCCTTTGGAAACTTGTAGAAATTTTTCATTGCCTTTAATTTTCTTAAACTTTACAGATTTTATTTAAGTGTTGGAACAAAAATTTTTGTTTAGCATTCTGTGAACTATTTTAACTTAACAATGCATCTTTCATTAATTTTCACCACTCATTTTCTTCTATTTTTCCTTGATTATATAGTTACATATAAATGTTGGCATTTTTAACTTTATATTTTATGCCACTTTGCTATTTAAAAATATATAACTGATATGTTTTCATTGATGATACGTTAAGAAGAGTTTTTGCCAGATAGTGTAATTAACTAATTATTTGGTTATATGCATTTTAGTATTTAAGCCATCAATTGATTTTTAAGTCAATTATATTTTTAATAGAGAGTACAATTGGGCTTACTTTAATTATTTGTATTTCTGTATACTATAGGTAATCATTGCAAATAAAACTTTATAGTACCACCATAAACCATAAAAGACTTAGATATTAATTTAACAAAATTTTTGTAAGTCCTCTATGCTGAAAACCATAAAACATTGCTGAGAGAAAATAAGGAAGAACTAAATAAATGAGGAGATATACTGTATTAATGGATTAGAAAACTCAATATTGTTAAGATGTCTGTTCTTCCAAAATTGATTTATAGATTAAAAAAACCCAATCAGGATCATAAAATATTTTTTGAAATTGACAAGCTGATTCTAAAATGTATATAGAAATGCTAGTGACAAGAATAGCTAAGGTGATTTTGAAATGTAAGATTGAAGATTTGCATGTCTAATTTCACAAGTTACTATAAAGCTGTTGTTTTCAACGAGGTGAGATATGCATAAGGAAAGACAAATAGGCTGTATGTCAATTATTCCTATTCCAGGTGGCTCAAAGATAATATTAGGTACAAATGGCTCTTTAATATTTCAAGTCACTGTAATGTTTATTTACAATGATCTTCTTGAAATCCCAAGGGTTGGGGGTGGGGGAAACTTTAAAGCACAGTGTGAAAAAGGAGAGGGCAGTTCATGCACAGAGAGCCACAGATTTCCTTATAATAATCTAGGTTTGGCTCTTTATGACTATGTTGACCATTGTGTCAAATTTCCCTATTAAGTGTTTCTCATTCCTCTCAATCCTGTTAGCCTTGGTGGTCTGCTGTGGCCATTCTGCTCTTCAATCATTATCATAATATTTTTTTTACTTTGGCCATTCATCTATTAAGCCATATATTCATATATTAAGTGACTACCATGTATTGGGCATTGTTCTAGTTTATAGGTATACCAGTAAACCAAACAGTCAAAAACCTGTTCATATAGAGTTTATATTTTATAACTAGAGTCAGAAAAGATTTCATTGAAATAGTAGAAGTTGATCACTCTAACATTTCTCCATGCCCTTCTGATTTTCTGTATTTTCTGTTTTCCATCCCTTCTTTATTTCTTCTCCTTAGTACATATAGTTCTCTAGATATAAATATGTGTTTATCTTGTTTACTAACCCTGTTACAGTGTAAGCTGCATGAAGGCAGTGATTTTTGAATGTTTTGTTCACTACTATATTACCAGCTTCAATAAAACGCCTATCTCATATAAAAAAGAGATAAATAAGCATAATTAATTGGGAAATTGAATGAGTGGATGAAGAAAAGCATTTCAGGAAGAGGGAACAGCAAGTGTAAAAGCAGTGAAGTAAGAGTGTGTCTGGTACACTAAATGTAAACCTAAAAGGCAAATAAATGTAGTAGAGTGAGTTTGAAAGTAATGGAGTAGGAGATGGCGGGCAGCTAATGTAGGGCTTTACGCAGTTGTGATAACTTTGGTTTCTACTTTGAGTGAGATGGAAAGCTGTTTGAATGGGTCATATTAGTGGCAAGAGCTCACTTTTATTTTTATAAGATTACTCTGACTGTTGTATTAAGAATTGTTTGAAGAGCCAAGAACGGAAGCAGAAAGACCAGTGAGGATGTTATTGCAGGAACAGTCTTCCCAGTATTTGCTACTGTCCAATCTCTGTACCTTTTAGTCTGGAGTACTATTTCTCTGCTCACTTCAGAACAAGGAAAAATAAAAGCAAATATAAAACACCATTATTAATAAATTAAAGTGGGGAGAGAAATATACTGAAAATTTTTTGACTTGGTTTATGTCATGTACATGGAAGCAAATAATTTATATCCAGTATTAATGACTCTTAATAATTCACATTTTTAAAATTTGAATAGAAGGTACACTTTAAACAATATATATAGTTTTATAGCATAAGAAACTTTTTTAACATTTATTTTCGTATTTAGGAAAAAAATCCTCAATTATGTTTGAATGGCAGTACAGTATTTTCGAATACTGATACAAATTAAATGTTTTCTAGACAGTTAAATTTAAAACTGAGGCTCTTACATTTAGTCAACATATTTCTTACACTAAATAAAATAATTTAGTCATAAAAAACTACTCTGAAAAATTTGTTTACCCCTAATTCTGGTAAATAATTGGATCTTAAATCCCCATTTCAATGACTAACTTGCAAGTAGTCATAAACTTAACTGTGACTGTAACGTGGATGCCAACAATCAATTCTATGCTGTGTCAGTAGGGTTGAAGAGCCTTCACATTCTATGGTGATAGGTTTGATTAAAGGGCTTTGGTAAAACTGCATCAGAGAAGCAATCTTCCTTTCCCTGACCACACACACACACACACACACACACACACACACACACATTCGGTGAATAACAATAATTCATCAGCTCCCAGAGATCACTGACAAATATTCTAACAGGTAGACAATAGTAAATCCTGTTCTTACATCTTGTATTTATATATTGGAAGGGACTTGAATTGTATGTTTTGTTTCCTTGGAGATTAAGAATAACGAACATTCAATCAGTGCTTATGTGCTAGGCAACATGCTACATGCTTCATATACATGATTTCATTTAAGATTCACTAAAACCCTTTGAGTAATGTGCTATCAAAATATTCATTTTAGAGATGAAGAAACAAGGCTAAAGGTTAATCCTTAAGTTCAAGCACACTGTAAGTGGCCTGGCAGAGATTCCAATTCTGGTGAAGCTGTTATTAAGCACTTTGCAAAGACCATAATTTGAAACTACACTAAGTGTAATTAGCTATAGATGTTAAAAATAAAGCACTTGTTAAATAAAATAATACACAATTGCTTATTTTAAAAACATGGCTCCTCTAAAAATTCATTAGTTTCCAAAACTCTACTTCTTGGGACAGTTAATCAGACAGATTCTTTCTCCCATTAGAAGAAGTCAGAATTCTACAAAGAATACACTAATGAAAATGCTTTGCTTTTAGAGACCTGGAAATATTATCTGGAATTTGTTTCTAGAAATAGTACTTAGGCATAGAGTCATTCATAAGTCAATTTCATCATTCCATTGTTTATTGCTATGTAACAAACAATTCCAAAACATAGGAGCTTAAAACAATACTATCATCTTTCGTAGTACTGTGAGCTGTCTAGGATCAGCAAGGATGTTCTCAGTTGGTGTGTCACATGGCTGCAGTCACATGGAAGCTTGACTGAGCTGATCATCCACATGGCTCACTCACATGGCAGGCAGCTGATGATTATTGGCCACAAGCTCAAGTAGAGCTGCTGCCTGCCCTCAGCTTCCATCTTGGTATGAGGCCTTTCAATATTACTGGGCTTTTCAAAACAGGGAAGCTGGATTCCCATAGGGAATGTCCCTAAGCAGAATGTTCTGAGAAATGCAGTCAGAAGCTGCAAAGGATTCCTAGAATATCACTTCCTAAAGATTCTCAGAAGTAAGGCCAGTCAAGTAAGGGGAAAGAATTTGAATTGCTCCTGTTGTTGGAGCACCATGATGTGGGTATGGAGTGAAGAGAGTGATGTTGGCCATATTTGGAAATTAAATGCTATACTTATAAATCAAATCTTTATCAGAATATAGTCAATAGTTTGAATTATACTTGAAAGCAAATTGCTAGATTAGGCAATGAAGCACTGGCATGGAACATTTGATTGAGAACATTTCATATGGCCTCCAAGATTTCTCTTTTTAAAAGACTGGATTCAAATTTAGAGAAGAATGCAAAAAACAGAAACAAAAAACTTGGTGATGTACTATAATTAAGGCTGCTATCTATTGGCTTGAACATGAGATTTTATTCAGCAAGCTTTGTGGAAATAATCTGAGTTTGCTTTTATAGTGCACTGCCAAGAGTAAACTTGGCCTTTCTGGGTTTAATAGAAAAAAAAATTTGTTCATATGAAGGAAGGTGAAATTTATTTATTTTATTGTGTAAATGAATTATTTTAATTTGAATTATTTCCAATACTAGGCATTGGTTTACAAGAGTGATTTTGTTATTGATTTAAATAAATAAACTCCTAGAGGGAGATTTCATCATTATTAAATAGTTAAAGGAAGAGTTTTAGTTGCTGGTTCCCTGATTTTCTACAACCTCATCAGTTATTACTTCTCATAGGACCTCTACTACTGTAAACATTCATAAAGTTAGAAACCTGAACATCTAAAAGAACGATAAGGGAGAGCTGGGGAGAATGAGACTGTCTGAAATTCGTTTCTGTCTGATGAACAGAAATCAGTGGGGAGGACGAGTCTTAATTTCTGGGAAGGTAATTTCCAGGACTTAGGTCAGAAAGTATGAGGAAAGTTTTAATAATTAAAATGTAATACTAAAGCAATTTAAAATCAATGACTTAAAATATGGAGTTAAAGAACCTTGAATAACCAAGAGAAATCAGTTTTATAAGAAGCTTCAGCTCCTCCAGGCTTGTTTACAGCTAAGGTGCCAGGTAGTGGGGTGAAGGCAGAACAGTGTAAATAAAGGAAAGGAGCTTTGAAGTCAGGCAGACATGGATTGGAATCCTGCCCCTGCTGCTTTTCTAGCTTTGTGACTTTTGGGAAGGCATCGAAGTAATACAACATTTAGATCCTCAGTTGTAACATTAAAAAACAATGGTATTGGAGATAACACTTTAACATTGTGAGGAATAATTGTTTTTATCTGTTTGTCTGTCTAGCTATCTGGCTATCTCATTGTGCTACAGCTGACCTAATAAAGTAATTGGGTGGTTTAAACAATAAAAATTTATTGTCTCACAGTTCTGGAGGCCATAAGTCTGAAGTTAAGGTATCAGCAGGGTCAGTTCCTTCTGTGGGCTGTAAGGAAGAATTTGCTCCATGCCTTTCTCCTGGTTTCTGGGGGCTTGTTGCCAATCTCTGGCATTTCTTTGGCTTGTAAAAACATTATGTTGATTCTTGCCTTATTTTCACATGGCATTTCCCTTGTGTGTATGTCTGCCTCTGTGTCCAAATTTCCCCTTCTTATAAGAGTACCAGTCATACTGGATTTGGACCTATCCTAACGACCTCATCTTATTACCTTTGAAACTCTATTTCCAAATAAGGTCACATTCTGAGGTGCTGAGGGCTGATTAGGACTTCAGTATATGAATTTGGGTGTGTACAATGAAATAATAGCAGGTATTATTAAAACATTTTGTATTATGAAAGTTACTGGGTTAAAATAGCTATCATACAATACAGATCCTTTTCTCTTAGGTTATTTTTACACTTCAAGGGTACATATCCTTCCTCAAAGGATTAATGTGGTAGAGAAATTTCTTTTCTACCCTCTAAAGATAGAGTCAACAGAGGTACACAGCAATGGTTTCTCATCTTTGTATTCTCCTTTGAGAAACATTTTAAATTGCTAGAATTTGTGATGGTACTAATATATCTATGGCTGTCACACTAATTACTCAATAAAGCTTTGCACTAAAAATTTTGAGTACCACAGTTTACTTGTCAAAGTTCTCTTAAGTTCTCTAATGCTTCTTGTAAAGCCCGGTGATAGATTGTTGGCGCCAGGTTGAATTTCCATTATGTCTGTTACCTCTTTCATCAGTTGTACCCCTCTATACACTTTAATGTTTTATATATTCAGCTCCGAGTGCTTTGGGTGGAGGGAGGGCATTGATACGGTATTTTGTATCTTTAGTTGTATAAAATATATATTTCACACATTGTTTAATATTTGGAGGCACATCGATGAGAGGTTTGAGGTATGCTATTGAACCCCTGATACAGCACTGGTGAGTGAAAGTGTAGGTCTCAGAAAGCAGACTGCGTATGCACACACACAGTACAGAACCCCAGACGCTGCACTGGATATGTCCTCTTGCTTTCTTTCATTCCTTCCTCCTTCTCTCTCTATTCCTTCCTTCTTTTCTTCATTTTTCCTTCCTTCCTTCCTTCCTTCCTTCCTTCCTTCCTTCCTTCCTTCCTTCCTTCCT
>PVJL010001182.1:0-128142 GCA_004026885.1 Lyroderma lyra | reverse complement strand
CGGTCTGTGGTAGCCCCTAAACTTTTTGGAAAGTCAGCCAGTCAGGAACACATTCAGTTCAATAAACACACCTCTCATGACAACCAATCAACAAGTACTTCAGTAGAGCAACCAGCTTCCACATAGGTTGTTGGCCCACTTAAGCCTTTAAAACTTTAACCAGTCCTGCTCTTAACGCTGCCCAGAAACCTGCGTAAGATCGGCAGTCTGCTCTGCGAGGTGACTGTTACCTGACCCGTCTAATAAGCTAATACATTCTTTGTCTCTTTGTTTCAGATCTTAAGTAATGTTTTCATCATTTTTAACAGATTAAACCAAACGAATATATTAATAACCTGTCAGTCAATAGATGGTAGTTACTATTGTTATTGAAATGATGCAAAGAATCAGATTAAGTTGGACTCAACAGAAATCAAAGATTTTACCTGATATTAGCTTTACTAACAATTTCAAGGACATAAGTAATCAGGAGGCACAGATGAAAAAGTGAGAGATCTTTGACTGTTGTTACAGATTCCTAGTTCTTCACTCTCCTTAAAGACATGTGCTGGCTTAGGTTAACATGTGATGTCTCTAAGTCATGTACGTGGCTACATTATTTACATAAAGAAAACCTTTTCATTCATAAAACATCTCTGTTTTATACTCAATGTACTCAGAATATTTTTCAGGAAACTATTATCTGTAGATCCTAGGTTTGTTTAACATAAAAAATTCTAGATAAATGATCTTTCCATAGATAAGGATCCTTCCACTAGCAAATAAAATTTCGTTTGTGGGCATATCCTCCTGTAGTCCCACCAGTTATATTGCAGACCTGCACCTTAATCTTTTTATTGGAAATTACTAAAGAAAATACAATTTACATTTTAGAATAACAATTAAATGGTAAAATGGAACATTTTTAAGAGTAAAGGTATTTTTGTGTTTATTTATTGGTTTAGGTTTTAAAGCTGTTATTACAATTAGTATATAGCGATGAGTACTCTAAGATAAAAATACAATTATAGCAGGAGAGGGACACAGAGACATCCCTGGTCCCCTGACAGTATTTAAACCAAAATAGGAATTAAAGTCCATTGATAATATTACAGTTAAAATGCCTTAGAAACTTAACCTAGAGAGTGAAAATCTGGATATTAATTGGAGAAACTAATAGTGTTAGCCATATACCTTGAACAGAATGTATAGCCAACTTTTTTTTTTTTTAAGAAGGAGAAATATCTTCTACTAGGTCATATTAAATATACATTTTTTCCATGCTAGGCACAAGCAATATAGAAAATACCATGAATGAAATTCCTTGTTTTTGGTCAAATCAGTCTTTTTTCAGCAAGAGAGAACACCTAAAGACAAGATAATCAAGTACATTATTATCTGTCTTAGGTAGTTGTGGAAAAAGAAAAACAATTACATCGCAAAAGAAAAATATTATTCAAAAAATCATACAAAATAGGGACTGTTTTAAAAAGAATTTACCTCATTGCTCCTTAGACTTTCCTTGAGATTTTTATGCACTGCTAATATATTCACTGAGTTCTGGTTCTAAGTGCTCTAGTGGAATCAAGGCTGCTTTTCTCAAGGGGCAGGGAAAATGCCTCAGGGTTTTCACATCAGAATTCATGTTAATAAGTCTAAGAGCAAAGGCTTGTTTGCTGAAACAGAAAGATCGAGTCTGCACGCATTTCTGTCCCTCACTTTTTTTTTTTTTTGGCATTAACACATAATGTGTTTTGTTGACTCATGGCGTGTCGTATTAGTTAAATTAAACATCCAACATCTGTCTAACTTGAAGATTCCAACATGCATATGTTGGCAGTCTTTGTAAAACTTGAGCTGTTAAAGGCCCTCAATCAGTCAAAGGATAGAGCTGCTGTAATGGCAAACTCAGCAAGCAATTACATCAAAGGATTTAAAATCTATTTCAGTAATGCCTTCTGGATAATGACATTGATCTCAGCACTCCCCTTGCAGATTTCCTGGTATTGCAAAGCAGGGTTCTGCATGGTTTCACATTTAGAAAACTACCCTTTCTTTTTATGTAAACACAGTTCAGTTCTCTTGAATATAACCACACAGCTATTTGTTATCTAGTACAATAGACTTTTATTCATATAGCTGAATTCATACTATGTGCACAATTCTTTCTTCTGTTAAATCAATTTGCTAAATTATTAGGAATAGGAAGACTTGACTATGATTTACTTTCATGCCTTTTCTCTTGCTCTAAAACAAGCCCTATAAATAAATAGATCAATTGATTAGTCCATCCATATTTTGCCCTTTCTTTTTCTTTGTATTTCAATCTTCACGCAGTTTGCTTACCTTTAGGAGTTGATATGCATAAATGAAATTATTGCAGGTTTATTTTCATAAACCTATTTTATTCCTTCTTTCTTCCTCTCTTCCCTTTCAGTCATCCTCCCTCCCTCCCTTCCTTCTTTCCTTCCTTCCTTTTTCTGTCCTTCCCTCACTCCTCTTTTTTTTTTTTTTTTTTTTTTTTTTTTGCAGAAGGACTGGTCAGGAGAGAGATTTATTTAGTGACTTATGAACTATCTGTAGATCATTTAAGCAGGCTTTAATGTTAGCTAGTTCTCTCCCCCCACCCCCAGCAGTTGCTTTAGTGAAGGAATATCTAGATGTCAATTCATGCTTAAATTTAGGTGCTTTAGAGCAGCTGTCTACTTAGTCAAAATCACATTACAGCTTTCTATTTAAAAATATATAAAAAATACAATTAAATTCTACTAGAGACTACATATTTTTGTTTATAAATAAATAGTATATGTGTGATAATTTGATTATTACATATTTATTATTCTTTGAGACTAGAACCTACTCTATGCCTGAATCCCCAGTGTACCATTACACAATAGTGGAAGAAATCTTGTATTGTTAAATCTCTTGGTGTCATTTTCTAAACATGCTAATGTCCTTTACATCTTAAACATCTTGGCACCATATCCTATCAGTTGCCTATTCTTTCTCTCTTGCTTTTACAGTCAGGCTGTTTGAAAGAGTTCTTAAAAATACTGTTTCCATTTTCTACCTCTAATTCATTCCTCTACCTTGACCTCAGCTCTAGGAGAAAGTTGATTAAGAGTGGTTAATCACCCTTAATTAATCACCCTTAATCACCTGATGTCTTCTGGGTCCTAAGGGGGAATGAAGTCTGTGTGCACCTATTTAAGTATAGTGGGGTATTTAAGGGATATACCGGTATTCAAACTTTAATTAGTCTCTTATTCAGCACCTTAGTAACCAGGTCACCATTCTATTCAGTTCGATGAAAGGAAGGAGTGGCTAGATTCAATTGATGGGATTTGGGCTGGAAGAGAGTGTTGAGGAAGTGAGGAGGAAAGGCAGTGTGACCTTGTAAGCACAGCTCTTTGGGCTGTTGTTGTTTCTACATCTGAATATATAGTAAGAAATGACGTGTTATATGCTTGTACTTCCTTGTTCCACATCTGCCAAAATGGATTCTCCCAATTGGGAAGACTTGCATATAGAAAACTACTAGTGCTGTTGGGCCTCCACAGTTCTAATGAACATTTCGAACCAGAAGTTTCTGAGACTGATGGTTTTTCTAATTGGAGCTTCTGACAAAGGCACGCCTTTTGGAGTTTTGGACCAGTTGCTTCCCTGAGAAAAAAACTTAGTTATTACCTTGCTTTGAGGTTCTTGTTAAAACTGAATGTCTAACCCAAGAAGATCTTAAAATAATCTGGTCTGATAACACACTTTTGGGTGGTCAACTCTGACTAATAAGGTGGGAAGAGTCCAAAATGCTTGTCAAACGGCAATGGCATATTCCAGAACGCAGTTGGTCTGGCCCCAGCTCTGTCTCAGTTCTACATGAAAAAGAGGCAGCTATCCCATCAGGAGAAATTATCCCTCAGTTTGCTGTCTGAAGCAAAGCGGCTCTGTCAGTCACAGAGGTTCTTCTTAATGTCTAGGCCTGATTCACTGACGGTTTAGCTAGGCTGGAAGCAGATGGTGTCCTCTGGGTAGTGTAGCTCTTCAGCAACAGAGCTGATTATTCAGAAACAAAAATGGTCATGACTACTCTATTTAGTGGGCAGCGCTGAAAGCCATTCTCACAGTTCTGGCTAATGCTCCCCTTAATAAACCTTGTTATATTTTTACAGACTTGAGCTGTTTGGTCTGATGCTTGGTAAACTGCAGAGTAGTAGATAAAAGACACCCATTTTGGGCCCATGACCTGTGGAAACAAGTAATGATTGCTTATTAACTGGATTACTCATATAAAAACCCATGATAAGGGCCTGTTTTATGATGAAATTGACTGGAATCAATTTACTGGTGAGCTTGCACTACCCAGATCACCACTGTTGCTATGTGAACCCATCATCAGACTAGGCATGCCAGTATATCTGTAGCCATAGAAGCGTGGGCACATAAAAGACTCCGTGTTTCTGATGCAGGGGCTGCCACTGAATGCATACTTGGGACTCCTGCAGAAATTTGATCTGTTTATCTTTCTTTCACTGAAGGAGCCATATGGCGTGTGGCACCGTTCCTGCTCACTCCTGACAGTCTGACTACATGAATCTTTAATCCCCCCTCATTGTTATCAGTGGTTCCTCACCACTGTGTTGACGTGTTTTTAGCTTACCATGTTGCCTTTCTAGTTTGATCCAGCTGACTCTGGCCCTGGAAACTGATCTGTGTCATGTTTGCAGATTTATGGGCTATTTGCAATCTGGTCATAGATAACCAAAGTATTGGATGGACTTCCAATACTTCCTATCATTTGATACTGTTAATTGTTGGAATAGCCTCCTTAAAAACTGACTCAAGAAGATTTCTAACTCTACTTTCTTCTTAATGAGGCAGTTTGGACACTCAATATAATTGTCCTCAGAAGGGAATTATTGCTTCTCGGTCACTTCCTGGACAAGAATAAAAGTAAATGGAATCAAGTTAACTTGCCTTCCTCCCCCAAATACAGTAACTTGCATCTTAGTACTGAGCACAGGAGACATTCAGTTGATTAAGGAAAATGCCTCCAGTAGTTCATGTAGCACTCAGATGACCACAGAGGTATCTTCAAAATGAGGTTACCTTTGGTTATGCAGAGTAGCTTCCTATAGAGACACCTAACTTGTCCTTTATGTGAACTCTGTGGATCATTTTCCTTAAAATCAGAGTAATCAAATTAGAAAAGTGGCATGTGCATATAAAATGAAAGGAATAGAAGGAATGTAAAATTTGGGAACCAGGAGAATGAATAGGATTAATAAATAAACCAAAGATCTGGTTGGAAAAAAGCAACAATCTAAAGTGCTTATATATCTCATACCTGTGAGTCTGGGGCAAGGAAATAACATTTCAAGAATAAGCAGGACATAATAACTAAAAATTGGGTGTTGTTATAATCACAGGTCTCACTGATTAGATAAGAAATAATGAAGTTATTAGTCAAGGGATATTAAAATACTTCATGATGCGAGGTAGGGTTTATTGATGATTTGAGAAAGGGTTAACATTTTGATTATTGAATGGGTTGGGTTCTCGCACACTGTGTAAAGATTAGAAGATAGCATGTGTTATTATTTTGGATAGTACGTTGGTTCTTTTAGTTTGTACTGTAACACAAAAGGGTTCTCCATGTTTCCGCAATATTGTGATTTACATTTTATATTATATGAACTATTTCTAGGTAAAAACCAAAAGAGACTCTGGGAAAGAAGGTTTACCTAAGGAAATACTTCTTTTGAGTTATCTTAGAAGTACTTTTGTCTTTGATTTGTGTAACATCTGTCTAGGTATCTCATTGAGTAGCACTGAGTTGATTGGTATTTAATTTTTATTCTTAAAGCAATGACAGTAGAGAAAGCAAGAAAAACCAAGATTTATGGAAGGCAAGTCCACCCTGACCTTATGTTGATATTTTTAGTAAATTCAGGATCACTGAGAATGAAATAATCTATTATCAAGAAAGTAAAGGGAATTAATTTAAAAATTGTATTAAAAGAGCTTTTTATCCTTCCTTCAGCTCTCTGCAGATTAGTGTAATGATGTGAAATATTGGTAACAGAAAATAAGTATCAAACCAACACAATCTTCCTCTTTTGTCTGCTCTCTGACCTCTCAAAATAAGAATAATAGAACTCATCATCCACACTGCATGCACAGTTAAGAATTCATAGGAAAAATATTGTACAAAAGAACCATGGTAACTAAAATTAAACCCCATGAAAGTTAGACTAGTTAATAGAATGCTAACTGCTGACACAGTTTCAATTAGTGTATATTGTAGATTGCATAATGCTATTTGAAGCATAGACTATAAAAATTAGTGAGCTGAAAATAATGAAAGTTCATTTGAATTATGGTAACATCACTATTTGCCATCTAATATTTATACCACATTTGCAATTTTATATTCATCCTCATTACTGTCAAATGGCAGCAGCAAGAACAAAAACCACCTTTATTGTTTTCCTGTAATATATCTTCCCTGCCAGTTGGAAAAAGAAAGTTCAATTTCAGAATGAAATTAGAACTCCAATCCTTCATTGGAGATAGAAATGCTCATACTGTAAGTTAATATTTTTGTGACTCTCAAAAGAATACCAGTTGAGTTTCATTCCATTATTTGTAGGAACTTTTTTTATAAGCACAAAGGAGTTATAGACATTTCTAAATATGGTCATGTGTGGCATAATGACATTTTGGTAAATGACAGATTGCATATACAATGGTGTTCCTGTAAGATTACGATGGAGCTGAGAAATTCCTATTTCCTGGTGACATCGTAGTTATTGTAACATTGTAGAGCAATCCATTACTCATGTGTTTGTGGAGATCTAGTGTTGATAAAGTCCACGGTGGGATATAGTAATGTCCTAGGCTTTTCACCACTTACTGACTCACCCAGAGCAACTTCCAGTTCTGCAAGATCTATACATGGTAAGCACCCTGTAAAGGTATACCGTTTTTAAAAACTCTTTCATACCGTGTCCTCCTTCCTTCCTTCCTTCCTTCCTTCCTTCCTTCCATCCTTCCTTCCATCCTTCTTTCCATTCTTCTTTCCTTCCTTCTTTCCTCCCTCCCTCCCTCTTTCCTTCTCCTTCCCTTCTCTTTCCTTTCTTGCTTCCTGCCTCCTTCCCTTTCCTGTCTTCCTTCCTCTTCTTTCCTAACTCCCCTCCTTTTCTTTGCTTCCTTGCTTCCTTGCTTCCTCCCCTCTCCCTCCTCTCCTTCTCTTTCTCTTTTTTCCCTCCCTCCCTCCTTCCCTCCCTCCCTCCATTCCTTCTTTCTCCCCTCTCTTCCCCCCCTCTCCCTCCCTTCCTTTTAATAACAGTATTTTAAAACCAGAAAGTTTTTGAAAATATGTCATCTGAGCAGGTGTAAATGAAGGAATTAACAAGATAAAGTTGGATCTGCAATTCCACTCTCAAACTTCTTCTATGATCCCGGTCATCTTAGAAGCCAAAACTGGACCATCCTTTAAGATCAAGCTCCTGGGATACTATAAATTTATACTTCATACCCAATAATGACAAAAGATAGAGCATTCCTATTAGAAGATATCAAAACATTAGGAAAGAATAAATACCTTTGGTGATGGGATAGGAGACAATTAACTTCACAGCATGTATTAGCACTTATAACTAGACAGGTTATTGGAAGTAAAATTATCCTCTTAGACAGGGATGGATAAACATTTCCTGGTTAATTAGAAGGGACACATGCCCAAACACAGAGCCCAGGGCAGTAGTGAAGTCACCCTGCTACCTGATATCTTTGGCTTTTGATATTAGGCTTGGCTGGGGACACAAGCTCCCTGAGGATGATGGAAGTGGGAAAGTCTCAGACACAGTTGCTGATTCTTGAACCTTACAATGCTAGTGATACTTTTCTTAATCTCCGGTCTGCTTTGTCTGCTTATACAAGTAGCTCTCATAGCCAGTTTGGTAGTTGTAGGATGTGGCACTGGTCACTTTGCTTTGCTTGAGATAGGAGGGGACCCTGGAGTCAAGAAATATCCATCTATGTGCTCTACCTGGGCTGGAAATCTTGTGCTGGCTTTCTTCCTCAAAGCCTACCCCAGAGCTTCGTGTTGTTCTCTCTTCCCTGTGGACACATGGTACCTGGAAAGCTGCCATTACCCTATTTGGCACCCTCTATGGATGGCACTGCAAGACTTTTAGGATAGGCTGACCAAGGCAAAGGAAACTCAGTGGGATAGCCCTGAAGTGGCCCGTGGCCCTCTCTCAAAATTGAGCTTTAGCTTACCCGCCAGCTCTGTAGGGCATGGTTATTTGAATCTTGGACAACAACATTCTTATTGTTCAAGAGAGGTTTTTGTTCATTGAAGACTCTAGACTGCTAAGATCCTCCATTAGGTTTTGCGAGTTCCTCAGTGCACTGATTCCTCAGGATGTCTCCTGAGCCTGACCATCTACCAAGACTTTAGTTCTTAAAGGAATTCCTAATATCATCTCCAAAATTATTTCCCTAAAGTGGAAAGTTTGCATAGATAATATGTTCTCCTTGTTTGGCAAGCTCTTTCTCTCAGGACTCTCTGGAGGTTGCTAATCTCTTTTTGTACTCAAATCTCATTCTCATCCCTTGGCTCATTTGCTGCCATTACTTGCTTATAATCAGGTTTGGGCTGCTGCCATTGGCCACTGATAAAGTCTCACTCTGCCAGGTTTTGTCCATGATGCTGATTATGAATGAGTAAAGTTTCAGTCTGCTCCCTTTCCTGGTGTGGGACATTTGGAAGTTGTTCAGGTTTGCTGTGAGTGCTCCAGAAAGATTGGCAGCCTTGCTTCCCAGGAAGGGATATTATGGTTTTTACTTTCTTTTTGTCAAATTCTCTATTGACGTCTCATGTTGTCGTTCTTTTTTCTTTCTTAGAAAAAAAAATTTACTTTCTTTTTAGAATACACAAAAATAAAATGAAAAAAATTAGTTTTATTATATTGTGGTCAGAAAATGGTTTTTAGTTCTCATTTACATAGTTTAGAATTTGATTAATTTTCTGGCCTACAGTATGTGATCAATTTTAAAAATACATGTTCTATAGAAACTTGAATCACAGATTATATGATCGCTTTTTAGATTATATGCTTGTATATACTTAAAAACAATAGGTTTATGTGATATTCTTGTTCAGGTAATATGATTCCCAATTCTAATCCCCAATGTGGTTTGTGATGAAGTTCAAGTCTTTTATTATTACCTTTTTTGTTGATTTCTTCTTTATGTCCTATAGTTTCTTTTAAATATTTGTTATTCTATTATCCTTGTGGAAGTTTACATATTTTCTTTGTTCTTTGTGTATATGTTTTCTTTCATGAATCTACTGGGTGGTTAATATCTTCTCTCTTCCTTAATCATGACTCTCTGAATATCCAAAATACAGTGTTTTTTATTCTGCTACTATTTATCTATAAAGGCAACTGCTAATAGGGTTCAAGGAAAAAGACCTGGGAAACATTCTTCTTACTTTCCTACTGTTTAAGACACTGAAAATTGTGAAATAGAATAATACTTATTACTTACATACAAATCACTTTATTTTTACTTTCCCCATTTTTTTAAGCATTAATAAGCTTTATGATTTGTAAATGAAATGCTGTCATGTTACTGAAAGAGATAGAAAGTTATGAAATAGTAGTCTTGGTTTTGGCACTAGCTATCTTTGAATATGTTTAGAGGTATTTGATTATTAGAGTATGATCCTATATATTTTAAAATCTATGTTTATTTTTTAAATTAGTTATAGTTTAGTGTAAGAGCTAGCTTTAAGTTCATGGTGAATAGTAATGACCTCCTTGACCCTTGTTTTTTCTTGCTTTGTTTCATTTACTATTCATCTTAATGACTTTGTCATTGCTCTAAAATAAATACGATAAATAATATTTATCATGAATATATATAATATTGATACTTTTAATCACAAATATTAGATGTGTGAATCTAGACAATTAAACTTAAAAAATCTTTAGTTATTTCCCTTCTAAATTAGAAAGGGAGCAACCAAGAGAACAAAGAATAATTTTACATAAAAATTAATGAGACACAAATAATTCATCATTCTTTTTGCTGCAAGGACAAAATTTGCCGTGGGATATTGAACAGAGCAGTTTGTAGGGAAATGTGAAGCCAAAATTTTCTTTTTAGTGTCGAATGTTTTAAAATTTAAAGCTAGATTTTTATCCATAGTTCTCATTATTTAGAACTGAAGGTTGAAGCCAAACAATACAATTTGTGACAATTTGGCTGCTTTCGATGGAAATATTTGCATATTTGGAAATAAACAAGTGAAAGTTACTTAGAACCATTCTAATTAGCTTATGTTTTAAATTACTTAGAAAGTAAGAAATAATCACTTGACACAAGTCAGTCTTATCATTCTTATTTACAGATTATAAATGGAACAAGAAAAGGTTAAAAAACAGTCATGCTAGAGGTTCAACCGCAAAATGATTATGCCTGTGTTTTATATACAGATGGTGCCAAAAAAATGTATGCACAGTTTAAAAAAAGTTCTAGGTGTACATGGATTTTGGAAGACACCATTCAACCTGGTACAGTGATTCAGTACAGTCACCTCAGCTTCATTTTAGTCATCTCTACTGAAAATGATTCCTGTGAGGGTGAAATGCAAAATCCTGTGAAAAGAGCTCAGCACCAGCTTTGACAGTCAATGATGTTAGTTACTACTGCTGCTAGTTTGTTATCACCACTACCATCTTCATCTTCATCATCCATTGGAGTGATAGGAGCTGTGAGAGACATAACACATAGTCTCTGCTCTCAAGGAGTCTACAGTTTAGCTATAAACACTACACTGAACATGCCTTAAATAATAAAGTACTAAGCTCTATGGCCCCACTTAGAACTCTGGGGGAAGAGAAGGCCAGTGTGGAAGTAGTTTGAGTAGTCAGCACAGAGGGAGTGAACTTTTAAAGTATTCTCAGGAGCAACATGGGCCCTCACAGAACTGTGACTCACTACCTTGAAGAGAGTGGTCTCTTCATTCCCACATCATTAAACCTAGTCAAGGACACACAATCATGTAGTCATCGAGAGTGATATCTACATGACATGCTGGAGTGTGAACTCTGGATTCCAGATCCTATGGAAAAGTGAGTGACCAAAATGACACTGCCTTTCATTGTGGTGAAAAGTCTTTGAGATTTGGAGTTCATGGAAGCTCCCAGGGGATAAAGAATCATCTGATCTCCTTTACATACCTTAAAGGTTTAAACAAAGAACATCAATCACACAATGGATGGGACACATCCCTTCTAAATTTGAAACTTCTGTGCAATACTAGTTATGATATAAAAACTGAAAAGCGTGTTATTAGAATGCTTCTCCCACTACTGGAAAACCTGACATGGTGGTAAGGATTTTAGTAATGCAAAAGACAAAGAGTCAAGGATGTGTGTTGCAAAAAACCACACTTTTCCATGCTCAGTAGTTCTTGAATTGACAGTGCAATTGGTAATTGGCCCTGCTCCAGCCCGAACACTTGGAGAGACCTTGGAAAACCAGCCACATTGTCAGCCCACCCATGGTTGTACACTCCTGAAATGTTCTGTTGGGGCCATTGACTTTCTTTTATCTGTACAGGACATTGCCTTTTACGCTAGTATTATAAATAAAGTAAATCCTGTTCATCAATGAGTAAGGGCTAAAAGACAAAATTGTTCCCTGAATACTAGTGTCCTTGGACACAATAATGTGATTAACTTTCTATGATATCACAGGAAAGATAAGTTAATTCATGTAAATATGTTTCCCTTTGAAGAGTACTTCAGTGCACTGAGCCAAGGCAGGACATGATGCAGTCAGTGGTTGTCCAGCAGTGGTTAGAGCCTCAACAGTCACATGTGAGTTGGCTTTTGGGACTTCCCACATAGAAGATGGCTGTATTCATAGACCAGCCCACCAAAGCAAAAATAAAATGCATAGAACTATCAAATAATTTTCTTAATAAATATTTATGAGTACAACTATATTCAACCATTTCACATATTTTACCCCATTTAGACAAACTAAGAAAATCAATTTCAAGTCTTTGTCCCTAGGAATTAACAGACATTTCCTGCTATGTTTTAGTTGCAAGGTTATCAAATAGCCACACTATATTTTATACTAGTTTGGCTTTTCAGATATGTAATGTATTCTGGTAGTTTGGAACAGAGTGGGTTATGTTATTTTTCAACTTGAAAAATCACCAATGAAATTCTATATAAGTACAGAAAACAAAATCAAGCAAAGCAACATTTGATAGGGATTAAGAGAACCTAGGAGCTAGATATAAAGATAGAATAGAGGTAGAAATACATATAAATTAGAAGGGCTGTTCAGAAAGTATCCAGGCATGTAATATGAAAAACGGAGGCATTTATGGCTGGATTTTTTCCAGACAGCCCTTGTAAATACGTAGCATATTAGTAATATAATAGTTATCACCATTATAACATACTTTCAAAAATACTGCTTCAATTTTGTAATTTAAATTAAGTAATTAATCTTTCATATGTAGTATATGTTGATTTTAGACAATTAAATACAGTCATATTTTGTTGTTAGACCATCAGCTGACATATAGTTATCAATTTCTTCATCAATCAGGATAGGCTAGTAAATTATTTTGCTAAGGCTGTCATAACAAAATACATAGACTGTGGTTTAAACAACAGAAATTTGTTTTCTCACAGTTCTAGAGACTAGAAGTCCAAGATCAAGGTGTCAGCTGGTTTGGTTTCTTCTGAGGCCTCTCTGTTGGCTTGCAGATGGCTCCTTGCTGTGCCATCAAATGGTATTTCTTTTGTGCACACACACCCTTGCTGTCTCTTTGTGTGTTTGAGTCAGACTGGATTAGGCCTCACTCTAAGGGTTCTATTTTATTAATTACTTAGTCACTTCTCTTGGCATAAGTGCAATTCCAATTTCTCCCCTTGGCCTTGTTAGCTCTGGGCTTGTTAACATCTGTCTTATAATAAATAAAATAAAGATTTTATTATTATTATTTTTTGCTACTTCATTCAGTTTCTTGAATTTCAGCATCACTTAACCATTTCGGTGTCTGTTGAAGGAAAAACATATATAATGAGTCTGCGAGTAGTTTGACAGTGGTCTCTTGCACTGGAGTTGTCCCAGGACTGTTTCCTGATTCTGCTGCTGAGGAAGGGGTCCCTTTTTTACCTTCTCATAGACCTTTCTCTTGAAGAAATTATAATCATGCATGTCATCTCTATGCTTCAATATGAAACAGTTTTTCTTTTCCCCCAAAACCTTACAGAGTAATCCCAAGTTTTTTTTTAAAGAGAGGATTTATTTTACAAAACTCTGACATGTTGCTAAAATTAATTATAATTCAAAATCATCTAATCAATATGATTAGTCTTTGCAACCTCTAAATGTAATAAACATGACAAACTGCAAAACCTCATTTCTGCTTCTAACTATAGTTTCAATTACCTTTTATATAGCAAAACATATTTTGAAAGAGGTAAATGTAAAACCTTATAAACTTAAGGAAAAGTGTAGTTTTTAATCACATTTGCTGTCTAGTTTGGGTGTAGTCTTTTTGGAGACAAGCATATAAATCTTCACTTTGATTACATTGAATACAATAGCAAATTACTGAGTGTTACACTTTTTTTAGCCTTGTAATCAAGACTGTGAAATGTGCAAAGATGAATGACACCTTGAGTTATCTTTGACCTCATAGTCCTACATCAATTTGCCTTCAAGATTCTTCTCTCTTCGTGCTAGCTTAAACATACAGATGCAATTATAGTACAATTACAGTTGGAATTTAACAAAATTATAAGTGTAGATTAAATTTGGATATTTTTCAAATGCCCACCAGCTTCTTGATGAGGTTAGTGGGCATTTGAACAATCAAATTCTTGACTGGATTTGGCCATTTACAACTCAATAGGGTGAACCAAAGGAAGGGTATACATCTGGCATTTTCTAGACCAGAGGTTGGCAAATGTTTTCTTTAAAGGGCCAAATAGTGCATATTTTAGAATCTCTGGGTCATACGGTCCTAGTCACAACTCCTCAGCCCTGACACAGGGTGAAAGTAGCACAGACAATATGTAAATAAATTAATGTGGCTATAAATAAAAAATAAATAAACTTTGTATACAAAAATTGATGATAGGGTAGTTTGATAACTCCTTGTCATAGGCTTGTGCTATTCCAAAGGTAGCCTTTAGACATGTGGTTATTTATATTTAAGTTAAATATAAGTAATTATCATTAAGCATTCAGTTCCTCAGTCATACTAGGCATATTTCAAGTGCTCAACAATTACACATGGCTAATGAGTCCTATACTTGACAATGCAATCAAATATTTCCATCACCACAAAAGCATTCTATTAGACAGCTCTGTGGTCTAGACCAACTTAGTTGGATCACTGGGCAGGCTCTATGCTATGCACTGAATTCCCAAACTAATTCTGACCTCAGAAGGAAATATTATCCACAGCCTTGGTTGATGATAGTGTAGGGCCTTGAATTAAAGTTGCTGCCATTAACTCAGTTTTTAGGGAATGAATTCTAAATAAATCTATTACCTTGGAATTACGGTCTTTATACATTTCACATTACATGCCTGGGTATCAGCCTTAGTCATTAAGCCAATATGAAGGTCTTAATGGCAATGAAATGTCCCCAGTTGATCAGACATTATCTTTATCTCTTCTAAGTCTTTTTTTTCCTCCCAGAAACTAGACTATGCCATACCCCTGACTACTATTCAAGATCCTGATTCAAAGTGATATGTGCTTGGATTGGAATATTATTGCATCCTTGCCTTCAATTGCCATGACTCTTCCTCTGGATTGAACTCCCTTTGTACATTTTTGCCAAAATCATGTCAGAGTAATGAAACTTCTTTCTGATTCCAAAAAACCAGCCAGAATTTTTACATCAAATGAATGCTGCCCATGCCAAAATAGTTGGCTTAGAACCATTGCACCTATTCCAGTGATGCTGCCATTACATGAAGCATTTTGAGATTAGTCTGTGAGAATTGCCTTCACAGCTTGAGCAACTTAGAATTTAGAAGGTATTTATTAAGCATTTGCCATGCAGGTGATAGTAAGATACTGCATAGGGTGCTCAGACATGAGAAAGTAGCTGGCTCCATCCTTAATGAGCTTGTAGAAGAGGACTAATGTGCACAAAACTGTCTGCAATGGAGGCAGTCAATTTCCTCAGTAGTAAAATAGTAACTCAAAGTTATCTGTTGAATAGAAAGAAAATTAGTGGCAACATATACTTTGGTATTAAAATATAAACTCTGACTATAATATTGGTACTTTTTGTCTCTGAAAATAATTCCAAAAATATTCAGTGGTGTGATAGATGCACTACTGACATATAGGTATAGACATTCCAAGTAACCATCTTGAAAGACATGTTTAATTTACATGTATAACTTTTACATTGTTATATTAAGATGTTTCATGGTTTTATAATTTTGAATATATGAATACTAGTTCTAATATATAAAACAAAAACTATCACCTTGTTATTCCCTGAACATTTATGTATCAATCAACTGGCACTATTGCTTTTAAAATTATCTTCAATAAGTCACAAGGTAAATGATATTTTAAAAGATTAAATTATTCTGTAGTGAGTCATTGAATAGTATGAGGAGAGACAGTACACACACACATACACATACACATGCATGCAGTCACACTTATACATATTGACAGAGACAGACAGACAGATACCAAGATAATAAATAGCTTCAAGTGTTTCATAAGGTATTCATTTATTTCCTGTGTTGCGGACAGATTAAACTTAACCATTTTAAAAATAGCCATTTCTGGCCTCCACATATGGTATTCAACAGAATTTGTTTATATTGTCCAAAAGAACCTGTTTTATGCAATGTTATTTCTAAAAAAACTGACTCTTCATTCCAAAATAAAGATGTAAGAAATGAGAAAGGCAAATGCTGATGTCTGAAGAACAATGGTATAGTTTAGAAAGAAAAAAGTAGGTTATGATGGGATATAATGTCCCACTTGGACACCCATGTTTCATATGTTAAAGATTTTTTTTTTTACTACATAACTACATTAGTACTCTCCTTTATGAAATAAAACATTTGAGGCATAATTTACTATTAAAGGTCTAATGTTTCTAAATATTCTTCTATATGTACAAGAAAAAAGCAACCATTGGACTAAAAGATGGTAAGGGCTATAAATAAGTATATTGGAAAGAGAAACTTCAAATGGTTAATACAAAAATAAAATCCAGCGGCTTAAAGTATTGATCTCGAGAAAGCAAAGATGAGAACGTGAGACCACCATTTCGGGTGTGCGTTACGTATTTGATAACACCCAGGGCTGGCAAGTGTGTGATGAAATTAGCACTCTCACAGATACAACTAAACTTGCACTCGCTTCAAACTGGGAAAGGGATTTATGAATTCTCATGTTTATCTTCAGAATTCCCATTCTGCATTCTCCTCCTCCCAACCAGTCTGGTAATAGCACCTATCTGAGTGATAAAGCATCCCCAAAGTACAATTTATGTAATATTTTTCCGGAAACTTACTGCTTGTCATTTAGGGTCTACACAAGTCCCACTCACTTTCTTACTTAAAATCCAATGATTTTAGTACTTCCTTTTGCTTGTGCAGAATCTTATGTCCCTGGGTAATTTCCCCTAGTTTCAAAAGCAAGTTATCTAGTAATATTTATTTAAATTAAAAAATGCATTTGTTTGGACCCATCTAAATATTAAATAGCTGTAAGCGGGAATCTGTGTGATTATTTGCTTTCTTTCATGCACTTTTTTATTTAGTTGAATTATTATAGTGTTCATACATAATTTATTAAAGTAAAACTAAATAAACAAGGATTCAAAAAAGTGATTACCTTAAATCCTATTAATCACAATTTATATTAGGCACCTTTCTTAATTAAGATTGGCCATGATGCAGGATAGGTAATGTTTCACTTTCTATTATTATCACAACCACATAAATGCAACAGCAAGCATTTGTAATTTCTGGCTTTGAGCTTTAAAGTTGTGATAAGCATAGGATGTGGGTAATATTTTGGTATTAATGTATGACAATGATCCAATTATGGGATTCTATTACCAGGACTTGTAATTAGTAGCAAGATACCACATTTTCTTTTACCTTCTCTCCCCACTTTTTTTTTTTTAAACAGAAAATAAGCTTAGAGACTATAGGAAACCAACCAATTAATAGAGCTTTAGTTCTTGGTATACAATTGTTTAGATAATTGCCCACTCACTCTCTAAAAATCTTCCCTTTTCAATTTTCTTTAAAGTCTTTTGATTAAATTGAGAAGAAAACCTCAATGAGTATATTCACGCCTCATAGCTCTGATTGCTAATAGCAGCTTGTTAAATCTGCTCAGGAACTGTTTGCAGTTAAAACCCAAACTCATGAATCCAGGTTTCTGAATAAGAATTCTTATAAAGTATCATGTAAAATTCAGCTCAAATATAAAAAGTGTGCCAACACAATAACTTCATCTTAGTTATATGATTTGATTGAAAGTAGCTGCTGTCAAGAAAGGAAAAAGGAAAAGAGAAAATGAGTACGTAGCACGCACTTACATATTTGTTTATTTGAAATATAAGCTGACTTCTACTTAATTTTGCTTAGGAATATTGTTGATTTTAAGTAAAAATATTATTAAGGAGACTTTCAAAACCATATACCTTAACTGACAAAATCTTATTAAATGAGTTTAACTTAGAGTGATCCAGTTGCCACACAGAATTTATGTTAAAATACATATTTCAATACTCACAATATTCAGTTTCATCTTTGTCAAACCAACAGTGGCAAAAAAAGTTCAAGACACATACCAAGCCTGGAATAGTATTTATAATGTTTTCTGGAGAAACTTAGGGAAAAGAAGCAGTAGTTGTTGCACAGTTATCCCATCATCCTTCACATCTTGGGGCAGTGCACAGGGATCTAAAAGGTCCATACGTAAGACTTCAGGAGAGAAACGCAAGTCTTTTTGCTAAGAGTCTATGAGCTGCACGACTGGGTCAGCCCCAGTCCTTACCCTGGCCTAGTCAGGACCCAAAGTCCAAGCTTTGTGGTTGCACATGGACCAGAGGCTTCTAGGGCTGATCCTGCAGTTTGACATTCTACCAGTATTGATTGCCCTGACACTGAATTGTATAGCTGGTCTCCATGGAGTTTTACAAGAGGATATCCTTCTCTCTACCAGGTCACCTTGCTGGCCATCATTCTTGGAAAAGTGGATACTATTGTCATGTGCTAATAAGAGCTTATTAGGTATTAACAACCTTTAGAAATAGCGAGAAACTGATTTCAACAGATAGGGGACTTGCCACTCACAGGGGTCTTAGAAAAATATCCAACAAATAATTATACGAGGGCTGTCTGCAAAGTATCCAGGTATGTAATACGAAATACAAGCATTTACGGCTGGATGTTTTCTGGACAGCCCCCACATATCCTTGATTCTTTCCTCTCCCTTACTGTAGCGTATGCCCAGTTCTCTTTTCCCAGTCTTGATAGATATCCAGTCCCTCACATAGATAATACTGTTCTTAACATGTCCCATAGGGCAGATGGCATCCACTCAAAACACATCTCCATCTCTAAATGAGATTTTTATGTCTTCTGTATAATTCTTCAAGAAATAGGTATGTGCCAGGAACTCTGCTAGACACCAGGGAGACAAAGGTAACAAAACCCTGGACTGTTTATTCAATGAGCTGAAGTTTTTTGGGAGAAACATACATTGTTTCAGAACACCAGTTTTAAACAATATGATGAGGAGATTGGAATAATTTGCATTAAGGTCTAAATCAGTCTAGTACACTAGGCTTAAGTGATCTAGGATATTTACAGATTGAGAAAGTCTGTTAACTCAAATTAATTTTTGTTGGATAAAAAAAGCAGATGTTAAAATTTGAGCAGAGTTTTAAAGTGTGCAGTGTAATTCAGTTACTTTTTCAAAAAGTCATTTCCCTAATCAAACCAATTGTAAGACTTGAAGACCAATTTATTATGGCTAAGAAACAAAGTGTCTTGATTCAAAGGCCAGGAATTCAAACACGTTACAACATGTAGGCCATGAGCAGCCCTTATTGCCCTGATTACTGATGACATAATTCAGTAATTCACGCTGTATGGTAATGATTTCTTCAGTAGAGAGATTCTTAGGTAAATGCTTGTATAGATATTGCTTATGTCAACCCATCCTTAATTGAAACCAGAAAAGGGTTATATAAATAACCATATTTATCTTCATGATTCTCATTTTGTGATCTCTCCACCCAAGCATCCGATGTGGTCCCATGAACTATATGAGTAGCAAAGGATCCTCCTTATTGGACTTTCTGATTATGTGGTACTCTTCAGGAAACTTGATGTTTAATATGGGAGACACTGAACCATCCCACTTACATCTTACTTAAATTCCATTGACCTTAGTGCTTTTACCAGCTCAGTCTGGATCAGACCCACAGGAAGTCTCATATATCCCTTCCTAGTATTTCTGGGAGTCTATGGGGTTTGACAAATGTGTCCACTAGGTCCCTGCAAGGACGTTGCTTGTCTGCTGGGCTTCCCATCTCTTCTGTCACATAGAGAACAGAGATGACAGTTTTTGAAAGGGGAATGGGCTGTTTGTCACTGAGACCAATAAAGCAAGACTCTGATTAGAAAGTTAATTTAGGGAGTTCCCTGGTGGTGTAGTGGCTTAAGGCTTTGGCGCTGGCAATGTCAGTGCTGTGGCCTGGGTTTGATTCCCGGCCAGGGAACTACCCACATACAAAAATAAATAAAAATAAATAAATAAATAAATAAAGTACTTGCAAATTCTTAAGACTACTTAAAAAAAACAGAAAGTTAATTTAAAAAGTGAATCATAATGCTGCTAGAATCAGGGCATCACTACTGACCGTGAATGTGGTGAATAGGTTAGCAGTACAAACAAACTGCTTCGCCCATCAAGACAAGTTTCAGCCTTCCAATTCAAAAAGGTTTCTCTGACTTTCATGATGCATTTTCAAGGTGTAAATTTTTTAAAGAAATAATGAAAACTTTATTGAATTTCACAAGGTTAAGTGATTTGCCCAAGGACACATAGCCAGTGTGTGCAAAAACTGGCTTAAATCCAATTCCTTCATTTGGAGTTCTGTGCTCATTCCACATGGTGTAGTTGAAACATTTATTAGTTCTCGTGAACCGAGTTCATTATGGTAATCACAGTTATTAAATTTTAGTAGGTACAATTTGTCTCTGGTTCAAAAATTTATAGTTCAAGAGTCATTAATCTTAGATTGCTCTTATTTTTATCTAAATTATTAGAAAATACTTAGTTTTATACTTTTTAATAGTTAATTTGATATAAAAGCATGTTTTACAACTACTATCTAGGTTTTCCTTGAAAAGGCGTTTATTTTAGAAAACCTAATACAGCATTACCTCTGCTGATGTACACAGTTTAATCAATGGGTAGTTAATATGGTTAACAATGACTTGCAAAGTTTCTTTTGGTAGAACAGAAGTGGTGAGTATGTAGTTTCTGTTAATATATTAGCCCTTCATTTCTCAGTTGTTAAAATTCACTTTTAATTGTTTTACTTTCCCTAAAAAAATCCAGCATGCTCTAATGGAGGATATAATGGACTTACTAATGGTATATTGACTACCATTTCTTTAATTCATCTTCTGATGGTAAGGTATTGATTGCTGTTCATTGAATAATTCTCAGATTGCTCCACATCCACCTAAAATTACTTCTATGATGATCTCATAAAACTTTCATTTTCAATTACCTATGAAAGTACTCAAGGGAAAATAAAGAATGATACTATTTAAAAAAATAGAAAATGGTAACATATAAAGACATGTTTAATATCTGTTAGAGATGCTGTTAACTTCAGGGTTGTTCAATAATTTTTATTGTTAAAATATGTTTTCTGGGAATCACAGAATGAAGATTCTGTGGGTAGAAAATGTTAGTAGCATCAAATGAAAGAAATTATTTCCTATGTTATAATGATCTGATCTAAATAATAACAAAAGTATTCTAAAATTGAGGCCATTTGATGATTCTTTTGATGATTTTGAGAGTTTTGAGAAGTATTGATCGAGTATTTTGTAGGCTATCCTTCAAATTGGGTTTATTTGATGTTTTTTTTTTTTCTTGGTTAGACTGAGGATTTGGGTTTTTAGGAATAAAATCACCCAGGAAGTGCCATTTTCCTCACATGTCCTCAAGGGTACGTGCTATCAGTATGAATTATCACTCTTCTTGTTGACCATGATTACCTGGCTGGGGTAATGTTTGCCATGTTTCTCAACTGTAAAGTTACTCCTCCCCATTTCCATATTGCATTCTTTGGAAGCAAGTCACTGTGTACCCCACTGTTAAGGAATGGGGAGTTCTACTTCACCTCCCTGAAGGAGGATGCACACATAAATTATTTGGAAGTTTCTTACACAGGCAATTTTTATGTATGTATGTATGTATGTACCTATTTATGCCAGCATAGATATTAATTTTATATCTTCATACTTAACAAATACTTTAAGGATAATACAGTCATTTGCTTATGTTTTTGCTCAATTGTTCCATTTTTGACCATTGGAAGCTCTCTCAGTTGGCTTCCATATCCCATTGACACACTTCCATCCCCTTGTTTGACCACTGTCTTACTTTCTGGCACTGCAAGATGCTTGAGGCTCATCTTGTATATTTGCTGCCTTAGTTTTACAGTCAGTCATTTCCCCCAGGAGCATTGGCTCCTCTTATTGGACAGTGTCATCAGAAATCAAAATTAGGCACTGGATTCACATCGCTTTTTTTTTTTATATCCAAGGAAATTCCAGAATATCCATTTTAAAACTATGAATTTACTAATTATTTCTAATAATTTATTTTCTCTTAGTTTCGTAGTCTGAGTAAAATTCTATAAAATATACTCAAATTGTGATTAGATTATAAAATTAAGAGAGCTTTTTGTGAGATGAAAATCTTGTTCACGTTGAAAGGCTTATCAACACACAAGATAAATAGGCAGGTGTTAATAGCTGCAGTTTCAACCCTTAAGAGGATGCACATTTTTATGACACATATCAATATTTTCTCTTAGATTGAAAGAATTTCAGCTTTTTCTTTTGCAGATATTAAAATCTCCCCTTTTAACAATAGAAAATGTATACTTTTCTGAAATTGATGGTAATATCGTGGATTACACACACTAGCAATAAGGTAAAGAGAAATCAAATGAAGATACAAAATGTAGACATTTAGGACAAGAATTCATTTGCCAAAAGGAAAAGTATACAGAACTTTTTCTGCTTTTCTTATGTGAAAAATTAAAAAGTAGTAAGTTTATTCACTACTGATTTATAGAATCTATTTGCAAAAATGTCTTTTTTTTTTTTACCTTGATTCTATTTCTTTTTATAAAAAGAGGGACATAAGCATCACTTACTTGTTTATTTACATTAGTGTCTGTCTTATTCAAACTTTTCTAAGATGAATAAGTGGATGTCTAGCACTGCTTTTGAAACTGGAATAAGTATCATTTAAATTACTATATCAGTAAGAGGGTTCATTTTCTTTCATTTTATACTCAGAGAAACAGAAATAGAAATACAAACGTGTAACCCTGTCTTCTGTAAAATGAAAATGAATTAGTCACGAGACGGTTTTTCAAGTCCCATCCAGTTCTGAAATTTAATAAGTCTGCAAAGAGTTTAAATTTAATGTTCATATACTCTGTTAAGGTTCCTACAGCCATCATAAAAGTGGAAATTCTTAGAATAAATAAAGAAAAAGTCCACTTTTTACTTTATGCTAGCCATAGGGACATGGGCTATGACACTTTCCTTTGCAAAAGTGAAATGTGCTAGAAGTGTGATCTTACTGATTGAGAAGTTTAAATGTACTGATTGATTTGTGGACTCCTCTTACACTTTAGTAGCTAAAATTTGGGAATCAGCAAAATCTCAAGAAGGCAGAATAAACTACAAACTATTATGATAAAAGCATGATATAGTTGGTATAGGAGTAGTTTCTCTTGTTACTTTTATCACCATTTCCCCAATGCTCCTTATACCTATTCTGAACTGTTTTGGAGTCTATGCATCGTGGCCTAGCACTCATTTATGATAGTCTCTCTCGATTGGTTTTCTGATAGATATTCCTAACTTAAACGTAGAACTCTGTAGCAAATAAAATTTGGCTGAAGATGTCAACATTGGATATTGACTTTATCTTAACAGAGACCTGAGTTTACTCAATTCTGATATAGTTATTATTTGACAGGAGTGAAAGATACTTAATTTGTTCATTGTGATCACATATTCACTTATTAGAAAGCATAAGAATTCAGTAGATGCATTTTTTAAATGAAGAACAAAACCTAAAACAAATCAGGGTTGAAAGGAAGGCAATATTCATTATATCCTTAACATCTTATTCAAAATGGGGGACTAGTTTTGAGTTCTCATTTTATGATGCCATGTGCAGGGTAAGAACTAATTTTGGTGCTTAATTTTACTATGGGTAAATGCGTAGAGTTGAGTAGAAAAGAATTGGGAAAGCACAGGTTTCTAGTGTAACTGTGAAATCCTGAAAAGAAATTTTTAGCTTTCACAAAAACTAAAACAATGAACATAGCTCATAAAATACATCAATTACATTTTTGTATCTTATAATAATACTAAAAGGTATTGTATAGCTTATCATAATTCTCTACTTGATAGAAATTTCACAGGACCTATATTACAGCATCAATAAGTTGCTTATAAATATGTTTTACCTTGTTACAATGACCTTAATGGTTAGTAAGAGACTTTTTGGGTATGGTGACCATTTCCCTATTTAAATATCCAGTGCCTTTCTGATGTTTGACTCTTGGTAACTGGTCTCACAGTAATAAGGGCTTTTTTCTTAGAAAAATGCTGAATAAAGTCTCATGTGCTGTATAGCTACACTGGCATTTCTCTTTGATCTTTAATGATAGCCTTTATCTTATGATAAATCATGTCAAAGCACATGTTACAAAGTTACATGCGTTCCAGGGATCCCTTTCCTAAAATGGGAAGGTAGGTCTAAGGATATTAGTTTGTTTCCTTAGTTTCTCATATCTATCCCAAGATTTGTTAAAACCTCTTTTATTCTTGTCCTTTTCTATTTATTCTACCTTTACATTTCTGAATTACTGCTTTTGCTATTTAAAATTATGTTCAGTATTTGCAAACTGTATATTGATTTTATATATATATATATATATATATATATATATATATATATATATTCATACGTGTTTGAATTTCAAGTAAAAAATTATAGTAGGGAAAAACCACTGTATAACTCCTGTTTCCTAAAGCCATAGGATTCCCAGTGTAATCAATTTATACTTAGCTCAGTGCTAAGACTATAACTTCAGGTTTGGTAACTGTGGCACTAATAGTGAGGTTTTGTACACATCATTTTTCAATATTGGGATTCTGGTTTCTCAGATATAAAAGGAGTATGTGAGACTATGATTATGATCTCTTCCAAATATAGTGATTTCGTGATTTACTAGTTCATTAAAAAATGAACAATAATTAACATGAATTTAAATATTGGCATAGTAAGTTTATTATAACCATATTACAGAAAATTTGTAAGACAAAGATTATCCACATTCACCCCACTATAATGTAGCTATGTACAGCAATGTAGAGGATGAATCAAAATCATATAAAATCATGTAAAAATGGTAAGAATGGTCTGCATGTCTGTATAAGGCTAGCATCAAATTAATACTTTTTTTTAAATTCATTTTTATTGTTAGACTTATTGGGGTGACATCTGTTCAAATTAATACTTAATAAATATTTTACTTCTTTTTTCTTTCCATTTCATTATTATGTATCCTAAACTTCTCTTTTTCTTATTAATTTTACTACTGAGATCTTCATATGTTTGTTTTTAAATCTATTGGGTTTAAACAAAATATTTTTGATAATCTTTTTTCCTGAGAAGTTGAACAATAAAATATAAATTAATTTTTAAGTAAAATATATTGAGAAAGTACACCTAGTTTTATTGCCTGATATACAGTTTATTTTCTCTAATCTTATCTTACATTTTGATCTTCCTTTATTCTTTGCCCTGATTTCTTTATCTTTTGCAATCTTACTGAAGTGTGTATATTTCTCTAAGCCATGATAACATCTTTTGGGATATAAGGCAGAATGTAAATAAATCATTGATACCTTCCCCATCGACTCTATTCTACAGATTCTTCAATTTAATTAATATTTTTAGGTCACCATGAATGGCTCTTTCTAAAATAATTCCACCTGATGGAGTTAAAATCATTATAATCATTCCATTGGGTTAAGCATTATTCTCATCCTGAAAAAAAAAAAAAAAGGTGTCTGAAGGACCTCCTAACAGGTTCATCTGGCATAATGCCACAAGGGTACTCTTTTTAACAAATCCCATTTCATCAGGCCAATTTTATTTATAACTTATTATTATACCAGCAAAGTCAAGTCCAAAATTTTTATATGGCATAAAAATTCCTTAATAATTTGTGTTCTCAGTTCTTAGTGAGTTTATTTCCTGCTTTACCCTTATGTCTACCTTATTATTCCATCTACAATATAATAGAACAATCTATAATTTTCTTAGGAGTTATGTTCTTAAATGTGCCCAGGTAATTTTGAGGTATAAAAGTATATTAGCACCACATTTGAGACAAGAAAAACAGCCTATGAAAAATCTCTGTCTCTCAAATTCGATTTATGTTAGCACACGTAAACCTTTCCCTAATTTCCCCAAGCAGAATTATTTCACTCCTTTGTTTTCACATGGCACCTACTCCTATCTTTCTTATGACACTTATCGCAATGCATTTTGTGTTACTTTTTCTCACTAAACTCCAGGCTAATGCCTTAAGTAGGCACTTAATAAATGCCCAGTGAAAAGTGAATGCATAAAATGAATGAATTACTGAAGTAGAAAATAGCTCATTTTAGGTCTCAAGGTAAATAAGAGCTTCTCATACATTAGAAACACAAGATCAAAGTTTTGGTTTTCTCTCCTCATCATTGAGAATGGAGGAAACCTCAAATACAAGCTATAGCACTATAGAAACTGAAACCTTTGTTCAGAGCATGTGAAGAAAGATGGTTTTATTGGTAGTAAGTGCAAGCTAAAACATTTTATTAGGAGAAGATAGAAAACTATATATTGTTCCTGGCTTATTACTCAGTTTGGTGAACTTTTATGAGCTTACAGGCTCAAAAACAAATAAGAGGGCTGGTATTGATGCAACCGAGGTAAAATAATCAATGTTTATAAATACCAAAATACTTAAAATTGATAGTTGATTGGCTAAACACACACAGATACACAACCCCCATGCACACAGACATATATATGTATGTGGGGGATAGATATATACATATACATGCACATGAGGCTTTCAAGTTTCTTTGCAGGATAAATGAGACTGTTGGTAACTCACTTTGTTCTGTTACAGACAATTGAACATTTTTAACATTCAGCTGATAGGCTGTGTTGGAATAAGACAAGTCCAATAGATAGGGCAGTGTGCTTTTTATGGCTTATTTGTTGCAGGTTTTATTGATTTTTTTTTTAACCTCGATGAAAACTAAAGAAAATATTAAGAAACAAGTAAAAAAAATATAAAAGTAAAAAAATAACATACTCACTAGCCTGGTGAATTATGATTCTAATAGAAAGTAGAGAGTATGAGTCAGACTAAAAATAATTAGAAAGGGAAGGTTATGTCCCCCTACTTTTGACACCAGAGAAGGCAGAATGGATAGAAAATAATTTGAACGTTCCAGGAAATAAGAGGAAATTACTTTCACAACCTACATGTACCTGAGAGCCCCACTTTTTACACTCTGCAGAAAGTCAGACAGAGAAGCACCTTACTGTGTTTCCTCTAGCTTCGTTATTTTATATTTGCAATGTTTTCTTTACTTCTGTGACTAGGAACACAGCATGTATACATTGTGTACACAAAAAGCTCAGAGACTACCTCTGCTACTAAAGGCCTAATTTTAAGACTATAAAGGTACATTTTATGAAAGCCTTAACAATGGACTGGTAAACACAGGAGCAATTGCTATCTACAGGCTATTTGACAGCCTCTGAAATAATTGAATAAATTAATTTAAAGACCAGAATCCAGACATCCCTCTTGGGTATACGTCTGAAAGATAGTGAACCATAAAAGGAGGGGTATTTACATCTTATTGTGCTGCTCCTTAGCCTTCATTTAGGTGATATATTGTAATGATATTCTGGTCTAAATGCAAAAGAAATGACGGATGATGCTTTTAACCCTCAAGAATAAAAAGTTAATCATGTCACAATAGTAATTCTATTTAAAATATGCCACAGTCCTTTGATAATGACTTGAAATTTTTCTCAGGGAACATATGCTTGTGTAACATCTTAGTAAATATGACTAGAAATACCATAAGTGGCCATAATATAACTGATAATAAAATTCTATAAAACACTGCATATTCTCTGAACGCATCCTAGGACTCCTATTAATGTTAATAGGAGTAACTAAGCTAGCACAAACGTGAACGAGATGTTTTACTTTCTAACATTTTAGAAACTTAATAGTCATAAGCAAAATCAACAGGACTTGGGCCATATGTTATATGTGAATCTATCCTTGTAAATGACTATAATTTAGCATGAAAACAGATTCTTCTCTTGACCTCACTATCATTTTTTTGTTTTTGTCTGTGAATCACACTATAGAAGAAATAATATCCAAAACCTTATGTGGTTATTCTTTGAGGAAAATACGGTATGACTACAAAATATTATATATTATTTGTCTTATAAAGCAGCATTTAATGATTTAAAACAGTGTCTAGAAATGTGGAAGCCATATTTTAGTTTTTCAGCTCAATCATTGACTTGCTTTGGGGTTCTGGATGAGATATTCAGCCTTTTTGTGCTTCAGCTTATAAAACTGTAAAATTTGTGCAGAGCAGGCACCATGTCCTAATTTAACCTGATGAGATTAGTCAATTTAAAATACAACTAAATTATCCAATTGGAATTTTTCAGAATTACACTTTATTAGAAATGTTTCCATTTTCCAGATATGAACCTGAACATTTGAGGTGGCAGCCTATGAGTAGCTTCTCTTCCAGTGTTTGCAAATACCAGATGGTTTGAAGCATCTTTTTTCTATTGTTTTGGATTAGTAAGACACCTTTCAACTTTCCGGCTCCTTACTGCTAGTCCTAACTTCTTGTGTTCAGCCTGGTAATACTTTAAACTCAATACTGAAACATTATTACTTTCTGTAATGATTCTATAAATGACTATTTACAAAATGCCTTCTAAGTGTTAGACATAGATTTTTTTGTCCTGTAGATTCATCAGTGACAAACTACAACAATACCTTTACTCAGGAAGGTGACATTCTGGTGAATAATGAGAGAAAATAAATGAGACCAATAAATTGTATAGTATTAATATATTAGAAGAAAAATATTATAGGTCAAACGAGGCAGTGAAGGGGATAGGAAATGCTGATGGGATGTATTGCAATTTCAGGCAGAGTTGTCAACAAAGGTTTCCTGAGACAGTGATGTTCAATGAAGACTCTTCTAGGAAGGAAGATTTGAGATATCTGACAGAAAAGAATTCTAGGGAGGGTAATTTTTGGGTTGGGAGAGTACCTGGTATGTTTGTAGGACAAGGAGGCCAGTGAGGTTTTGTAGAATGAGTGAGGGATGGGTGGTAGGCAAGGTGGGCATGTAAGTGGCTGATGAGATGGCTTTGGCATTTCCTTTGAGTTAAGTTGTGCATCATCAGGAGATTACTTTTATATACATTTGGTTTGCAATCCATGTCGCCATCAGAATAAAAATGGTTAGTAGATAGTTGTATATCATTTTTTATTTACCTTTTTTTATATTTAAATTACATTTCACATATAATATTATATTAGTTTTAGGTGTCCAGCATAGCAATTAGGTATTTATATAACTTAGAAGGTCATCACCCCAATAAATCTGGTACCCATCTGACACCATACATAGTTATTACATGTTGTGAACTATATTTTTTATGCCATACCCTACATCCCCATGACTATTTTGTTACTACCAGTTTGTACTTCTTAACCCCTTCCCCTGTTTCACTCCCTCCCAACCCCATCAACTTTCCTCCCAGCTGGCAACCATTCAAATGTTCTCTATGAGTTTGTTTCATTTTGTTTGTTTATTTTGTTCTTTACCTTCCACTTATAAGTGGAGTCATGTGACATTTGTCTTTCTCTGTCTGATATACTCTACTCAGCACAATGCCCTCTAGGTCCGAACAGGTTGTTGCAGGTGGCAAGATTTCATTCTGTTTTATGGCTGAGTAATGTTCTATTATATATTTCTGTCACCTCTTTTTTCTTTTTTATTCCATTTAATATTATTTTATATTAATTTTAGGTGTACAGCATAGTGGTTAGACATTTATATAATATAAGATGTGATCCTCCTGACTAGTCTAATACCCACCTGGCACTATATATAGTTATTACCATATTATTAACTTTATTCCCTAGGCTTTACTTTACATTCCCATGACTACCAATTTGTAATTATTAATTCCTTCATCTTTTCACCCTGCCCCTAATCCCCTCTCAACTATCACCCCAACAAATTTAGTACCCATCTGATACCATACGTAATTATTAAAATATTATTGACTATATTCCTTATGCTATTCCATACATCCCTGTAACTACTTTGTAGCAATCCATTTTTACTTCTTAATCCCTTCCCCCTTTTTTTCACCCACACCCCAAGCCCCCTCCCATCTGGCAAACATCCAAAATTTTTGCTGTAACTGTGAGTTTGTGTCTGTTTTGTTTATTTTCTTCTTTAGATTCCACCTATAAGCAAAATCAAATTGTATTTGTCTTTCGCTGTCTGACACTTCACTTAGCACAATACCCTCCTCAGCTTTTAATACATTTATATTGAAAGTAATTGTTGGTATGTAACTATTGCCATTTTATTATTAATAATTTTGCCTTTATTTATTTTTTTTGTATCTTAAAGAAATCCTTTTAACATTCCTTGCAATACTGGTTTGGTGGTGATGAACTCCTTACTTTTTCTTGTCTAAAAAGCTCTTTATCTATTTTTCAATTTTGAATAGATAGCCTTCCTGGGTTAGAGTATTCTTGGTTGTATGTCCTTGCTTTTTATCAAATTGAATATTTTCTGCCAATCCCTTCTGGCCTGCAAAGTTGCTGTTGAGAAATCAGCTGACAGTCTTATTGGAGCTCCCTTATAATTTACCAGTTGCATTTCTCTTGCTGCTTTTAGGATTCTCTTTTTATCTTTAACCTTTGCCATTTTAATTATAATATGTCTTGGTGTGGGCCTGTTTGGGTTCATCTTGTATGGGACTCTCTGGGCTTCCTGAGTTTGTATGTCAAGTTCTTTCTCCAGGTTAGGGAAATTTTCATTCATTATTTCTTCAGATAAGTTCTCAATCCCTTGCTCTCCCTCTTCTCCTTCTGGTACTCCTATAATGCAATTGTTGTTGTGCTTGATGTTGTCCTAGAGGTCTCTTAAACTATTATTTTTTTTACTCTCTTTTCTTTTTGATGATCTGATGGATATTTTCTGCTAACTTGTCTTCCAAATCAGTCCTCTACTCCATCTAGTCTGCTGGTGATTTCTTCTATTGCATTCTTCATTTCACTTATTGTATTTGTTATTTCTGTCTAGTTCTTTTTTTATGGTTTCTGTGTTCTTCTTTATGCTTGCTATGTCTTTGTTGAAGTTTTCACTAAATTTCTTGAGCATCCTTATAACCAGTGTTCTTCACTCTATACCTATACGTTGCTTGCCTCCCTGTCATTTGGTTCTTCTTTTGAAATGTTCTGTTGTTTTTTCATTTGTGACGTATTTTTTGGTTTCCTCATTTTGGAACACTGTCTGTGTTGTTCCTATGCATTAAGTAAACCTGCTACATCTCTCAGTATTGCTGGGTAGTTTTATGTAGTACATGCCCTGTTGATTCTTGGTACAGTCTCCCTGGTCACCTGTGCTGGGGGCTCCTGTAGATTCTTGCTTTGTGCCAGTGCTATGTCTGGAGCTCTCAGCATACATCTCAGAGCACAACAATGCCAGTTGCTGTCTGCCTGGGGTCTGCAAACTCTGATAATTTTCCAAGAAATATTGTGTTGCAGACAGAGTTGGCTGCTCCCCAGACAAAGTGCCTTTGGCATTGGTGGAGTTGGATAAGGTGGAGGGGGTCAGCAGGTGGAGTGAGTGTAGATCATCAGACTAATCAGGTTCAGATGTGGTCATGTTAGGAGCTAGCACAACCTAGGAAAAATGGTTCCCACCAACTGGCTGCATGGGAGGAGAACCCCACTTAGAAAAAGTGGTGACTGTCCTCCAGGCTTTCCACAAACCACACACCTCCTGTATGCCTCCAATGCTCCCTGAGTCACTGTCCCTCTGCCAGAGCTCAGGGTAAGTGCTTGCTAGTGACTTAGTCTGTGTACCCTTTAAGAGGACATTTGAGTTTCCTGCAGCCTTCCATCTCACCCAGACAGTCAGTGTCTGCACTGTTTTTCAGTCAGATATTATGGGTCTCCTTTTCCTAGTATGAGTACTCTGGGCTAGGGAGCCTGGTATGGGGCTGGGTTTCCTCACTCCACCAGGGGGAACCGTCATGGCTGAGATATCGCTCCTGATTCTCTGCCACGTTGAAGTTTAGGGCTAGCCCATTTTGCATCTCTGCTCTTCCTACCAATCTCAACTTGGCCTCTTCTTTATGTCCTTAGTATAAAACTTCTGTTCAGTTAGACTTCAGATGGTCCTCTTGGTTAGTTGTTCAGTAATTTAGTTGTAATTTTAATGTGTTCACAGAACAAAGCAGGCACAGTGTTTATCTACTCCACTATCTTGGATCTCTGCCTGACAGTTGTATATTCTAATTAGGAGTTTGGGAGAAGACCGATCTGGAAATACAGATTTGGCAATCATGAGCAGAAGGATGCCATTTAAAGCCAAGAGACTGAATCAGATCACCAAAGGAGTAAGTTTATACAGAAAATAATGTAGGACCAAGGCTTAAGTCCTGAAGGCTTCAGTAGAAAGAGACCAGGGCGAAAGGAGACAGCAAAGGAGTTAGAGAAGTATTAGCTAGTGAGGCAGAGGAAAATTGACAAGAGCGGTTCTTAGAAGTCAAGAGAATTATGTGGTTCAAGATATAATGATCTATTGTGTCAGAAGATGCTGTTAGACCAAACAGGATGAGGACTGAAAACTGACCTTTGAGCTTAACAATGCTGGGTTAGTGGTGTCTGTGACAAAAGAAATTTTGGAGCAGTAGAGAGAAAAAAGTCTGACTCAAGTGAATTCCAGAGAGAAAGGGAAAAGAGAAATTGGTGACAATAGGTACACACAACTCTTCTGAGAAGACTTTGTTCTGTAAAGAGAAGCAGAAGTAGTAGCTATGAGGAGGTATGGGATCAAGAGAAATCTCTTTAAATGAGTTAATAGAATATTTCTAGGTGCTTGAGTAATTGCTATTCTTTTTTTTTTCAGTGAAATAGAAAGCAAAGTTATCATCTTAATGTAACTACAGGGAAAAAATATCAGCGGTTTGAAAAGTGTAGAGTAAGAAAGTTAAATAGAGAAGGAAAATGGATGGATTGTCTAGAATGATGTGGAATATGACACAATCATGAGAGGTTGTAAATGTATGACTGTGAGATTTAAGAATCACTTCTAGATTTTCATGTACTTGTTTATTATTTTCCCCCCTTTTCTGCTATGCTGAATACTTATGATAGGTTATTAGATCATCTCAGGTTGGTTTGACAGATATGAGATACTTCAGATTATAAAATAACAGTATTTATTATTTTAAATGACTATATATTCTGATAACCTTCTAATTCTTAAACCAAATTCAATTACATTTCTGGAGATTTTTTATCGTGTTGTTTGTGTTGCTATATGATACACACATGCTTTATTTTTTACTATTTTGGCAGGATTCCTGGTGTCCTTGTCTCAACCCCAGTGATTGACATCTGCTCCAGGTTGTACATTTTATATTCTGTTTTTAAATTATTCTTTTCACCATGTCTTCATCACCTAAACCTTATTTTGTGCTGTCATTATCTTTCACGTGGACTCTTGTGTTCTCCTCACAATGCTCACTGCTTTTGATTTTCACATTCTAAAATCCAATCTATGTGTATATGTTAATTTAAAACAAAATATCATGCCTTTTTTTTTACTTCAAAAGATGTAATGATCTCTAAATTATGATACATTTAAAATGTCATAATTTTGGATAACCTTCCTGGTCTCTTTTTATATACTTCCTTCTTGTACACCACACGTCATAAACCCTTTGATGTTTTCCAAATGTGCCCGTGCTCTTTCAGCCTTGTGCCAATGTAGATATAAATCTATATGTCTTTTCCATGGATCATTCAATGGATCTAACTTCAGCATCTCTTTCAGGTGAAGTCTCCCTCAATGTTTTTGTATGTAATTACCAGTTCTCTCATACGCGTTTCCTTCTCCTTCCTAGACCATTAGGTCTCAAGAAAGCAGATTTTTGGTTTCCTGCTAATATACCAAATATTTGTGACTTTTAAAAAAAGTCTAAAACTATTCTTGGATTAATATAGATGCAGAAAAACTACTTGCTGGGTGAACAGAGGATATCTTGACTCATATGGAAGAATCTGGAACATAGCCAATACTTTAAAGTGGCTCTTGAATCTTTCTGACTACTTTACATCTTAATATTTTTCTAACTTTAGTTGTCTCAATGTAATATCTTATTATCTTATATGGATCCTCCACAAAGGCTTTAGTTGTGGTGAATGACTCATGTAACCTTGAGGATCACAATTTCTTGTTCATGGATATCCAATAATATTTATCTGATAACCTAGATGGAGAGTTGTTCCTACTCATATGTTCTAGTTTTATAGGCCCTCACTTAATTTTGGGCATGATTGAATATTTATCTAGAAGTAAAATCACTACAATTTGTAAAAGAAAACACAATTTATAAATAAGTAGGTGTGTTACAGATGTCCACAATGAGCTAGAATAATTTCAAATATTCTATCCTACCCTTTCTCTATCACCTGCATCAAGCAGATGTATATATATCAAGCATGTAGAAACAAAACATAACAAAAAATAACAAAAAGTTAATTCTCTCATTTTTTGGATGGCATTCACAAAAAATGTAATGGACACTATATTCTCATCTCGGTGTCTCACAACCAAGATTCTAGAGCATTTTCATCTAAAGAGCTTGGCTTTTTCTATTTTAGATTGGTCATGGATAGCATGTGGTTGAATGTTAAGTGCTTTGTGATGTCTAAACAAAGTTTTACAGAATAGAGATTTTAAGCTTTGCTCAGTTCAGCCTTCTTCATATGACATATTTTAATTTAGAAGCAATGACATTGTTTACTAATAAAGTGTTATTTTTTGCAATGTGAGGGGCCAAAAAAGTATTTGTAGAACATTTTATTGTGTGAACATCAAAGTAATGAGATCAACCATTCACTGTTTCTGTGAGTCATCTTCCCAAAGCTGACAGCATTGTCAAGATTAAATTTGTCTAAAAACAGAATGCTACATCTTTAATTATAAATTTTTGCAAGATGTCAGTATGGTTAGCCTGTCACCCATATACGTCATTTACTCTTAATATTTTTATCTCATTATGCTCTTCAAGTACTTTGGACTCACTATTGCCTGGCAAAATGTAATTACTTTGATGTTAGAAAGATTGTAATAGCTTTGATTTAATTTTAATTAATAGAACTTATGTTTTAGAGCAGTTTCAGGTTTACAAGAAAAAATGAGGGGAAAGTACAGGTTTCCCTTACACTCCCTCCCCTCTCCCAAAGTTTTTATTATTAGTATCTTATATTAGTATGGTACAATGGTTACAGTGGTGAGTCAATATTGATGTACTATTTTTAACTAAAGTCCATAGTTAAAATTAGGATTTACTCTTTGTGTGTATAATCTGTGGGTTTTCACAAATGCATGACGTGTAACTACATTATAGTATTATACAGAATTTTTTCACCACGCTATGAATCTCCCATGCTCCATCAATTGAGCCTTCTCTTTCCCTAAACTTCTGGCAACCACTGTTTTTTTGTTTTCCTTCTTTTTTTTTTCTTTTTTACTGTTTCCATAGTTATACCTTTTCCAGAGTGACTTTGATTTTTACCAGAGCATGGTAGAAATTGCTTGAAAATGGACAAAGCTCGTTCTTGCTTGATTGCAACTATCATTTTTATGTCAATTAAAATCTACTTCTTCAAAATTGATTCTATAAATGACCAATTTCTGATTGGAATAGTCAAAGATGATCTGTTTGTTACTGCTGTCCACCAGAAGTCACCTGGTAGCTACTTGGTATCTTACTGTCAATCGTGGTTTATACAGTGCTCTTTCGGCAACACGGTGTAGTGTATCCAAGTTGGTAGAACGCTACACGCGTGCCAGTCTTATAGATGCACTTTAGTTTTTGCTGAAACTAAGAGACAGCTGAAGAAATTGAGTGTAGTATCTACATGTATACATTTTATTTATTTAGGAGACCTTGGTTCTATAAGTTTTAAATTTGACCTGAAAGTGAATCCATCAGTTTTCTGCCAGATTGCCAAAATGCTTTTTTCTCCTCCTTCCCTTCTTCCTTCCCTCTTTCTGTCTTTTCTTCCTTTCTTCCATCAACTTTCATCCAAATATTTATTAAGAAATTTCTACGTCCTAATTTCCATCCCTGCTTCCTTTCATTTGTGCTTGCTATTGTTTTAATAGGTATTGATGTAACACCTACTACTACCAAATAAATTATATGAGTATGGTGGTTGCTATAAACTTAATGTTTGTGTCCCCCACTAAATTCACACATTGAAGTCCTCCCCCACCAAACATGATGGTTTTAGGAGATGTGACTTTTGGGACATGATTAGGTTGTAAGAGTGGAGCCTCTGCCAATGGGGTTAGTGCCTTTATGAGAGAGACTCCAGAGAGCTCTTTCACCTCTCTCTATCACGAGAGGATATGAGAAAACAGCTCTTTATTTTTTAAAACAATGTAAGATTCCACTTAGTAAACTGGAAAATGTAATTTGCTTTAGGGAAAATACCAGAATAGATGACACTGTCCTATTATAGAATTTAATGCTACTTTATTTTTATGCACACATTTTTTAGTAATGTATTTATTTCTGTGACTATTTGATTATTTATTTTTCTAAACTTGAGCAAAAATTCCATTCCAAGTGGACCTATACTTGTTTGTAAGGTTTGAATTTGAGGTCAACAGCAAACTTAGCAGAGTGCTTAGAATAAAGTAGGCAATGTGTATTTATTGAGTAAATGAATGAATGGATATACCTCCAAGGAATGACATCATTTTTTTCTCCATCAATTAAACCATTGTATCAGTTTTCTACTAGGTGGTAGGACTTAACAGTGCTTATAATTAGTGCTATTACAGAGAAGGGAGTGGATGGTAACAAATTAACTTTTGTTTTGCTAGAGGTGAATATTGAAGAATGTTAGTAAGAGTGAGTTTCTAGTTCATGGATTATTCCCATCTTAGAAATGCAGTTGTCTTATACTAATTATGCTGAATTGTTTCCTCAGTTTCAGAGATTTGTAAACAGAGTTGGTCTGTTTTCTAAATGTCTTGGCTGTGTGATTAGAAATATACTTTACATGTTAACGTTGTCCAAATGAAATCTTCCACAACACTGATGGAAGTACGCTCACATTTTAGACCAAATCCTTAAAAACACGTCTTCCTCAACTGCCTGGATGTTTTTAGGGGGCCCTTCACCCATTCCTCCTTATTTTATGGACTGCTTGAGTCTCACTGTTTTTCTGGTATTCCACTTCTTTTTTTTTTAATTTTTATTTTTATGTATTCTAGTAGTTACACTGCAAACTTTGCTTTGCTTTGGATAAAGGAAATAGAACAAAAACAGCTTAGTTCACTCATCTCTGGTTCTTTCTTCTGCCTCCGCATCACTGAAAAGTCCCCTGTGGCTCTTCTCCCCTCCTGCTGATCAATACTTCTTGTCTTAGTTTAATGAACACTCCTACATTGATCTCACCTAGTGCTGTGTTACTTTATGACAAGTTTCCTGGTTACAACTTGCTCTTAGCTAAGTCGATGGAGCACCCTGCCATTTCCCACACAAAGCAGACGGCAACAATAGGAACTTTATTCATCACAGGTTAATGGGTGATATTTTTCCTCCCTTTGGAAAGGAGCAAATAGATCTTTTTCCATTTAATTCTTTAACTTCATCTTTTGGTTATATTCCTGGAAGAATTGTAAAAACAGTTTAAGCATTGTCTGAGAAGACAGCAAACAGAAGCTATGAATCTTTAAAGGCTTCTGAAACACTTTTCTAAAAATTGAAAGTTACAGTAGTTATTTTTATTTGCTTTATATCTTGTTACCATAGTAGCAAGTTATTGAATAATTTCTATTTCCAGAAAGATAAACCAGAGGTATCTGTACCTGACAAGTAACTCCTGTTTCCAAAGACAGTGCCCCTCATTGGAGTTGTCCTAGGCTGGTGGCAATAGAGAAATACAGAGCATGAGGGGAAGCACAATAAACTCCATGAATGGTAGCTTGTCTCTTGGTCTCCATATTGAAGAGTTTTAATGTTTTCTCATAGTCTTGCGGCTGTTACACCATGTGTGGCTGGTTAACAAAGCAACTGACTATTTCTAAGAAATAACAGATCAATTTCATTTCTGCCTCATTTTAAAACAGAATATAGAATGTACAACTGGAGCCATTTAGGTAATAGGGTATATGCTCCTACTCAGCCAGTCCTGTCATTTAGCAAGCTATGTTGACTTTGGGAAGCTACTATCATCTTCCTGAGCCTCACTTTTTTCCTTTGAAGATGGGCATAATTATACCTATCTTTCAAGGTTGGCATAAGATTAATGTAAATGAGATATATGAATGAATTATAAATGTAAAAATCCTTGGCACACAATTTTGCTTAAAAAGTTGTAATTTTTAAAAGAATTCTGATTGGTCTTCATTTATTTATTCAAGCACATTACTGAGTATTTACTAAGTTTTATGGTAGACATTCAGGGTTATTTAGACATAGTCCTGGATGTCTGTGTTTTATCCCAGATATTTCAGGTCTGGATCTCACTGTACTTATATCTGAAATCCTACTCTCCCTCTGCCTTTTTATATTAGTAAATTGAAAATATATTTTTCTTCAATGTTGCATTGAGATAATGTATTCAATGTTTAGTCCATGAGTTACTTTGGAAAATAGCTAATTTCTATAAAATAACTGGTTATTTTAAAAAAGAACTCTTTCTGTGTACTTAAAAATGTCTTTGCTTTTTTCTTAGCCGAATTGAAAAACATATAATTTAGTTTCCCCCTCCACTGCTCATAAATGATTGTACACATACTGGAGATTTTTTTCTCCCTGACAATCCATTACAGTGAATGGCACATGCAATATCCCATCTGTCTTTCTAAAGGCACATCAATATTGCCCTACTTTGATTGAACTATCTAGACGAGCAATTCATTAACCTGTAACACACTAGGCCTGTTGTTTCATTATTGCTCCCTTAATGCTTCTCTGTTCCTCAGAGATAACACGAAATTTCTAGTTTTCTACTTGAATATTTAGCTTTATGAAGTACAATGATTTTCTCTCTTATTCAAGTGTTAGGCCATAGCCTTTAGATATAAGGCTACAGGTAAGAAAATCTGCCCATCATTATATGATGCTGAATAAACATAAATTTCCTCACACACTTGCCTTTTGTGTCATACTGTATTTCCACTCTGTCTTTCTCTACATTTTAAGTTACTTTTCTGCATTTTGGTCTCTCATATTTAATTAGGTTGTGTTTGAAATGGAAATTAAGAGATTATTTTCTTCTTCATATTCTTCAAAATAAGTTGTCTTTTTATTTTTGGAGGTTGAAAGTGAGAATGGAATAAATCATGAGATGTTACTTGGTACTTGAGATAGATATATAAGTGATTAACATCAACTGATATTCCTAAATGTAATTAGGTGTCTATCTGCCACCATTTTATTCTTATTATATAGCACTCTTCTTTTCCTCTCTTCTATATAAATATCAATTGAGAATCATACTATTATTTTTTGAGAGTTGACAATCTAGTGCAGGCATGTCCAACCTGTGACCTAGGACAGCTTTGAATGAGACCCAACACAAATTGTTAGAACATAATGAGATTTTTCTGTGACCTTTTTTTGCTCAGCCATTGGTGTTTGTGTATTTTATGTGTGGCCCAAGACAATTCCCCTTCCAATGTGGCCCAGGGAAGCCCAAAGTTTTGACACCTGTGTTCTACTAGGAAGGAGGAAAAAATAAGCAGACAGCTATTACATCAAATGATAAATCTGATATTTTTATACAAACTATGGAAACGTTCCCAACAGAATGTAACATGTTGAGTTTGAATTACCTGTGAGGTATGAAGACAGAGGAAAATATATGAGGGAAGTTAAGGAGAGATTTTGAACAAAGATGTAGATTTGAAATTAGTGGCAAGTTGGTTGTAGGTGAGGCTAGAGGTGGCCTTGTCATTTAAGGAATATATATCTAGAAAAAGGAATAAATATCTAGAAAGAAGAGATAAAGGTCTACACCAGAACACAGGGAACGAAAAAGCAGTTAAGAGAATGTATATAAGTAAAACTTCCAAAGTTCCCCAAGAAAAAGTAATCAGTTAGAGAGGGAGACAAGTGATATCTTAAGGGTCACAATAAGAGTTTTAGAAAGCTACTAGTCAATGATGTTAAATATTTTATAAAGGTCAAGTTACAAATCAAAGGAGTTCTGCTTGATTGACTCAGATAATCATTTGCCTTTAAAAAGGAAGATATGATATTTAAAAAGCAATATGATATTAGCTTCATAAAACTTGTTTCCCCCCTATATTCAGAAGGAAAATTAAAAAGTCTTTTTCAACTTAATTATGATTACCAAGGGACTACTCATTTATATTCAGATGTACTAGCTACATCAACCTAAAGATACGATTGAGAAAAAAATTACATAATTCATTGCAGATAGAAATTACATAGAGTTGAATCTCAATTGGTAACTCCTTTGAAAATAAGAATTCTTTTATCCAAATTTATTTGGACAAGAATGGGAAAGAGGTAAGTTCTATTCATCTGGGGATGAGCTGTTGCTAATAGAAAATGGAGAAGAGGTTGTGGCAGCACATGGCGTTGTAGAACCCTTTGGTTTCACCTGAAAAGTGGAATGCCCTTCCAGCCTTAGCTGTGTGTGACTCCAAACTCTCCGGTGAGGGGTTGTCCTCAGAGTGCTATGATCCCTGCTGGCCTGGTCAGAGTTACATAAGAAGAACTTTACCTCAAACCTTGATACAAATAGGGGAAAATAATTCACATTTAAGAATACATCTCTTTATCTACTATATTATATTTTTTGCTTCTGGTCTCCAATTCTAAATACAATTTTTAAGCAAGTGGTGACATGGAGATAATAAAATCAAAGGAGAGTTGCTTAGTCTCTTAATTTAGAAGAAACCCTTGGGAAAATCCCAAAAAAGTCTTGAACCAATAAAATGGACATAAAAAACAGGACATCTGAGTATAAGTAAAGATTTTATTCTTTCCATTTATCTAAGCAGACAGTTAAAATAAGAAAAATTGTCATTCAGAATCAATTCTGTGAACTCTCTGAGGATGCTAGCCCTACACTAAGTACCTTTCTGAGAGATTTTCTAAAACCACTATGAGACATACTGAGTTGAAACAGGCTTAGTTTTTTTTTTATTTAGTTATTATTTTTTTTACATTTGTTAGTAGTTTAAGAAAATGAAACATATTATATGCTATGACAGTACAGTTCAATAAACTGTCACTAATATCATTATATTTTTACTATGTCACACTCACAAAAATTCTTCCTCACCTTCATGTAACAGTGAAAGATACCATGCCATATCAAAAGGTCCAGTTAGAAATGATCTCAAACCTGATCATTTTATTCACACCTTGGCTAAGGTATGCAAGGTAATTTCTCTTAATTGAAAAAATTATCTACTGTGGATGGAAGTATCTATGGTGATCACATTCATTAGATGAAAGTACCTATCATCGTGCTTGATACTTAACAGGACTTTAATGAATGCCATGGCCTTCCTTGTGTTCCTTTTCTCCCTCATCATCTCTTTTTTTGTTGTATTCTTCCTCCCTCCCTTTCTCCGTCCCTCCCTCTCCTTCTTCCCTCTTTCTCTTTTTCTTCTGAATAATCATGAAGTTCTTACTTTACAAAGTCCTACTAAGTTCCATCTATCTTATCTCCAACCTTTCCAACAATGCCACCCTCTGTTTATTTACATGAGCATTTCATTCCAGGAGGAATAATTTAGCCACTGCTCCCAAATTTAGTTCTCTTTTTTCTGATTCTACATGTTTGCTCATGTAACTTCCCATAATGGTAACATCCTCTCCACTTGAATCTTTCAGAATAAGCTAGGATTCCTTTTTAGTAGGCCTTCCAAGGCCACCTTGACAAAACAACCAATCAAAAAGATTTCTCTGCTCTTTTTAAAATTCTATGATGATATGCCCTAAAATTCTAACTTAATCTGACTTCATCATTATTTGATTTATCAAATGCAATTTATATATAATTTTATTTTTTCAAACTAATCACTGTAGAAACCAAACTCGATAGATAAATATGCTCACACTATAGATGATAACAAAACAAACTTTAAAAGAAGAAATGTTTTGCCCAAGATCACAGAGCTTGTAAAACAGAGATAAAATACCAACCAGGCTTCCTGACTTTAGGCACTTCTTTAAACTATGCAATTGCATTTTATATGTGTTATAAATGTAATATTATGAGATCACAAACCAATAATTTATTAAGATTTGAGGGAAAATGATCTGTAATTGAATATATGTATGTATTTTTTAGTGTCTTATTCCCATCCACTTATTCACACACATATAATATATAAGGACAGTGAAAAAATTTATATTTAAAAAATATATGGATTATTTTAGAAGAAATAAAAACATATAATTGTATGATTTGTTCATTTTTGCCCCCAGAAATAAAAGTCACTGTGGATAAGAGAAAGGGAGAGGACTATCATTACAATCATTTCTAAGTTACAGTCCTGCTGACACAATAGTTAGGTGTGAAATTGATCACAATGGTTGTGGAGGTACGTCTAGAACATGCCTTCAGATGATAGTAATAGGGCATCTGATTTCAGAGAGAAGCTGAAATATCTTATGGATATCCTCTTACTGAAATCAATACTTCAATTTTCACCAAAGCCTGGCCCTGCAGTGGATTTACTCATGTACCTCTAAAGTAAAATGTTGCTTCTTCCTTTATTAGCAAATTGATATTTCAAGTTGGTTATAATACTTACCTGTTTATTTAGTTTATCTTTTGCTAAAATAAAGATGTTTTATTTTATAGAAAAGATAATTTTGTAGTGTATTTAGTTTCTTAGGTATGGGTGATAAATGAATACCAAACACCAGTATTCCTGTTTTTATTCTTCTTTGTAAAGACAAACACACATTTAAAGCTTATAATAGTATATGATTTATAGTCAAACACACACACTTCCTTCTTGTGACCACAGTATCATTAAAGCTATAAATAAGCTACAAATAAGATCAGAATTTGAGTAAGTCTGAACACTTTTTTTTTTATATATGTGTTAACTTGAGACCAGATAGAATATAAAAGAATATTATTTTATAAAAACTCATTTTCAATTTCTGTTTGAAAGGTTGTTGCATAGCAACTAATTATTGTTCATGGAGCATTGCCTAATAATACCTGACCCATCTATTTTTTTAAATTTAAATTCTGTCTTCCAAAGATTCAATGTAGATAATTACAGTGACCTGAACATTTTAAAGTTAAAGTTTCATCCTATTACATTGATATTAATGGAAGTTCTATTCAGGAAACCTGTTTTTCCTAGATATGCATGTCAATTAAAAGTGTTTTAATCCAGATGAATGACACTAAAACCAATATGTTTTTCAGCTGAGATATTCAAGTCAAATTAAGGAATAAAAATGTTACTGATAGCTCACTCATTGACCAACAATTTATTAATGAAATCATCCTTATAAAATTTAGGCAATGGTTAATTTTTTAAATTTTACTCTGCTGGTGTTATAGAAATATTTTCTGTTCTATTATATATTTCAAATTAAAATCCTGTAATTTATTTGGAATTAGTATATCAATGTTTTTGGCTAAAAATCTGGATATTATTGTATTTATATATAGTATTTTAAGTTTTTATTCACAGGGTTATGATGAGGGTAATAATATTAATAATAAAATTTAAAACATCGAGAGGGTTTGATATTCATCTCCAACATTTATAGCTAGCTATGTGATTGTTAGGCAAATTGTTGTCTGACCATAATTTCATATAGGAAGATAACACTTACCAAAAAGAGAGGAGTTTGTGGAGTCTAAACATGATAACGCCTGGGAAAATTTGTCTTACAGTGCCTGATATGTGGCGTATGATTTATTCATGTTGTAGATCAATCCTTACAATTTATTCCAGGTAAGTGTATTAAGCTAATTTATTTACAAAATTGTTCCTGTCAATTATCATATTTTGCAGTTGGGATTTTGATAAATTGGAAGGTGACCTTATATTTTTTTATCTGGTTCTGGATTCTTAGATTCCTAATGGAAAACAGTCAATACCTGTTTCTTATTTCTCCCACTTTTGTTAGAATGAGAGGAGCTAGAACTCAAATTTTTATGCTATAGAGAGAAGCAAGAGAATGTAGTAGTAGTTCATAGGCATGTCCTTTATCAAAGGCAAAAACCAATTAATGCAGGTGGTAGGTTATGTAAAATAAACGTTGACTCTAGTATCACAGTTACATAACATAAGGTATGTATGTTTACCAAGTATTCAGGAAAAACTAAAGTGATAAAGCTAGTCATTGAAGTCAAAATCAGCATTTAAAATGTATTAAAAAAACAGAAATGACATGAATCCAAATGATCTAAAATTTTAAGAGTGAATATCATTTGCTTTATGAGGTCTTTAAGAATAAATTTTGTAAGTGCTGCATAACTTAGAAGCAATATGATGAAGATGATTTAGGAATTATATTTATTTCCTATCACTGCAATAACAAATTATCACCACTTTCATGGCTTAAAACAACACAGACTTTTTTAGTTTACAGTTCTTACCAAGGATAAAAATCTCGTGGACACAGTCTGTAGTTCAGTGGTTACCTGAGGGTAAAAAGGTGGGGGGAGTGGAAGAGGACAGATGGGCAGTCAAATACATGGTGATGCAAAGAGAACGGGGGGGTGAGCACATAGTGCCACACAGACGCACTGGAGAATCGTACACCTGGAACCTGTCATTTTTACTAACCAAAGGTTCCCCAATAAATTTAGCAATTAAAAAAAATCAAGGTACCAGCAAAGCTGTATTCCTTCCATAGACGCCAGGGGAGGGAATCTCTTCCTTTCTCTAGCTTCTCCAGGCTACCTGTGTTCCCCGGCTTTTGGCCCCCTTGCAGCAATAGCACGACTCTAATTTCTGCTTCTATTGTCACATCTCATTCTCTGACTTTGATCCTACTGCCTCCGTCTCATAAGGACCCTGTGATTTACATTGTGCCCAGAACCCAGGATACTCTCCTTACCTCAAATTCCTCAATTTAATCACATTCCAAAGCCTCTTTGCCACATAAAGTAATGAATTCTTGCATTCTTGGGAGTAGGTTGTGACATCTTTAGAGAGAGGGCATTATCTATCTATCTATCTATCTATCTATCTATCTATCACAGGGGTTTTAGGTGGAATAAGTGTGATACAAGGGAGCAGCATAATTGGGTATGAGTAAAGGTGATATGACATGAGACTTCAGTGACAGAAAAACAGAGGTTCCTAATGGAGGAAGTTGTTTAGTTCAGCTCTGAGGGTCACAGAGCATGATTACACAGGACTGGGACTAAAATGATGAGAGGACTAATAACATGACGTCTAGTTGTCGGTACTTGAAAAGGTTTTATATAAAAAGAGGATGCAGTGCCTTTCCTCAAATATTTACAAGGATTTCTGTCATGTGGAGGAGGATTAGCACTGTTCTATTAGGCTCAAAGAGCTAGAAAGAACACCAGTAAGCAGAAGCTGTAGTGTAAGCAGGTCTTTGAGTCAGTGTGAAAGGAAATGACTTATCTGCTTCCTTAGAAGTTTTCCTTCTGTAGATGTCATCAAGCTTGGGGCCTAATAAATTCTTTATGGACATGTGGTAATGGATATTAAAGTATCAGACAAGAAGTTGTATTAAACTGCATCACTGCAGAAGTTACTTCAAACACTTAGATTTTACTATTCTATGATTTTACTATCTTATGGCTTATATTTAAGATGAAATCACTCTAGAGTTTATTATTAGTTTTTTTTCTTCTGTCAAGTGAGAACTGGTTTATATAAGTCAATATTGATTTTAAGTAGGAGATCTTCAATCAGGTGGTGAGTGCATCAGAAACAGAATCAAATGCTCTCTATAAAAAGCTCATACACCATATCATGAATGAGGAATGACAGTGTACACTACAGATTCACAGTTTGAAAAGCCATTAAAACAGTAGAGTAGGAGAGTTTTAATATAGTTGTAGCAAAAAAAAAAATCATTTTCAAGTATATAGGAGAGGACAACACAGTGAATGAAAATTGTTTCAGTTTAACCTTGTAAAACTGTTGTAAATACTATGTACAAAATGTAATTATTAATCTGAAAGAAGAAAGCACAGATGACATAACCTAAATTTATATAGGTGTATTTATGGATTATGTTTGATGAAAATAAATAAAATAATTGTGTCCTTTCAATGACATTACTGACTTTGAGAAACAAAATAAATTCTCTGCCAAGCTACAGAATCTGATAGGCTGAGGGACTCTCTCTCTCTGGCTTTCTCTCATTTTATTTATCTTAATTCTTAAAAGCAGAATTTTAAAATTAATTATAAGCCTCAAACCCTGAATGTAGTAAAGGAAGAAAGAAAAAAAAAGGGAAGATATGCTTCTGAAAATTTTTTAAGTATGAAAATTACCTTGATGGGTAGTAAGGAAATAATCATTTACAAAGAATCATTGAGCAATTAGAAAACAAGAAAGTTCTGAGTACTCTGAGAAAGTAATAAAGAGTTTATTATATGATGAAGTAATTTTTAAAATAAAATCTGTTTAGTTTTTTCATAAAACATTTTTTGTGTGTGTGCATGTGTGATGAAGAATTGCCTAATGATGTTTTAATGCTTGAGGAGTTTGAAAGAACTGGGTATATGCACAAAGAAGAAGGAAATTATCTGAAAGATACAATTAATTAAAAAGGGGAAAACAGGAGAAATCAAATGAATATAATAGTCAAACAGATAAAAAGCAAAGAGCTTAATTTAAATATTATATATTATTCATATCTAGGCATGACACCTAATAGCATATTAAAATTTCACTTCAGAGTTTGTTGAGAAAGAACTAAAATTCAAAGTGCTTCATAGCAAACAAGAATGGCCTGGGTTCCAGAGAGAAAATTTCGCCAGATGAGGGATATAAAAACCCCTATTTTTCAATAACTTACATGGAAGTTCAAACAGTCACATAATAAAGGGATGCATACTGAGAGAGGAAAAGGGCCCAAGAAATATTTCTAATGGAGCATGGAGAATTAGATTAGCTTCAAAACTACAAACCAATCATTTTTTCTCTTTAAAACATACAGAACTCTCCTACACTTACATTCTATTTTATTAAGGGAGACTCCAACTACAAACCAAGGGAGAAAACAGATTCTGCCCATGTCAGGTCTGTATTACAGCAATCACTTTCATCCTATCAGTTAACTAAGAGAAAAAAGAACAGCACTATCCAGTGTTACTCTGATTTCCATTTGTTGACGTTAAGAAAGAATTGAGTACTAAATGTAACAATGTGTTTACAAGTTTCACTATAAAGTCCAAAATCTGATAAGTAAACCACAACATGGTTTGACAACATGTTGTAAGGTTAGAATATTCCATTGTCTTAGAAATGATTCCTTTAGTTTTAAAATGATGGGTCAGGGGGTTCCGTGGTGGTGTAGTGGCTAGACTTTGGCGCTATCACCACCATGGCCTGGGTTCGATCCCCGCTTAGGGAACCAATCCCCCACCCCCAAAAAAGGTGGGCCATAAACTTTCTTCAAAATAATTTATGCTAATTATTTTTAAAACTATGAAAAACATCTTGAAAATTATACAGTGACAAGAATTTGAACCAGCTCTTTGAAAGAATAGTATTTTACATGACTGAAAAAGTAAAACATGTGGTTGTTGGTAAACTTACTTTGAAGACATAAACAGTATTTTTCAATTTGATTCCCTCTGTCATCAGCAATTCAGAAATCAATTGTGCAATCTATTTAATATGAAGCTGTGTTAAAACAAAGAGGCTCAAAGCTGCTAGTGGAGTGGGAAGGAGAATTTGAGCACTACATACACACATTGCTCAACAAGTAACATTTAATTCCTGTGCAGTGTACACTCTATTTACCTTTGAAGTCAATCATGGAGTAATTTTTTTAGTCAGGAATAATTTAACACAATAAATAACTCCAAACTCCAAAACACATACACAAAGATGAGGTAAAAAAATAAAGAATCTAGAAATGAAATAGGGAACTTTCTCTTAACGGCATGAGTAGAGTTATCATTCATTCCCTAGTAACAAGAAATGGGAGATTTCTATGAGAAATTATTGTATAACCTTGAGTTGTGACCTGCATAAAGTTTTAGTAATGGGATGTGAGTCCAATCATTTTCAGTAAATTACTTTTATGAAGTTTGAGTTTGGAACTCTTCCATTATGTTTAGACCTCTGTATGGAAAACAACTAAATCATGTTTGGAATTTACGTAGGCACTAGAATCATGTCATTGAATAAATATGATAAAAATTGGATAAATATGCTCCAAAGTATGTAAACCAGGAGATAAACTCTTTGACTAGTTTGAATAAGGACAACCTAGAGTGCTTATTAAACCTGCATATTTGAGGCCTATACTCAGAAATTCTTACTCCATATTGTGAAAAATACATTAAAAAAATGAAATTTTAAGTCTCATTTCTCTCTGGATATTGTTATAATATCAGCTAAAGTCAAGAATTGAAGTTATTTCCCCACATCTAAGGAAAGAATTTGGAAAAATACGTGTGTATAATGTATGGGGCCAGCAGTTATATATTGTCTCCAAATAGATAGCGCACATGTTAGGACAACAGAAGGTCTTTTCACCTAAAGACATTAATCTTAAGGAAAAGAAATCATCCATCAGTTAGACTGAGCAGGTGGTACTTTCCTGATCTCTCTTACCCCTGGACACCCCCTGCAGGGCAAAGGCTAATTAAATTTTCCTGAAAATGTTGTTATGATGGAAAAATAAAGACTGGTCAACCAAAACCAAATAGTTAAAAATAATGTAAATTCAGTACTTTGCCAATTTAGCAAATTGGATTTTTGGTAAACCATCTCATTTCCTAGCCCTATTAGGGTTATTTTAGATCTTAATTTGAAAATGAACTTATACTCCTTATCATTTGTTTCACTGAGAAGGATTCTGAGACCAGGACTCATTGTGAGTTAAATAAGGTCATAGGGAAAGTTGATAAGAATACAAGATTTTTAATATTTTATCTTAATTTTTAAGGTCTTTTCCTGTAAAAACTGAAGGTTATATTCCTTTGGTGGTCCAAACTACAATGTCTGCTTCAGCACTTTTTTCTTTGACTTTGTTGTCAAGATATGGTGGAAAGACCATTAGTCTAGAAGTAAAAATAATTTTAAGTTATTTGGATTCTGCTGTGAAGTAGTCGTTTTCTACAGGAGAGTATGATGGTTATTTACCTACTGAGTCTCTGCTGGAGCAGGAGTCTTGCATACTAAATTTCACACTCTTTGCCATGAAGACATTAGTGAGCACAGCCTAAGGGAGGCATTGGAGAGGAAATGAGAAAGTCAAGGAAGAGACTAGTATCCTTCCAGCAAGAAGAGACAGTTGCAGCTTCCTGTCACCTTCTTTGGGCACTTCTAGCAGCAGCTGTGCCACAGCCGCTCAGACACCTGAACAAGGGAGTTAAATCTCCTTTAGTGGTTCCAAGTTCCAGCTTCACACTCCCACCTGCCTACCCCATACCACCCCCAAGCCATCTCAGCGTGAGCTGTGTAAAGGACGAGTCTCGAAGCTCTTACTCTTCGTTCTATCAGTGCTGGAGATAGGAGCTGCTATTTCCTGTAATCAGTATATCTTGGTTATGATATATGCAGAGAGGAACTCGGCAGGCCTGGTTGCTCAAACCCTGCACATTTACAAGAAAGGTGTGTCTTTCAGAGTGCCCTAGACTACCTCCTAGGCAATAAATTCTGAGCCCTTGGAATATTCTGACTGATAAGAATTCTTTTCATGTTTGAGGACTTGGGGCATGAAATACTGTTTTGGTCTGATAGTTAAGTTGCCAATGTGATTTAGGGAAAACACTTGTTTTTGTATGTCTGAGGATTTGGGAGTTGAGATACCAGTTTCATTAGATGGTCTATGCTAACATTGTGATTTATAAGCAATGCCTATTTTTGCTTTGGAGCATTGGAGTCTGAGTAGCTGAGTTCAGCTGCTGCATGCCTATGTGACTGGCTCTTCAGAAATCCTTATACAACAAAGCTTGGAGCTTCTATGGTTGACAACTCTTTGCGTGTGTTGTGCTTCATTACTAGGAGGATGAAGTGTTACTCCTGTAATTTCACTAAGAGGGAACACTTGGAAAGTTCTGTCTAGTTTCTGCCAACATTCACCCAATGTGTCTTTTTTCTTCATTGATTTTATCTTTTATTCTTTTACTGTAATCAACTGTAGTCATGAGGATAACAGCTTTTCTGAGTTTTGTGAATTGGTCTAGCAAATCATCAGGTCTTAGCATGCATGGTCTTGGGACACCTCATATACCTCAGTTTCCCCTTGTTTGCTCTTTCAGCCTTGAAAACATCTATGTCACAAAACTCTGAATTGAATATCCATTCTGTTTGAAATGCTTTGAATGTTTCATATTTTCATGTCCGGATATTGACTGATACACTGATACATCTTAAAGGCATAATTATTCCTGGGTATAATGTATGATTTGTAAGAGAGAATTTTTATGACTCCATTGTTTCTTTCCCAGAAATAATTTTCTCTTTCATTTTGCTTGAGGCATGAGCCGTATATGTATTAAAGAAAGATCATTATCAATATTTTCTTGTGCTACTTTTTAAGAAATAAGGATATATTTTAACTTAGATTGCTCTAACAGACTTTAGTTCTTCATTCCAGAATTTCAGAATTATTATTTCAGATACTTAAAAAAAATTTCTCTAGCTTTATTGAAGTAAAATCTAAAAAAAAAATATGTATTTTTAAAGTGTTCAACATGATGATTTGATATAAGTATACTTAGTGAAATGATTACCACAATCTGATTAATGAATATATCCATCACATTGCAAAGTTACTATGGTTTTTTCTCATAGTTAGAATGCTTATGAAATACCCTCTTCACAAATGTCAAGTGTACAATGCGTATTCACTACAGCCACCATGTGGTATGTTAGATCTCTCGAACTTTACTCTGATCAGCGTCTCCTTATTTTCCTCATCTCCTCAGACCTAATATGTACTTTCTATTCTTCATTTATATGAGTTTGACTTTCTTTTTTTTTAGATTCTACATAAAAGTGAGGTCATACAGTATGTCTTTCTCTGTCTGTCTTATTTCATTTAACATAATGTCCTCTAGGTTCATTCATGCTGTTGCAAAAGGAAGGATTTCCTTCTTTCATGTGGCTGAATAATACTCCATTATTTACATGTGAAACATCTTTGTCAATTCATACATTGATGGACACTTAGGTTGTTTCTGTATTTTGACTATTGTGAATAAGGCTACAGTGAACATGGGAGTACAGATATCTCTTCAAGATACTGATTTTTGTTTCCTTTGGGTATATACCCAGAAGTGAGATTACTGGATCAAATGGCAGTTTTATTTTTAATTTTTTGAGAAACCTCCATACTGTTTTTCTGTAACAGCTATGGCAATTTTCCTACCCACCAAAATCATACAAGAGTTTCTAAACGTCCTCCTCAGTCTATGTTATCTCTTGTCTTTTGTATGATCACCCTTCTAAGGCTTGAGGTGATTCTCATTGTGGTTCCACTTTTCATTTTCCTAATGATTAATGATGTTGAGCACTTATTTAAGTACCTATTGGTCATTTTTATGTCTTATTGGAAATAAGTCTTTTCAGGTCTTTCGATACAAATAAATGAAAAGATATTTTATGTTCATGGATCAGAAGATTTAATATTGTTAGTTATCATTATTTTATTCTTTGTCAATTGTTCTAAGTTCTGTATCTTAATGTATAGAATTGTTATTTCCAATGACCCCTTTACAAATGAAAATTCAGCTGCCTTTTTCTGCCACTAAATTATCATCTACCCACTTATAATAATAGAGTATCTCCTTCTTAACTCCAGTATTAAAAGGCTCACATTAAAAATCTGAAATGTTTATTTCTATATTAAAGATAAAATGTGTTTTCTTAAACTGCCCTTCAGGTAAACCTCAAAACTTGATAATTTTGGAGAGAAAAAATATTTTCCTGATAGCAAAGGATTTATAAGTTATATTTGGGCACATCAGAAATGTCATTTTGCCAAATTTTTCATGTAGCTAAAGTGACAAGTAACAATTTTCACTGTTAGTTTAATTTATTTTTCAGGTACATTTAAAAACATTTTTCATTTTACAGATGGTACTGTTAATGCATGAAGAGCACAGTTTGTCAATGATTTAGCAGCAGATTTGTTTATAATCTATGAAAAACACAGTTGGATGTTTTCTAACATTATCTTTTGTCAGAAAACACATATGATATAATCTATATGAGTGAGGCAGATACCCAATACATAATTTTAGCATTATTGACACACTTCTTTCAGTATTGGTACTTTGCTATGAAATCAGTGATGTAGAAAACTACCATACTGCCTTGGTTCTAATTTAAAGGACCAGTGGTCTATAAATATTAATGTGAAGAATTCTAGAGAACCCAGGGCCCAAAGATGAAATCAATGGAAAAATAAAAAAAGAGCTATGGATAATAAGTAGGAAAATTGTACTTATACCAGGCCTGGTTGGATATGCATGTTAGGGGGTAATTACAATCATTTAGATTAAAATAAGAATATGGATGGTCTAGAGTAGAATACTAGCACTGGTGGACAAAAGAAAGACTCATATTCTGAATCTATTGAAAATTCAAATTGGACTGGATATGGATTGTCCTAAAAGAGAAGATTCTGGTGTGACTCCAAGTTTTGTATTGCGCTTGAAACTGGAAGAATTGAGGTGCCATTTTTGGAAGAGTAGAAGACAGGGGGAAGGAAAATTGGAAGATGGAATGGAATTTAGAATTGCAGTTTTGAACACATTAAATTTGAGATGCTTTTAGTTATTGAAGTAAGTCATTAGATATTTGAGTCCAGAATTAAAAAAAGAAGTATAGGAAGGAGATATAAATTTGAGAGCTATCATATAGATTGTTTTTAAAACCATGAAACATGAGAGATTATGGGTTGGGAATAAGCAAATAAAAAAAACAATAAAAAGGAGAGATTCAAGAACTGAGCCTGAGTGTTAATAGAACATTTAGAGTTAATAGAAATATTGAAAAGGAGCTGTGAAAGAGTAGCTACATCTGCAAGTTTGCAGGAGATCCAGAAGGAATTAACATATAATAACACTATGGGAAAATAGCTTTGCTAAAATGGTATTCTGTAAAAATTTCTGTACATTTTATTTTCCTACTTTTATCACCTAAGATTACTTACTCAAATATTAAGATCAGGCATCTGTTCATAATAGTACCTGATTGATTTCTTCAAATTTGGATCTGATGAATATGAATAAAAACAGATATTCATTTGTTGAGAGAGACTGAATCTATGTTCTATATTATAATTATATACATTATATTAGTTTATCTCAGTCACTGTCACTCTGACTATACAATAGAGCTTTGCATCAATATTCAGTTTCTTTTTATTAGTAAATAGTGCAAACTATTCTACATTTTTCTTGATAAAATTTATTTTTCTTTTCCTTTTTAGGGCCTGTTCCTTTTACTTATATGCATTAATCTGCAGTTTCTTAAAACTGTCACTATTAATTGATTATAGACTTATTTTCTACCTCCAATGTGCTCTACTAGATATTGACCATCTGATTTGTATTTAAACTGGTAATATCTTGTTTTCTTGCTATTGTAGCACAACTGTGTAAACTTCTATATTGGTATCTGTTTCTACATTCTGCTGGTTAGTACCAGAGGGGAAAATTTTACCTTCTTTGAGCTAAAAAGTAATTTCCTGATTGGAATGTGAGCTAAATTATGATTTTCTTCATCAGGCAGAGACTTGCTAATATATTTCCTATGTTACAAGGTTAAATTTACTCCCTGTTATTAATTCAGTTAGTTTATAGTTTTTAAACACACAAATTTCAATATCACCTAAAAAAACACCATAGTATCAAACTGGTAAATAAAACACTATAATTCAAGCAAAAGCTTGCCTTATATCACACTCCATGTTTTATCTGCTGCCTCAGTGTGTCTCTAGCAGGCACATTATATGTCGTAGACCAGAGGGAGAGACAAAATGCCCTAAATATGCTGAAGTGGGGATGATTTAAATAAAAATTCACCAGTTTACATTCTTGTGAAAAAAAATCAATGTTAAAAGATTATTTTTCTCTAATCCTATGATTATGCATTTATGCTTCATTTCTTATGAAATTCATATGGGAAGATACTTAATTGAATAATCTCATCATTGCCATTATTTTACCAACCTGAGGGGATGTAATCATTCCTCAAATACTGCTCTTATAGTATATATGGTGATAGTGAATTTTTCTAAAGTCTAACAATTATGGGACAAGGCAAAATAAGAAAGCTTCTTTCCAAGGAGTAGGGAATTGTGAAAATTTAATTATAGAAAAACTGAAGATTATTTAGGCCACTATCTTAATTTAACATGCAAGGAAATTGAAATGGAGTGAAGTTCCTTACTAAACCCAGACATTTTGATTATTATTTTTACTACACTACACTGGAGTTTATGTCAAGGTAAGTGCTTTGAATAGTTTAACAGAAAAAATGCTTTATGTTTATCTGATCTCTTCATACTGCTTCTGCTTGGGCCAATGAAAAACCACAATTCCTAGCTTGTGAGGCAGATTGTATGAATATTGTTGATGAATAAGTTGTAAGCATAAAGGATATTTGACACTCTTGGCCTGAAGCAATGGAGACGCCCTGTGGAATTATTCAACCTTTCTCTTTGCAGCAGGTGTCTTGGAAGAGTTCTTTTAAGCTGGCAGGGCCACAGTGTTGAAGCAATCTGCATTTTTGCTGCTTAAGAGCAGCTTTTTTGGGCTTTGGTGAGTGAGAAATAAACTTTGGTTGTAAGCCACTGAGATTGGGAGTTGTTTGTTATCCAAGCAAAAGCCTATTCTATTCTGACTAATTGAAGTACTTAACAATGCCAAGGGAGTACTTAAAGATGCTAAATTGACATACTTAAAGGTGCCATATTTTTGTGAACGCTAGAGTAAAAAACAAATAGGGATTTATAAACTATCAAAGCATTGACTTAAAGCCAGATGCAAATAGACAACCTTGTAAACTAGGAAAGTTATTATAAATTGAAGGTATGCTATTTGGAGCCTGGAACCCCTTGATTTGACATGAAATAACTTCTTTTTCCTTTTAGGATTTAGTTCACCTTCTACTGCAACTCCAATGTCACATTTAAGAAAAGGAGAAATGCATATTAGAGGCATAAAAATAGAATTCTTTTCTTGAGTAGACACCACCTGCTCTGTGCACAGTCTCTCATTCTCTTTTTAATTTTAGTAAAGTGCATGTGATAAGATTTTTCTATCTGTGGATTGCTGTCAATGAGAGAAGTAGATCAGCTTTATTCTGGGGAAACACTATTAGTAATGATAGTCACAGATCAGTAACACCATAACAAGGTCTTGTGGGATAATCAAATGATGCCTGTGGACTAGCAGTGTGATTAAAGAATCAATCATGGACTCTGGTAGAGTTATATTGGTTTGTTTAAAATAACTTAAAACTTACTGAGATACAGATTCTTATTGAAAATTCGTATTTGTAACGAACTGAGCATTATTTTAAAAAATAAATTAATTAGGCAATAGTTTGATAACAGAGAAAAGAGTGGCATGTTGTATTCTTGGTAAAAAATATTAGTTTTAATTTATGTTGGCAGTGGGAACAGATTATTAAAAATTTGCTTTTCTTTGTATTGTGGCTCTGGCATAAGATGACTACAATAAATTTAAAAAAATGAAATAACTGAGATTTGCATTTTAAAATATTTAAGAATTTTATAAAATTTCTAGATCCATAAAACTGGAATCTATTTGTGCTATATTTACTAAGCATACATGCTTCTTGAATGGCTTTGGGGTCCCTTGCATGCCCTGCATCTCAGATAGCTTTACTTTTAACTGATTGTTTTTCACTAAGAAACCAGAATATAATTAACAGAAAGCAGTTGAAAAGTTAGAAAAAATGACCTGGGAATATGTAAATTTAATTAATGAGTATATTTTTGTATATTTCTGTAGTAATACTACTATATATGTGTGTTGTGAAAAGACAGATGAATGAATGGACACCTGGAATACTTGGAATGTACTTATAAAATTGACAGATATTCTCTAAATTGAAACACATTTGTGAAACAATCATTATTGTCTGGATGCTTATGTTCCCCCCAAATTCATTTGTTGAAATCTGGAACCCCAAAGATGAGAGTATTAGGAGGCAGGGTCTTTTGGAGGCACTTAGTGCTTGAGGGTGTTGAAAGGTGGAACAGACACAAGATCACCCAGGCTTCCCATGGCCGCTTCCAAGGAGTACTCACCATGCCCTGAATGACAACGAGGACAAACGCAGCGCAGCCTTACTGCACCGCTGGACACCAGCCTGAGAACAAGGCCGGTCGTGACCACTGCTTATGTCCAGGCAGCAATACGCACAAAATCCTTCCAAGCCATCAGGAAATATTTTGCAGTGTGTTTAGTTGTCTCGTAGTCCTTAGATTTTCTTTTAGACTGTGTCCTGTCACTTTTGAAGTTTTCTATTGCTGTGTCTTCAAGCTCAGCGATTCTTTCCTCAGCTGCGTCTAATTTATTCATCAGACCACCAAAGGCATTTCTTATTTTTGTTAAAGTTTTTGATCCTAGTACTTTTTTTAAAGGGTTTTTAATCTCCCTGCCTACATTGTTCATCTTTCTTACATGCTATTTTATCCATTACAGCTTCTAGCATATTTATCATTGTTCTAAATTTTTCATCTGATGATCCCCAAATTCTTATCATATCTTGTTCTGATACTTGCTCTGTCTCTTCATGGTATGTTTTGTGCTTTTTATATGGCTTGTAATTCTTTTTGTATAGCCAGACACGGTATACTGGGCAAAAGGAACTTTTGTAAGTAGACCCTTAGTTGCGGGGTGGTAAGGTTTGAGGGGAGAGAAGTGTTTGTTCTACAGTTCTACGATTAGGTCTTCATCTTTCAGTGAGCCTGTGACTCTGAACATTAGGTGGAACAGGATGGCTAGAATGGGCTGCAGTTGGGTATTTTCCTTTCCCCAGGTCAATGAGGCTCTGATAATACCCCAGCAGGTTAGGATCTATCTAGCTGGTGTCTATTGAAAGGGGAATTACTAAGAAGAACAGAATGTTCTGGCATATTTCAAAATCATGTTGTTTTTTTTTCTCTCCTTATGCTAGAAGCATGAGGGGACTTTACTACATTTACTGTGGGAACCTGGTTGAGCTCTCACAATATTGAGGTAAGTCTCACAATATTGTGGGGGTCCCACTATAAGAGAGTCCCCCTGACTCTCTTTTCAACTCAGATTTGTCTGCACTGTGCTTCCAGCAACTGGTTAATTACAATTCAGGTTTTCCGTCCCTGCGCTGGTTCCCATGGCATTTTCTTCTTGTGACTCTCTGCTCTGGTAAGCTGTGACTCCCTGTCTTGGCCTGTCTGTCTGTCCAATTACAGGCAGCAGTTCTCCCCACATCCACTTCACTCTCACATTTCCAAGAAGAGTTATTGATTTTTCAGTTTTTTTCAGCTTTTATTTGTTATTAGGACTGAGTGGTGACTTTAAGTTTTTCACGTATACAATCCTGTTTATATATTCTTTGAATGACAATATTTTTTTGAAACACATGTATTTTATCTGTACACAAATATGCACAAATCTTAAAGGCAAAGTTTGATGCAATTTCATAAAATGAATTCATTGGTTTAACCAGCAGCCGGGTCAAGAACAAAACATTACTAGCATTCCAGACACTCCTTTCAGGTACCTTTTCAATAACTCAGTAATGACGTGTTCACCAAGAAGAACCACTATTAACATGAAGATGTAGAAATAATCATTTCAAAATAAAAATTTTGTGGGTTTACTTTTCCAGTAAAAAATGGATCTCTTTATCAAATGGGAATGAACCAAGGGAATATGTTAGCATTTGCTAGAAAGTTTTACTTTATCATTTGCCCATTGTGGTGCTATTTTTAAATACCCCTAAATTCTTTGCCACTCCCACCATCAAAAGGTGAAATCCATGTTTCTTCTCTTTGACTCTGAATTAATTTTGATTATGAGGGAAGAGATGCTTAATACCTTCTGAGTTTAGATAACATAGAGCTTCTATTTAATTGTCTTGAAATGTTTACACTAAAATACAGTCATGACCCTCTGAGGGAACCAAGTGGTTATATGAAGAAGCTGTGTGGATATGTTTCAGCCAATAGCAAGAAATTAAAGTGGGGTTCCTCATTGAAATTTTTAGAAAGACAAAAGCCCCACTAATAATCTGCTTTGCTAATCCTCTTCATTAACAAGAGGACTTCTAAGAATCTCAGAAGAGTTGTCCCATAGCAGTTTCACTGGGATCTCAAGGTAAAGGACGTCCTATGTGGTAGTTATTTTTAGTTTTACATTTTGTCTAAAGGAGTGAACTCCAGTAAGATTTATAGAAAACCCACAAAGTTGTTAGGGTGTTGTTCTCTTGGAAGCAGTCCCAATTTGGACAAAAGGGGATGCAGGAGATACAAAATCAAAACAACTCTTTGGACCCCCAGCATTTTCAGACAGAAATTAGGATGAGACTAATGAGTTGTTTTCTTAAGGAGAAAAATGGATGACTCAAAGGATTGAATCAAGAACTCTGCAAATGGAGCCACTGTCCTTGGAGAATCATTCCCAGGAAGCAGTACTAGCCCCTTAATAAAAATATGGCAGCATGTGCTTAGCTAGGTTTTTGAACTGCTGCACATCACTGACTGTTAAGTGCATTCTGTCTCCCTCTTTTCTAGGAGAGGCTTTAGGAACCTCCTCTCCAGTCGCCATCTTGTCTTCTCTCCTTGTGTTGGCTTCTTCTCCCTCTTTTCTAACAGCAGTGTTTATTGCTATAATGCCTTAACACTTGTATATTGAATTTATGTAGGGCAGGTAACTTGTCTTTTTTAGTTCAAAGGCCTTTTTTTAGTTGAGAGGAATCTTATCAGAGAAATGATTCCTGACAAACCCAAACCAACAGCCTCATCTCAACTTGGATTTGGCTTAGATGAAAAGATTTGGGACCTTGAGTTCTGTCTGATGGACTTCTGTGAGGTCTTAAAAGAGTCTCAAAATTGAAATTTATTTTGAGTTTTATAGGATAGTTCAGTCTAACAATATTATAGAAATTTAATTGACTCAGTGTCTTCTCTTAAATGTCTTACTCAGAAGTGCAAAATGCTTTCTTTGGAAGAAAGGATCATCAAATATATGAATTGATTTTGAAACATATGAAATTATAATTGTTTTACATTATCTGTATTTCTAAACTTTATATAGGAGAAATATGAATAATTTGAAGCCAGCATGTAAACCATGACTGTTTTTAACATAACCCCAGAATTCATTGACACTTCTTTCCCCTTGAATCTGGGTAAATCTATGACTATGGTGGGAGGGACATAATACAGTTCCTTTCTGGTTCTCTTGGCACATTGACCATGCTGTAAGGAAACCAAGTGACCTGCATAAAGTGGTTGTAAGTTAGAGAAGTGGCATGAGGACAATTTTTATTAAAAAAAAGTACGAGGAGGTTGAACTCCATACCTGCTGCCTCCATGCTCCAAGACACTGAACTCAGACAGGCATTAATCAGCCACACAGAACAAACCATGCAAAGGTTATTGAGCAAAGAGATTCCATCATGGCCATTCCTGTAGTTAAATCTGCTATAAAAAAGCCACAGGTTTTGCCTTACAAAAGATAAAGGTAAACCTGCCCTTTTTCTTCTCAAATCTTTCAGAAGTTAAAGATAAACTTACCATTGTTCTTTATTTATCTTTTTCCCAAACCAAAAAATATTCCATAGACACAAGAAAACATATAAACCCCAGCCAGGAGGACAGAGGGTGGAGACTAGCGATTGGAGACCACCACTCTAATGGCCTCTTCTTGCTCTCTGCTAAATAAACGGACTTCCACTTTAAATTCTAAATCAGCTCACATTTGAATTTTTTCCTACATAAAACCAAGAACCTTCCAGACCCAGGGCTCGTGTTCCCACTTTGGGTGATTTTCCTCATTGGTACCAGTTGTGTGGAGGTATTCTAGCTGATGACCACACAAAAGGTCTCAGCTGGCAGTACCAACCACCAGACATGTGGGAGGCTGCCTCTGTAGTTTCACTGAAGCCAATACCTACTATGGATGCGTGAGATACTAAGTGGGGAACCACCTAGTTCAGCCCATTCAACCATCAGAACCATGAGAAATAAAAATAAAAGAGCTATTGTTTTAAGCCAGTGAGTTTTTAAGTTGTTATCCAACAGTAGTAACTAGAACTTTAGGTGATATATAAGACTCAAGCTAAATTTAAATATGTTTTAATAGCAAAACATGCTAATTGTTCTCTACCCACAATTCAGTTTTACTGACAATTTATTTCATTTTCTATTAAAGTATTATCCTGCTTTGTATCAGGGAGCATTTAATAGACTATTAGGTAAAAACAGAAGTCAATATACACGGTTTTGGCATGGTTATGCATCCTATTTGAGGATTTAGGTCAAGAACTTGTTTGTCATCTTTCATGTTAAAAACTCAGTTCATATATTGAATGCTTCTTCTAGCCTAAGCAAGTAGTTTGGAAGTTAAAATCTTATACTAACAGTGGGGGATTTTTCGGGATGCTATATGCTGCCTAGCTAAACTATTCCAGAATATTTGAATCACTTTATATACTTTGAATCTCTTAACACACTAAAACATTAGGGTTAAAAATATTACTATTATTATGTTAACCCTTAAGTTCACTAAGAAATTACTTTCATATTTCTGATGTATCAGTTCTTTGGTTTTCCAGGTATTGTTGGATCTCTAACAATTAAAATACCCAATTCCAGTTTGCCAGTAGGCTTGAAGGCCACCACTGCTTGTGTTCAAATAACTTACTCTGTATTCTCTGAAAATGCTTCCTTTCTTCATAAATAGAGTGTTAACATGGAGTTTTATAACCATTTTAATTAATAAATCCACTGTTTTCCTTTGTGAATTATATACACTTTCATGTGTGTAGAGAGGATAGTATGCTCCAGTTCAAAGTGGCTCAGCATTTCACCCACAAAAAGTAATCTGGTTTAAAACCCCATTTAAGCTTTATCTGGTATTACAAAAGCTGAAAATCCTATATACTGCTTTCAAGTAGAAAGTAATGGAATTTCAGTTTTTCCACATAGATTTCTTAGTGATGCTTGAAGAGTTCGATTTAACTAGATAAATGAATTAAAGGGTTGAAAAAGTAAGTGCAAGGAATAAATTTTGTAAGTGTATGTTGGACTATTTAGTAGAAAAAGTTTTGATAGTAATTATGTATTTTTACTAGAGATACAAGAAAAATTTGATTTAAATTCTAATATGAGTCATTAGATACAGAAAATAATTTGCTGACAAGTGCTAAATACAAGTATGTTGGAAATAATTTTTTCATGAAGATTGTGAAACAGCCTTCCCTGAAAGTTACCATTTTCTGTGCAATTGCATACATAAAATCCTAAATGGAAAGAAATGTATATGCTCAGTTGCAATCATTTTTGCTCATACATTCCACTTGAAAAAATTTTGAAATCTATACTCTCTCTTACATATTTATAAGTTTTCACCTAAAATATTTTTATTACACATTTAAATAGTTCCCAGGGATGTAATTTTTGGCATATTCTATGTGTTCACATTGAAAAATAAAAATGTTACATTGCTTTTTAAAATAAAACTAATGGAATCTAAGCATCAGACTGATTTGATATGTACCACTATTGAGGTTTTAAAGAAAAACATGACAGCTAATTATTAACATTCACAATTTTACATTTTCCTTTCAACCCTGAACTTCATTTTTATTCTTCTTCTGCTACAGACTTATAGCCTATTAATTTAAATAATTTTCAATCCATTATTCTGTATGACATCTCTTCTTATAATAAAACAATGAGTTTAAAATGCTAATTATAAATATTTTAATACTACATGTAAAATATTAAATATGTACTTTAATATTTTTATAATTGTTCATTCTATAATTTTATCAAAACATTTATAAATTAATGTACTTATGTATCTACTAATGTGTAATATATTGCAAATTTAAAATAAGTTTTTTCTGTTGGCAATAAGTTATGAAGAATTACATCTTTTTTCAGCATTTAGAAAATACTACATTTATAATGAATACACAATTATTCAAATAAACTAAGTTCTTTAAAAATTAATTATTAAAGAAAAAAGTAAAATTTTATTGGAAATGAATTGCTTAATAAAATGAATCCTGATCAACATTTCCCATATATTTAATAAAGGAGAAACCTCAAATCCATTAAAACTAGTTAGTTCTCTGGCTAACATATTTTGTTTTTATTGAAAGAAAATACAAAGTATTAAATATTTTAAAAGAAAATATGATTAAAAGTGACTCTATATTAATTACTTCATGATATCACTGGATAAAATAATTCTCAACTATATTTTTGAGTAACATCTAATTTGAGAGAAATTACATAGAAGTTTTATCCTTGGGATTTAATCAGAAGACATGGGGGTAAGAGGTATAAGGGCACTTTACATACTTTCCACTCAAGGTTTTTTTTTTTTTTTTGAGCTAAAACTGCTCTGAAAAATTCTGTTAATTAAAAAAAGTGATACAGCTCCCCAGCTGGAAGTCTTATTAGCAAAGATGACAGATCCCATTGCTGTTCTCTTGTGGACCTTATTATATCATGCATGGAAATATCCCGAGTTTGTTGTTGGATACATTCCTAGATATCCATCTGTTTTGAGGCTTTGTATCAAGGTAATTAACTGTTATAAAGATGAAGATGTATTGCTTTAATATCATCCTGGCCAAGATTTTTATCTTGCCAATATGAAAATATGTATAATATCGAAGTCATAAACATTTATATCCTCTTACCTATTGCATTCTCTTCCTGTGAAAAAAATACATACTAACATCATGTTTCTATTTTATAAATTGAAAAATTTTGCTAAAAAATTAGTGGAAAATGGCACCAAACTCTGTCAGAAGTAATATGGACATAGATATGCTTTTCCTTAGCATTGTTTATTGTATTTTCCCAACCCTTCCCAACCCTTTATTATAAAATATTTCAAACATACAGAAAAGCTGAAGGAACTGTATACATATTTTAGTTTGCTGTTGTTAGCATAGCAAAGTATCACAGACTGGGTGGATTAAACAATGAAAATTTAATTCTCATAGTTCTAGAGGCTAGTGTTCCAGATCCAGGTGTTGGCAGGTTTCGTTTTTTCTGTGGCCTCTTTCCTTGGATTTTAGATGGTTGTCTTCTCACTATGTAGAAATTAAGAGAAAGTTTCAGATGCATAGGCAGTAAAAAACAGCTTAAGGTGCAGAACAGGGGTCCACAAAAGATGATCTTTACTTAAAGTGAAATTATATATATATTTACTGTTTCTATAATGCACAAATTTACATGTGAAATTTGTGTAAGTTAAGGAGAGTCCCATATAACAGCAATTTTTAAAAAAGCTGTCTCATTTTATTACTTACGTATTTTGAAAAAGGGGTTATAATTGTAACACATATATATTCCATTTTAATTATATGCCACAAATAATTCTTTTGTAATCAGTCAATATTCATAGCTGAACTGGCAACTTAGAACATATTGGCAAGAAACAGATTAACTAAAATCACATATTACTAAAAAAAAAATAGATTCAGGATCAGAAACAAACACAAAACTTCACATTACTTGTAAATATATTAGGCATAAAAAATTATCCCATGAACTTTCAATATTCAATAAATAATAAAAATGGTATTGTATATAACCACCCATTATTTAAAATTCATTATTTAACATTTAAACTGTAAATTCATCATTAGGTTTTAGCTTCTCTGGACCTTGAAAGGATCATAGAATAAGATTACCAATTCCATTCTTCAGACAATTCTATAGATCTCAAACTCTAGTACTTTAGAATTCCACATTGGTGATAGAGCTGAGAGAGTCCTATCTTCTCATTTAAAAATATAAGGAATGATCATTTTAATTCATTAAGGTAATTAACTATATATATGCTGCTTAGCATTGATAAAGTTTAAGGCCAATTAAAAAAATAATTTGCCTTGGAAGAGGTTTTTTTTTTTAATATGACTGCCCAGAGGGAAATGAAGATTTTAATTGAACCACTATACAATTTAAATGTCTTTAAAATTAAGAGTAGGGGAGTTTAAAGAAAAGAAAATTTAATGATATAATTAGGGGTAGCTAGTATTTTGGTAAAAAAGTTTAATAAGTCTAAAGGTTAAGTTTGATTCAAATCAAGGAATCTTATTATTGAATTAGAATCCAGAATTTCAATTCAATTTACTTTACAAAGATAAGCGGTATTGAGTACCTGAAGTATGAAGCAAACTCAGATACAACATGAACATGATAGATGTGACAGCTCCAAATTAGAATAACATAACAGAAATTAGAAACAGATAGTAAAAAAAAAAATTATAGGAAGTGGGAAGTAAGATTGGAAAACATTTTTACCCACAAATATAGACATATTATGTGAGGGTATAGAACATCAAGAAAATACTATAAATCGTGTTCTTTTCTAATTCTGGATAAAATAAATGTTGGGGTAATTCCCCAAATAAATACAATGGGATGTATTTTCTTTACTATTCAACCAAAAATTTAAGACTTAATATGATTTCTAAAATTTGATTCTTTGATAATTGTTTTCTTTCTTTCTTTCTTTTGTTATTTTTATTAGCAAACTGAAAACCTGATAAAACAGTGTAGAATGTTTTAGATACTTTTGCTAAGAAAATTATCCATCTGAGATTGCAGTCAGTATCTCTGTTGAGGTTTCTTATTAGACTTTCTGGATTCTGAACTTCCCCCTCCAAACTCCCAGATTGGAGTAATCGTACATATTGGGTTGTATGGATCCTGGTCACATTCTTATTTGAGCTAGTTTACTTCATCAATAATCTCAGGGCTGTATAACATACAATACAACTCTAGAAAAGAGCAAAGTAAACTCAATCATGAACACAGCCCCATTCCTCTTTCTCATATTTTTCAGGATAACACAGTTTGGTTGAAATACTTTCTTGAACTCCGGGCTAAAAGAACTGTAAAGTTTATTATGATTATTTCTTTATCCCAAGGTCCCTGGAAATTCTAAACGACTATACACCAAGTATAGGGTCTATTCTTCATTTATAAAATAACTTTAATGGATGTTAATTCAGAAGAATATTTAAAATTAGTGCCATATGCTCAAGTATATGCTTAGTTTTTTGTAATGCTTATTATTATAATTATAAGTTATGTGGAAATAGTGCCAGAAATATTCATGTATTAACAGTCTCACATGGTGAACAGAGGAAGATTTACCTTCTTCCTACTTCAAAAATTAGTTCTAAAATTGCTCTGTCATTTTCTAATTGAACATCTACCTTCAATTAGTCAAAACGCCAGTAATAGTCTTCTCACATTCCAGATCCTAATTTAAATTGATAAATGTATCTTAAAAGCAATTTCTAGAGACATCTTGATCTCATCATTTCCTGTGTTTCATTCTGGGCTCACCAAAGTCCTGGTTTTTACTCCTTAATTGGCAATCCTATGCTAGGAAACAGTACTATTCATTTTTCTCTATATGACCTTGGGGTCCAATTACTGAGATCGCGGGTACCTTACTAAGGAATTGCCCCAGCAGCTGTCGATTACATAAGAAAAACAGAGATTTGTCCTGGAAAATGGTCTTGAAGTTAAAAGGCTGCTTGGCGGCGTGTAAACACCAGCTGAGCTGCTCTGACTTTGCACCACCATCTATCACCGACTTGCCCTTTGTCTTGTTCTTGGCTGAATTTTTTATTTCACAAAACTGTTGTCAACGTTTCCTACTACACACTGTATTTAAGATATCAAAGATTACACCCCCAGGATAAAAATAATGACAGAAAAAATGTTTATAATTCTCTGGCACCCTTCCTGAACTTACATGGAATGTTTATAATAAAATCCATTTTGCTGAGCCTTCAAAAACTTAAAGACAGCAATAAAGGAAGCCTATGAGAATGCAGCAGTTGTGTAACTCAGATGGAGTTAAATTTCTCTGCATATAAAAGAAATACAAATAAAGGCCAAGGTGAAATTATCCAGGGAGATTAATAAAGGAACCTGAGCGTTTACTAGTGATAAGCAAGAATGAAACAATGCAGGTACTAATTGAGAGGAGAAATTAAGGGACATAGGTTACTGATCTAATATGTTATTCATTGTGTGATAAAGATCCTCACCTCCACTTCTCTGTAATCTTTAGTATAACATTTGTTTCTCATGTATACCTGATGGAGTGATTTTTCTTTGGAAGGAGTAATAAATTCCATGGATAGCTAGACTGTCTAGCCACTGGATACAGGTGCGTTTCAATGTCTTTACTTATTGTGTTCTGGACTTTCCAAGCATGTTTCAACATGATTGTTTATTGCTGGAATTTGTTGATCTAGATTATTCTTCCTCTTTATATATATTTAAGTGCTATGGACTGAATGTTTATATTCCCTCAAAACTCACATGCATAAATCCTAACCCCTGAGGTGATGGCATTAGAAAGTAGGGCCTTTGGGTGGTGATCAGGTCATGAGGATGGAGCCCTCATTAATGGGATTAGTGTTCTAATAAATGAGACCTCATATAGATCACTCATACCTTCTGTCAGGTTAAGTTCCTGCGAAAAGGTACTAGCTATGAACCAGAAAGTAGGTTTTCAGCAGAAATCAAGTCTGCCAACATCTTGACATTGGACCTCCCAGCCTTCACAATTGTGAGAAATAACTGTTTGTCATTGTTAAGACACCACATTTGTGGCATTTTGTTACAGCAGCCTGAACAGACTAAGACACCAATGTTCCCTCAGCACTATTGAACACTGATCTGTAGGCCAGGTTCAAGAGAACAGCATACATACACCTGAGGTACCTGTCAAAACCCATTTGCCTGAGCATCTGTCTCTAGCATCCTAGGTTCAATAGTTCTGGATGCGAGCCAGTAGTTTTGTTTTTATAAGTTCTCAGAGGATTTTGAAGCAGGGTGTGGAAATGCTTCTTTATGACTTTAGCTGACCCCAGGCAAGACCTGGATCACTGACAGTTTTGTTGCTGACTCCTTGTTCTCCACTGGGACTGTGCTGTCTGGGAGAATTAGTGAAAAAAAAAAGGGGGAGTGGACATAGAGAAAGTAGGAGCCATTAGATAGTTGAACCTCTGACAAATGTACCGATCTCTTTTCCTCTCCTAAGTAGGCAAAATTAGAACCAGTTTATTTGTTACAGTAGTCTTCATCTGATACATTGCAAATATGAAATATTTTTACCATTTCATATAAAACAAAATGGACGGTTCTCTTCTATGCAACTGCCTAATGTGTGTAAAAATATTTTCATGTCTCACCATTGTCATTACAAGTACTGCACAGGCAATATAAGCATGTGCTTTATAGACCATCTGTTCTTACTATTTTTTTCTCAAGGACTTGACTTCTGCATATTCTCTTCATTCCATTAGAAATGTCTCTCCATTGGCTGATTTTTACATTGAGAGGGTGGGGAGACATGGAGTATGCATCTCACTTGTTAATATAAAAACAAACTCCCTTCATTTTACTGTCATCATTCTGACTTCAGCTCCCATCCTGTCTGACTGATCTTTAAAACCAACCTCCTTTAGCAGTGCTATCTTTACTTTCTCACCTCTCATGTATTCCTCATCACAATCTAATGGGTCTTGTGGTCCAAGTCAACAACAGAAACTTCCAAATTACTGTCTTCAAAAGATACCTCTATGTTCTAAATTGTCCTTTCAGTAACAACTAATCCAGAGGCTCATTTATTGCTCTATGAAACACTCTCTTGTTTAGCCTTTTATCACAACAGACTCTTCTTGTTTTTCTCCAATTGTCTGGTCTTACTTTCACAGCATCCCTTGCTAGCTTTCCCTCATCTATTACATGTTACATCAAAAGTCTCAGACTTGGGCCCTCTTCTCTTCATTTTTTATGTTCTCTTTCTCCCTGTCTCATCATGCTGGGTTCAATGACAAAACTGTGACTATTTTCTGTTTTTTAATAGAATTGTATTTGATAATCTGACTCTTGCTCTGAACTCCAGATCTTTAGAGCCAGATTTATGTTTTGCATCTCCACTTGTACATCAGTTAGGCATCTCAACTTAATACATATACAACCCTTACTTTCACCTCTCTTCAAACTTGTTAGTCTTTCATTACATTGTTAAGTGTTAGAACCAGTTGCTCAAAGTCAAAACAAAACAAAACTCCCTGCTACACTCCCAAACACTATGATACCACATGATATTTTTCTTTCAATCGTCCCTCCCACTAACACACAAACACGGAATAAGGAAGATATATTAATTTTAACTCTAAAGTGTATTTCAAATTTGTTTACTTCACTCCACATCCTGCCATCTTAGTTTAAGCTCATTTTATTTATTTATTTTCACCCAGACTGTTAAGGTAGGTTTCTAATTTCCATTCCTTTCTCTAAGCCATTCTCCATTACCAGAGAAAATATATTTTAAAAGTAAAAATCACCTCACATCATTCTGATTAAAACCCTTCTATGTGTTCCTATTGAACTTAAGATAAAATTAAATCCCTTACAATGACCTGCAAGCCCTTTTGTGATCAGAGACCTGAGTAACTGCCATGCTTTCTAATATCACGCTTCCTCTACACTCAGTTACACCACTTTCCTTTCTGGTTTTGAATATGCTTAGCTCTTCCTTGCTTCAAAAACTTTACCCTTTGTCTTCTCTCTGTATGGAAAATTTTCTATTGGGTTTTGGCGTAGCTAAAATTATTACTCCTTAATGAGATCTGCTTCTAACATCTTACATAGAGAACAATTCTCTGACCCTAATTCCATGTTGCTTATTTTCTTTCTTATACTTAGCAAAGTTAGTAATTGTCTTCTGTATCTAATTATTTACTCTTTTATGGATCTAAGAAGAGTTGTACCTTTTTTAGTTCAGCTTTTTACTTGGTATTAAGAGTGGTGATTTCAAAGCTTTTTACATGTTGAACCAGAAAGCATAAGTCAGGCTGATCTTTTAAGCAGCAAATTTTGTCCTTAAAATATCTTACTACAATAAACATAAACTGTAATGATATATAATTTTTGTTATTTGCCTTTGTTTTGCCTATAGTCATCTCTATAATCTATAAAAGCATTTACTAAATTTCTGGCAAGAAAAAAATATTTTTAAGGTTTCTTTTTGAAGTATGTAAGAAATTCTCTGCTTAATACCAAGATAATTTTTCTATTTATTGCAATAAATTTTTTCAGTTTTAGGTAATGCAATAATGAATGAAAATTTCTAATCAGTATAGACTTTAAAAAATTAATTTTCATAAAGTGCCATTAAATATAAATTATCTAGACACTTAAATATCAATCATACCAATCACATTAAAAATGCTACTTAGCTCTGATCTATTTTAAACATTAAATCTCTATTAACATTCAGTTATATACTTTTCCTATTAATTATTATGTACATTTCTGAGATACCCTGTCAATATACATTCATTAGGGGATAAATAGCACCTGACAATTTTGCACCAAATTGTTCTCCAGTTGTATATATTGCAAGTCTTGTATGAGAAAGATAAACTATGAAAATTGACAGGCAACAACCTAAAAATTAATTGACTACTTAGAAGAAAACATTTTATTTAGAATTTAGCATCTGAAGATAATTATTGTATGGCTTCATTTGGAAAAATGAATTATGTAATTACAAGGAGATTTTCATTTTATAGTTTTGAGAATTATCTGCATTATTTATAGGATATATTCACCCTGATTTATAACATGATTGTAGAGATTACATTTAACAAGGCAATAAAATCATATATTCATAATTCACCACTAAGGTGACCTTCCCATTCACAGTGTTGCTGAGCAAATTGTTGTTGTACCTTATTTGTACCAATAGAATCATTTATATTTGTATAATGAATTTAATAACAACTCAAATATTTGTTCCAATCAGTTATTATATATATTTTTTAAAAATAGTACTGTCCATATTGTTCTTTGAACAATTCCTTGCTATTATTCCATTGAATAAGCTAAGTATATAAGTAGGACCACAGCTTATTGAATTTTATTTCTTTAAATAACGGCTTCTCTCCATTTTTCTTTTGTTTCTCTACATATTGTATCAAAAGGAAGGCATATAGTCCAAGTAAAATTGTTTTAAATTAAATTTGATTTCATTAAAATCCAGGCAAAAGATGAATTATTGTTCACATTTTATCCATTTGTGCCTGACATTCCCCCTTCATGGACTGTCTTCTTTCCATCTTGTTTCCTAATTCTAGTTCTAATAGCTTCCATATTGTGTTCTCTCTGGCTACTATAGCACTGTTAGGATTGTTCTGCAGTGCTGTAACAATTTTGGGGTGCATTATTAATTTTGGACTTATATTTTTACACTGTTCAGCATATAGTGGACTTTCAAAGATAATGATCAGATTAATTGAACTATTTCAGAATGTATAGGATTCTGAATAGATTGTAAGCTTTGTAAAGATGGGTACAGGTTTAATACTGTTTTGAAATCCTTCATAACACTTCTAATTTCCCATCCCAACACCTGCTTTTCAGTTCTCTATAGCAAACATTTACTTCTCTGCAGTGTTTAACAATTTTAAACAATCCTGTTGTCTGAGTACTCTTTCTCTTCTGGATTTGACCATATAACTTTCTAGCTATTTTGTTCAAATTTCTCTGGAAATGTCTTAGATTTGGGTATTCTTAATTCTTTTTAAAATTTCTGCCTTGTTTTCTTTTCTTCCTCTATGTTTTTCTCTTGGCCAATCTTACCTGCTTCCCTTGCTTAAATTATTAGCTATTCCATGACAAGAATAAGTACCATTTATTAAATGGTGCATGGTTCTAGGAAATTAATTTGCATTGTTTCATCTATTTTTATCAGACCCAGTGGTATAGCTTCTCTTATTGTTTCCACATCAAAAATTAGGAAATTAAGAGATTAAGAGGCGCACTGATAGTCATGAAGTTAATTGTGTTTAAGTCAGTATGCAAATATAGGTTGCCAGAATAGATTCTGAGCTACTAACCTGAACCCTGTATTATTCTTTAATTATGTTAGATCACATCTTTCCAATGTCCAGAGTTCTCCTGACCCATATGCCCACTGTCTGTTAGGAATATTCATTTGAAATACTTTACAGACAAATCAAATTCTACTCTTCAAAAGTGAACATCTCTTAAAACTTCATTACGTTCACTGATCATTTAATGTAAGCATCCATCATTCAGTTGTCCAAACTAGAAACCTCACAAGCATCTTTATTAAGCTTTCTTATACTCCACGGGTAAATGGTCCTTAAGTCCTCTCAGTTCTGCTTCAGGAATATTTTTAGCATGACTTTTTGTCTGTAATTCAAACGCTCATTGTTTCCTTCTAAATCAGACTATTATGGCCATTTTTATCTTCAAATTCAACCTCATCTATGCTGGTAAAGTTATTTTGTAGAAATATAGATTTAAATTTATTTTTTATTAAATCCTTCATTGCTTCCTTTTATTTAGATAATAAACTCCAACCTTTAAAGAAAATATCCAAAGCACCAATGTCTCTTTCAGACTTGCCTCTTGTAACTTTCCCCTCACTCCATTTCCAAGAACCCTATTTTCTAGACCCCACAGAATTCTAACACTGTAATGAGTATATCATGCTCTCTTGTTCCTCTGGGCCTTTGCTCATGTTGACTCTCTGACTGAAATATTATTTTCTCTCTTTCAGCTCCGTAGAATGCACTTATCCTGAAGGCATAGCTCAAATTATATCTTCTCTTTCAGGCCTTTCCGCTACCAACTCTGACTCCTACATCTTGAACAGAATCCATTACTCCTTCCTTAGGGCTCCAAAGTCTCTTTGTACTCTTCCTAACTATAGAACTTATTACAATATATTTCAGTTGTTTTATGTGCTTTGAGGCATGACTGTATTCTCCCTTGACACTTAAAAATGTTTGCTGTAATTCCTTTCTGTTTTAATCCTGAGTATGCATGCAAAAACATCAATATAAGGAACAAAAATGTTTTCTGTATATTGCATGCAAAAATTTATGTTTTGCTTTGTATTTTATGTTCATATGTTATGCTTATTAACTTTGACAAATTTGGGAATATTATTATAATGGTAACAGAAACAAACAATTAGAATTAAAGTCATATAAACATCTACCTAACTTTATTTATACTTTTATTTTTATTATTTTTTTTTAATTCATTTTTATTGTTAGACTTATTGGGGTGACATCTGTTAGCAAGGATTACATAGGTTTCAGGCATACAATTCTACAGTGCATTGTCAACTTGATGTATAATAAGTTCACCACCTAACGTGACTTCTCTTTCCATCACCTTATATATTTGTACTTTTAAATGTTTGTATTTAGCCACAATAATAATAACTAAAGACAAAAAGTTTAATTCATTAAAGTTTTCTAGTATTACTTATACAAATAAAAATAGTTTTATCATTCTCATAGTCTATGACATGGATAATTCCATATCCATTTTCCTTTGTAACTTTTCTTTGAATTGTACACATCAACTTGATTAATAATTGTCATGAAGAGTTTCTTTGCTTTAGATCTTAAATTTATTTACTGACTATTATTAAGGGCTTCACTAAGTACAACCATCCAAGGAAGTGTGACATGGTTTAAGGAATAAGGGCTTTGTAATAAGATAGACCAGAAATGTAATCTCAGCTATACTATTTATTAGTGTTTTATTAATAACATATATTTAACTCCTGAATCTCAGTTTCATCTTTTGTAATATAGAGTAAGAATAACTCTTTGGAAATATGCTTTGCATATTAAAAATGGTGTACCAAAGACCCTAACCCAAGGCAGTAGATACTCCATAATTGATAATTGCCATTAGCTACAGTGTCATCCCGAATCCTCCATAGTCATGATTTATGGGAGTGTTGTCTTTAGTGTTTGATTGAATTATGTCTGATGTGTCAGAATGGAAGTCACATGATAAATGTGTGAGTGGAAATCTCTGCCACACTGTTGATTTATGCATGTTCCCTTTGAATCATGAGATCAGTATTAATAGCCAACTTTTTGGAATTTAAGTCACTTCCCTCTTCTGATCCTCAGTTAACAGGAGAGTAAACCTTGAAATGGCAACACATAATTGATTTTTTGAATATTTATACAATTTAGTGGCTATTGCTTATTTCTGTTTCTCTATATTAAAGATTTGCTTTAAGATGGGCTTCAAGATATCCTTATACTTGTGTAAAACATTTTTACACGTTACTACATTTCATCTTTGTTTCATGTGTTTACACAAACTGTCTGAAGGGACTGTTCTTTATAAGTTTTAATGTAAAGAGAATCTGCCTATGATTCTTAAAGTTTGGAATAATTACCTAATAGTAGAAAAGTGGATATAGGTGTATATGGTTTTCTTCCTTTTCTTGGATACACTGGAGAAATATTATTTCAATTATATTAATAGTTTTAATTCAAATCTTATAAACAAAGATAAAATTGGGTTATATAATCAAATAAGTTTGGGGAAACAGTCATGAAAATAGTTATTAACTTCTCAGAGCCTTTAATATGCCAATGGGCTTTGTGACTAAGAGAGAGATATAATAGACTGTTTTTCTAACACTTTCTATCATCTTGAGGGATCAGTGTTTCTCAAAATGAATTTCGGTATATTCTGAACTGATGCTGTATAAACTTTATTTACTCTGTACCTTAGCTTATGAATAAGTGAATAATCATAATATCCAACATATAAAAGCATATTTTGGGGAAAGGCAGATACTATTCTATTATCTATCTATCTATGTGTCTAATTAATCCTCATTACAACCTGCCCAATGTGGGTATTACTATTGAAATTATTTTATCGATCAATGACTTGAGGCAGAGAGAAATGAACTTACCCACACTCACACAGGTAGGACCAGGATTCTGATTCCAACATTTTTGTTCCAGAGTCTGTAGGAAATTCTAACTGTTGATGAGTGAAATAAAAAACAGTGACCAGAAAATTGTAGCCATGGACTGTACCTGTCTCAAGTTTCTTCAGATATTGTAAAACCACCATTAAAGAACCAGTCTGATAGTAGCTTTTGTTTGGGCTGGTAAAATATAAATGGCCCACTTGATAATCTCTGCCTAATATAATTTGGTGTGCAAGCCTAAAAGCTCAAAGACCTAAGTGAAGAAAGAGTTCTGTGATGATTCCTCTCCATCTATGTGGAAATAGGTTAAAAATAGTAACAATATCGAAGAACAATGTATAATTTTTATTTATTTTTTTATGTTAAGTTTCATAGAGTTATAAAGCCTATACAGTGAGATATGGACCTACTGTACATGTATGCTTGTATATGTGTGTATAGTTATTTTGCTGTGCTTTTAATACTTTTTGGGTATATTCTTATGATGGCTGGGATTAAAAAAGTATCTCTAATCTTTAATGTTTTGAGAGCTGATCTATTTTATTTAATTATAATTGGTCATAGACAAGCAAAGATGTCTTATTTAGAATAGGTATCACAATAAATCTAAACCTGTAGCTGTTAAATTGAAGTTTCATAGACACTTTTCCAGACATTCTAAAGCTAAATGCAAAGTTGTTTGTGTAAAAACAATTTTGCTAAATTGTTTGCTTATCTACACATTTTTTAGAAGATTCTATATTATTTATTAAATGAAAGATCTTTACTCCTCAGTTCTCCTGAGATAGTAAACTTATTTCCTTCTAACAATGTGTTACTGTGTGTGTGTGTGTGTGTGTGTGTGTGTGTGTATGTGTGTATGTTTTGTCATCTTGACACATCATGGCCACTTAAGATTTTGATATACAGTATACCATTATGCATAGAAGCAGACATTTTGATTGAGTGTCCCCTTGTCTTCTGACATATCCTGCTGGTTTCAGTTTATCCTGGATTCTGTTCCTTGAGGGATTTTGAAATGTATTTTGATATGTAAATTACAGGCCTTGGCATTTTTGTTGAACTGGTTTGAATAGAATTTGAAGATGCATTGTTTGCAGTTAGAATCTGTCTGCTAAGCAACTTCTTAGTGAATCTTAAGCATAAACTTGCTTTTTTATTGGTAGTTAAGTAGGGAGAAGTGATGAAACTAAAAGTAATCTGATGAAGCCGACTTCTTCCCACCTTTTATTGAAAACACCATCCAAAGATAAGCATTTTTTGTTTTTTAATACTAAATGTTGGGGTTCAAATTATAAGAGACAAATAAAACTTGTATTTAACATTAGGTTTCTTTGAGCAATGATTGATATCAATTACACATTGATTCTGCATACCACTGATTTTTTTTCTTTATCTGTTCATGATTTCCTTTGGAAAATTCCTTTAGTATTGATGAAATACTATTCTCAAAGATTGTTTTCATTATTAGATGTGCTATTCCCTGTCTATAACCATTTGGTAACTAAGGTTAAAAGCATGTTGATATAGTAATATAGTAAAGATCTCAAAGTCTTAGTTAAAATTATATTTCTCACTTTTTCTTTATCAATTTATTTCTAAAATGCAAAATGGACTGCATTTATTTTATAGGTTTGATAATTGATAAGGGCAAAGCAATTCCACTGCTAAAACTTTTTAACAAAATTATTATACAAAGGTTAAATACAAGTATTGACAAAATTTGCATCTGTTTTATGGCAGAATGTACTAAAAATATTATTATTGGGATTTTTCATTGCTTATTGGTGAAACATCAGTAATATTTATTTAGTTTTCTTCTAAGGAGCTTTATAAACTTCATCTGCTTGCATATTCTATTTCCTTCCACTCTGTATCTGACCTATTATGGGCTTCTCTGTAAGTGTCCTTTGCTACATCTAGTTATAGAAATTTAGGACACTTTATCAAATTTGCATAGTTCTTGTATAAGCAGTTCTCTTCTCATTTATTTGATATTTTTGAAAAAGACTTTTTTTTGGTGTATGTTAGTGTTTATTTAGGTTTTTGCTTCAGGGTTTTTAATGCATAACTCAACATGTTATTTAGTTATTTTAAAATATTGATGAAATTTAAATCTTTCAAAAGGCTCTACATTTGATTTAGAAATGGTCTATTTTGGAGAAGTTAATGTATGTGGTTTTATCTTATGTATGCATAGAAATTGGAAAATGTTTGGAAATATACATACATATGTGTAACATTATCTACATTTTTAGAATAGAATTAGCATAAAAGAATAAAAATTCCTCATTTGCTCTTCTAAGTGAACAGTAAAATTACTCACTAAACATAATTGATTGGCTAATGATACTGTATGAATAGAGAGTGAATTTTTGGAAAAAATTAAACCAACTAAAGAGATGAGTAACAGCTGGACCTATGAGTATTTGCTACCATAAAGTTCAGGGGGTTTTACTGTGTTCATGGATCCCTAGAAGTGTCTGGATAGAATTATATTTCAATATAAATGGTTTCCTTTCTAATCATATTTATTTTATTTGAAATACTTAAAAAATTATTGAGAGAAACATTTCCCTAGGTTTTCCCAAATAAGTCCATGACACACAAAAGGTGAAATAACTCTGAGTGGATACAATGAAAATATCGAATACATTATCATTGTTCACAATGTACCACCCACTATTATACAGATTTTACTCATCTTTATTATGAAATTCTCCCAACAATCCTAGGAGGTAGGTACCATTATTAGACTTTATTTAGAGATGAGGTAACTAGGCCACAAAGAGTTTCAATCACTTGAGAATCACCCAGTCATACCCGAAATACTGGCTCCTGAGTTTGTGTCTTAATACTTTACTGTTTCTACTCTAATAGCAGTTTTTAAGATACAATAAAATATTGTAATAGATTTTAAAAGAGAACATTTATTATAGATACTTATGGTATCTGTATTTCAATGATTTATTTAAATACAAACTTAAAATAAAATTATTTCTTATAGTTGTATGACTAAATAGTATTTTAATTCACATTTTTTACTTGCTATAAAAATTTTTACTCTCAGTTCAAAATATGGATCAGCTACAACGTTTAGATTTTCAGTGAACCACGGTATGGGAAGAAGCACCCAAGCAAACATCACTTGTACATAAATACATTGTCAGTACAAGTCCTTACCTGATTATCTTTGAGTGATCCTGATAAATTGGTTTGCAGTACTTTTACTTAATCCCTAATGGGTCTAACATAATCGTCTGCAATTTGTTGCTGCTTTATACGACTGTTTTAGTTAATGAGGTACCATGGGTTTACTGAATGAAGCATCAATAAAACAACTTCTATTTCTCTATGTTTTGGCAGAGAAATGATTTACCTACCTTAACTGCTGAATTTAGGGAATAAGTTTTAAATCACATAACTTCTAACCATGAGAGAAATCTAGTGCTTGCTGACATGTTTTACGTATAACACAGGTGGATACAGTCATCTTTTGAAAAGTCTATTTTGCTAAAAGAATGGCAAACTCTTGTATTTCTGCTATATTAGATTTAAAAGGAATAAAACAATGGATTACAATTATTATTTTCTTTTCTGATTTAATTCAGTGTTGCTGTCATGGCTGTCAACCAGCCTTGTTGGTATTTTTGCAGTTTTACTACATAGACTAGTTCTTGATTTATTAGCTTTCAAACTCAAGCTTTGCTGTGTTGTTACATTCTTTGGCTTACACAGCACCTGTGTATAGACCTCTGCTGATATAGTTTTATTTATTATTCATGCACCTTTCAGGGACAAATAAGAGAAAAAAACTGGTTCAGAGGTCATCACCATGATTTAAGGTCAAGCTATCTGGCTTCTGAAACCCCTTTGGTAAAATTCTTTCTGATTTTCTTATAAACAGGGCCAGTCCAATCAGTTAAAATGTAATGTAAAATGCTATGGCCTTTGGAAAGTGAGTAACCAAAATAAAAAGAAACTTATTTAAGATATGGCTTCCTGTTGATTTTAACTCATCATTTTACATGTTGCTGTATCTTTTGTAAGAATGGGTGGGCACGTAGAAGCTACTGGGTCATCAATCTCCAGAAAGAATACTCTGAGATAAAGGGGTTTTGCCAAGTTGAATTTGACCATTTGTTATCATTAGAGAACCGTTCGTAAAAAAACAGAATTTTCTTCTTAGCTGACAATGCAGAAATATCAAAGACTGAAGTAATCAAGATTCAAGAAAGAATTTTAGGCTCATTCATCAAAGCCTTCCCTTCTAACTTGTGAACAAGTGTGTATTTTCTTCCTTTCTTTTTTTTTTCATCATACCTCAACCATTCTTTACACACCTAGAATCAGAATGGCATAGAATTTGAGTAGAAAGCTGCCTTAGTAAAATTATAGGTTTCAAGTGTACATTTCTATAATACAACATCTGTATATTACACTGTGTGTTCACTACCCTGAGTCAGTTGTTTTTGTTCCCTGAGATACTCGATATTTTTCTAACTTTCTTCGCCTTCTCATGATTTTTTTTTCTGCATTGGACCAATGAAAGATTAATGGGCAATCTTGAAGCTTGCTTTTTTCTCTGCTCCATACCAGGTATAACGTTGAGTTAGAACCATGTTGTTTTAGCTAGTGCCAGTACCTTTAATGGGTTTACAGACAAACTAGTTCATATTACAACATGGTTTTGATGTTCATCTACTCCAAAAATGCCAAACAAGCCACTTAGACATTATGTTCAACACTGAAAGAATTATGAAGGCAATATCCTCAAAAACAATAAACTATATAATACACTCAGTTCTTCTTAGTGAAAGGTTTGCTATATTGTCATTGTCAAGAGAATGGATAACAGCCAGATAGCCAAACTATTTTAGGTATACTTAGGAGAGATGGGCTTATGCTGGGCACCTAGATGAGGTTCTTCAAGGGCATACAATATATATATATATATACCCCTGTTGCCCTGCTTTAGGAAAACCACACCAATAACATGGCAAAACTGGAAAATAGTCCTGTGACTAGCTGAGCTTGGAATTGAGCTACTACTGTATATAGGTAGACTCAATTTGCAGGTCTGTAATTTGTTCTCAGGGAGTTGAAAAGACAGATTGGGTAGTAGTGTAATGTTCTCCTGGAAGAGATAGAGAAGGGTGATATAAAGCCAGCCCTTATGGACAAATGTTATAGAGAGCAATGTGTATCATGGATTACTTTGCTGGGTGTATTGCAGCATCAAGAGCATAATCTTTAGGCAGGAGCAACTCCTACTCCTGATCATCACATTATTCATCCATGTACCCACATAGGGACCCCAGATCACATCTATTTTATGAAATTGATAACTAGACCTACTACTTCATTGGCAGGGAAACTGGAAACTATATAAAACCAGGATTGTCTAAGTACTATAAAATTCATTTCACCAATTAACATGTAAACAGAGGAGATGAAAAGATACCATAAAAACAAATTATTTCAGAATATATTTATCTGCTGTGGTGATCTACAGGTTTCCAGAAAATGGTGTAGCACAAAATATCAACAGTGATTAAATGTCTACATGGTAATCATTTTTGCATGACAGCACAATCAAATCTTCCAGTTAGGGGTGCTATTGTACAGTCCAGTCAGTTGGCAGCCTGTTAGACACCACTTTCCTTTTTCATAGACACTTCATTATTTATCATCCCTTCAGTCTTTTTAATTGCTCTGAGCAAAGACTTCTTTTTCCATTTAGCAATGGGGACTGAACCCATCAATACCCAATTTAAGTAAGACATTCATAAAGACAGCAGTGAAATTACTGCTCTGCTGCTTTTCTAAATATCAAGATAGTCTGGCTTCTAAGACTAAGCCTTTTCCTTGATTGCTGGATAACTCTTCTGGTATGTAGTGTTTCTAATTAGATCAAAACTTCGAAAAACACATTTAGCATTGTTTAAATGTATTTCTTAAATGGTCATTTACTTTTATTCATATGTAGCACAGAGATAATTTGGTCCATTTTTTTTCACTGATAGTTGTAAAAACATGAACAGTTGTTTACTAAATAGTTTGCTTAAAATTTATGCAAGATAAATAGCAATTGTTTACTAAAAATAAATTATATATCAAAAAGAATAGTTTGACTCATAAATGTTTATCAGCTATTCAAAATAAGATCTAAATAATAGTTTGATAAATTCAATTAAAAATAATATTATATTTTCAGTTTGGTAAATATTAACATGATGGTAACTTTTACATAATAGTGCATGAAATTAAGCACTGCATGTTTCAACTTAACTTTGAGTTACACTTCATAATTTGTAACCTATATTAAAACCATTATTCTTGCAAAACACTGGGAAATAAAGCATAATATTCCAGAATGTTTTGTATATATCTTATCTCATAAGATAACATCTTGAATTTTTAATTACACTATCCCATCCATATTAATATTGAAATATTAATATTTATACTGATTGGTTCCCAAAGCTTTATAAACCATATTCTTACTTAAAGAATCTTTAACTAAAATAGGTGGAAATAGTAAAACTTACATAAGGTTAACTATTGCTTAATTATTTCCCTTATGTTTGATAAAATTCCCAAGAGTTTATCCTTTCCTCTAATTCTCATTTCAGGATGGAGGAAGGAAGGGTACAATGGTATGAAGGAAAATACACCTTCTCACAAATTTGCAATAGATTCTACATTTGAAGGAAGATTCACTGGATATCTGTGAATTTGAGAATTAACAGAAGGGACAGTAATGGGACCTAGGTAGCATAGGAAAAGAAAGCCCTAGCTCTGAGAGCCTGGATAAAGACTGGTGAGCAGGAAATTGATACCATTATTTAGGGAAATGATACTAATAGCTCAGTGAAAATCTCAAGATAGGTTATGTTGTTGCAGTAGGTGAAATAAATTTGAAATAGAGGAATAGCTTGAAGAATTTCAGTCTTACCAGTCCACTTATAAAATGCTTAGGTGTAGTTCTTTGAAGTTCCACTAAATGTTTTCACATCATGCCCAGAAATTTAATTTAATTTTCACTGATTTTTTTTCTTGATTTGTACCTGATTAATACAGCTAAATAGTATTTAAGCATCTAAGAATAATATGAATTTGGTATATTGAAAATGATACCAATCACCTTCTATTATGAGTTTTGCCTATTTCAGGCTCTATACATCACATAAACCACAATAAACCTGAGGTAGGTGTTATTATCATGATTTTAAAGAGGAGAGAATTTAGTCAAAGTCAGTTGCCCAAGGACTGCTATTAAGGAGGAAATGGGGCATTTAACCCTCAATATATGATTCTGGAATTCAAGTTGTTTTTTAAATAGCTAGGTCTAGCACCTTATGCCAGGCCTTACTGACTAAGGTGAGAAGGTAGAGAAGAGGAGTATTAGAACTGTTTTTTGAGTGGCTATCTGTGGGGGAAGGAAAATAAAGACAGATCATACAGTAGACAAAGAAAAGTCATAATGCTCATGTTGGAATCTTTCCCATGACCATTCCTACTCTATTCTTTGTGTGTGTGTATACTTTTTAAAGGTTTATTACCAGAAGATAATCTTTTTAAAAATATTTTTATTAAAATATTAACAATAACAGGTGACAGGTAATGTCTTTATGTAAAATTATATGCATGTTTAGTGGTTATTTGCTGTATTTAGAAGAAAATTACCCTAATATTTCTTCAATGTGTACTTTTAAAATATATCATTTATTTTGAACTTTATACGATAAATAAATGTGGTAAAAATTGCATTTGTTCCAAATATATCACAGACTTATAGAGAATCTATTTATAGACATTGAAACCTATAATACATAACAAAAGCTAAATGCTTAGTCTAGAGCTTAAATATTAGTTAAATGTTGTACCTGGAAAAAGATAAGTTGGTCAATATGTAGTTGTAATAAAATTGATGAATTAAAAAGGAAAAAAGAAAGAAGGAAGAAAAGAAGAGAGGGAGAATGGGACAGAGGGGTAGCATGACAGAGAAAAAAGTGAAGGAGGTGGAAATGAGGAAGAATGAAAGTATTTTCTAACGTTTAAGATCAGCCTAGATTCTGTGTGTTATACTTATTTGCACAGCATATGAGAGGACATACATTTGCATAATTAAGATTGCCTGGAAGTTCATATTAAGCTTGAGTTATTAATAAAAGTGAATATATGAAGATACTATTAAGGGAACTAAAGTTTGTAGGACAAACAGCTCAGGTTTATACTGTGGGCAGATGGAATTATAGAATATAAGGTTGGAAGTGGCAGGTTTAAGTGTTAAATTTTGGATTTTTACTTAAAGCATTTAGAATATATTTGTACTTTTCAATGCACTTTTATTATACTCAGGAAAAACATCATTTTTAAAAAAGAAAGACTGTCTCCCAGTGTAGAGATGTAATGTTAATAGTTTAAAGATGCAGGATGCATTTAAAAAATTATTTTAAAGTTTATTTAAAAATAGATGACCTAAACCAGTTTCAGTAAAATTTTAACATTCTGTAAATAGATTCATATTGATCTGTTAATTCTTGTAGAATTAATTATTAGGATTACTCTGCCATTTGAAACTTCATATATTTACAATTTGTGTTTATGTCACTACCTTTAGACTTGGTTGCATATTATTTTGAAACTACAGTAAGCCCAAATTTATTGCATTTTATATTTTATCTGTAGACCACTAGATCTCTCTCCCCCTCAGAGTTAAACAATGTGTCAATGAAGCAAGAGAATTTAAGTGAATATAAAAGCAATATTCCAGATGCCTTACAGTTTGAAGATGAAGACAAAAATACAAAATATTTGCTTTTATCAATCTTTATATATAGGATAAACAACTACTTACCTTGATTCATTTAAACATAATTTTAAATGAGTAGTTTTAGATATCTTGGTATTTTCTAATTTTTATAATTAAAATGATATTAGATGCAATTTGAGTTCAATTCCCTCCCCCCAAATTTCTTAACAGATAAATGTTATTCAAACTTATTTTATTCAATTTTGCCTTAACAATAATACAGTTTACCTTTTATTTTTTCTTCTCAATAGAAGAAAAAGAAAAGTCAACCTCTTAGGAAAGTTAGTACAATAAATATCATTCCATGTTGTTGAATGATTTCCAGAAGTGGTTGGAAAACAGTGCTCTGGAGTAATAATTTTTTTCTTCAAAACCTTTAGTTTGGCCCAGTGATGCTGATGCCTCACGGCGTCTGAAAACACACACTTGTGCTAATAGTTTAGTTAGGGTCATTAAAGCTAAATACTTGTTCTTGTGTATAATTTGTTATTTATTCAAATAAAATATTGTAATAATTATAATATTATACACATTATAATAATAAAAACTCACATCCATCTTACATTAAATGCAACAATGCTAACAATGAAATACTATGGATTTAGTTAGCTCTGTGACTATTGTGAGAGAGTACATAACCTCCCTAAACAACCATTCATTTAGCCATTTATTCAATCAATCATTCAACAAATGTTTATTGAGTTTTGAATATGCAATGTTTCCCTTGGCATCTGATGGGAGGGTGTTGAGTAGGGATTTAGCATTCCTCAATTTCTATGATCTAATTTTGGAAAGAAAATCAGCACAGATATATTTAATTAGTACAAAAAATGAATGAAATAAAAAAATGAGCAAAATGGCAGTATTGTTAATGACTGTATGTGCATCTAGTATTTATTGAGAGCCTCCTATGTGCCAGATACTGTTCTAGGTATTCAGGACATACCAGTCAAGTCAAACATACAAATTTCTGCCCCATGGAACTTATATTCTAGGGAGACAGATGATAAACAAAAGGTATATGAAAGGAGCACATTATTATAGCATGTTAAAAGATGATGAATGAGTCCTTCATGGAAAAAAAATATATATATATGTAAATAAAGAAGAGAAACAAGGAAAATGTTGGCAGTGCTGGGAGAAGGAATGCATTGTAAATACAGTGGTCAGGGTAGTGCCAGGCTCCTTTAGAGGATGGAGTTTGCCATGGGCTTTAGTAGTAATGCAGGGAAGGAGGTAATAAGGCAGCTGGGTAGGGTTTCGATATGCCTGTAGAAGAGGGAGTGCTTTCTAGAATATGAAGAGTAGGAAGTATTATAAGAACGATTCTGATTTTTTCCTTAAAACTATAATAAAGTGGAGATTGTCAAATAAATTTATTTAAAGTTCAGTTACTTGTAATAGGGCTCATGACTTACAAACAAGATAAAGTAGGATGGTGTTAAATTGAACACATTTCTTCAGTTATGCACAGATCAGTCTAATCCCGGGAGGATCAGACAACCATCACATTTGTGCTCATTCAGGAATATTGATGCTAAATAACCAAGGCCCAAAGGTGAAATACTACATATGTGAAATGTAGCTACCCAGTGAAACTCATTGTTAAATACCTGTGTATACATTTAAGTGTAAGCTTAGGAGAAAAGAAAATGCAGATTGTTTTGAGGTATAAGACTTATGTTTCCTTTAAATTGCTCAGCATTCGGTCTACCTTTTCCATTGTCAAGTAAGAGTAGTATGGCTCAGGTAAAAACTTGGATAAAAACTAGTCTATTTGGAATGAGAACTTATGTCTCTTAGATCTAATTTCAGGGCCCTCAAAGAACATAATTCGTTTAACTTTTTATTAACTCAAGAAAAGATTTATTGACAGCCTGCTATATGTAAGGATGATGAGGCAATTGAGCAGTGAGTCAAGAAGGCAGTCTTTGCTATCAGAGAGCTTTATTCTAGTGCAGGGGAGGGAAGAGGTAATATTAGAATAATAACTAACTTAATGTAACTGCTAGGTAATAAGTGCTTAGCAATATGAGGAAACTGAGGGACGGGCAGGTGCTTTTCTTTGAAGATTTATTTTCTGTCATGTATTGTTACAGTTTTGTATGCACTATCTCAATTGACCATCAGCATAACCTCAGGTAGAAGGAATTATTATAATCCCCATTTTGGAACTTAAGGCATGGATAAACTGAAGATTGTATATATATTAACTGTCAGAGCTAGAAGAGACACTGAGTAAGTAGGTTCTTAACCAAATTTCTCAATCAACTTGCTATACTGCTTTCAGTGGAGGCCACATTTGAGCCAGTATTTGACTAATGAAGGGATCTGCAACCATTGCCAGTAGTCCAAATGCAGCCAGGTTTTCTTGTAAATAAAGTTTTATAGAAACACAACCACACCCAGTTCATTCACGTGTATTATTGCTGCTTTTGGGTTACAGAGGTGAACCGAATATTTGTGGCATATGGCCCACAACCTTAAATATTCACTACACAGCCCTTTACAGAAAAATAATTGCCAATCCCAGAACTAAAATGAGGGACCAAGCCATGTGATATATTGATAAAAACTTTTTAGGGGAAAAGAAGTGAAAAATCCCTGAAGTAGGACTGTGATTGACATATCCAAGGGAGAACAATAGGACAATAGGACTGAAGTAAAATGAATGAGGCAGGTATTAAGAGATAATATAAAAATAGTTAGTAGCAAGATCACTAATGCATCTTAACAGCCCTTAAAAGGACTTTGCAGTTGGCCCCAAGTCATATGAGGAGCCACTGAATGATTTTCAGCATAGAAGTGATATAAATCAACGTAGTGGACACTGTGATCCCCCTTAAGGACTAAAAGTCTTACTCCCTCAGGGGATGGAAATGTTGGCAGCAGAAACCCCCCAGGCATCGGTCCTCTCCTAGAATTGCCTTAACTGAGAAAAGTTGCTATGCCAAGAGTGAAGGCATGCCTCATTCCTGGGGCAGGCTGCAACAAGGGCTAGTGGATGTGAGAATGTAAAGCCTCAGTTTTGCTGCCCAAACTTGGAACACCTATGGAATTTCAGAGCTCCTGTGAGATTAGCTGAGGCCTTTGCTGAGATGCATTGCAGCTCACCTTCTCCTTCTGTCCAATCCTGTTTCCTTCTGCATATGTGATGATGCCCGGGGCACTTTCTAATAAATCTCCATACGCATCTCTTAGCCAAGTCTGCTTCACGGGGAACCTGACCAAAAATATCTGGCTTGCTTATGAAAAACATCATTAAATGCAAATAGTATTATAGGCAGGAAAGCATGGAAGCAATAGGATGAAGAGAAAACAGTTATAGTAGTTGATACAATATACGATGATGCATAGATCAAAGAATGTGGTGAAATACTTAGAGTCAGGATTTATTTTCATGTTTGTTCCACTAGAACTTGTAAGTAAATTTCACCTGTAATTCAACATAGATGTCCAGGTTGTATAATTCTTTTGCACACTCTTTCCTTAAGGGTTAAAACTAAGGTTTGAGTTGCTTCAATCCCGTGGTTCTACCATCCTGTGGCTCTAAGATAACCTCGTTGACCTCTAGCAACAGAGTAGAAGATCACATTCTATACTTACTGGCAACATTTAAGGGGACCACAATGCTTGTACCTGACTTAGTTATATAAGTCAAACCTAGAAATGAGGTTAAGAGAGAGCTACAGGGGAATATAGTCCCTGACTGAGCATGTCTTTCTCATCAGCTCTCTACTGTAAGTCAAAGCACAAACCTCTGGCAATCACCAAATCATCTCTGCTGCATCCATGTTAAATCTGAAATCCTTATTATACATCCAAATGGAAATATAAAAATCCAATGGACTTTATATAGGCCTGGAATTCAAGGGAGATGTCTGGAATGAAGAAATAAATTGAGGGAGTCTTCAGTGAATAGATAACGTTTAAAGCCAGGAGAAAGCATCCTGTTTCCTAGGGGTTAGTATACATTAAAAAGAGAAGACATTCAAACCCTGAACCCTGGGTCATTTCAGTGATTACAGACTAAGTGGCTACGACCTCATGGCACAACAGTAGCACATCTGACTTTAGATCAAGTGGATAAAGGGAAACAGCAAAGAAGTCTGAATGGAGATGTTAGTGAGGAAGGAGGAGAACAAAGACTGTGGTTTCCTGAGGCCAATAAAGAAAAGTTTTTTGAGGCTGAGGTAATAAACTGTATCAAATATTGGCATGAAGTGGAGTAAGGTAAATTCAGAGGATTGATCATTAAATCTGCAATGTGACCTTAATAAGAATAGTGTTGTCCCTCTTCTGGGGATCTACCCAAAAAACATGAAAACCTTAGTCCGCAAAGACTTATGTACCCCAATGTTCATTGCAGCACTGTTCACAGCGGCCAAAACATGGAAACAACCAAAGTGCCCTGTGACAGATGACTGGATAAAGAAGCTGTGGTACATATACACAATAGAATACTACTCAGCTATAAGAAAAGATGAAATATTGCCATTTGCAACAAAATGGATGGACCTGGGGATCATCATGCTTAGTGAAATAAGCCAGACAGAAAAAACAAAGAACTGCATGATTTCACTCATATGCGGAATATAAAACTGAAAGCAACAAAGAAAAAAAATGAACACACAAACAAAAAATCCATGGACATGATCAATAGTTTGATGTTAATTTGGGGACAAATGGAGAGGGGAAGGAAGAAGGGGGAGGGGGAGCTAAATATAAGGTGATGGAAAGAGAACTCACACTAAGTGGTGAATTTATTATACAACAAGTATTTGTGGAGCGATGTGTCAGACACCTGGTTAGAGTTAAGTTTAAGAGAAAATGGGCGACGTCAGGAGTAATCAGCAAATACAGCAAGTCTTTTGAGAAGTTGTACAAGGAGCACAGCAATCCTTTTAGGAGGTGGGTTCTATAGTCAGTGTCTAAAACATTTAAAACACACACACACACACACACTGAAATGCTTGACGTTATTGCAGTGGGCTAACTCTAAGGTCTGCTGATAGATGACTATGGTTTTTGTTTCTTGGAAGGCCAGGAAGTAATGATGACAAAACTTAGTGATTCTTTTTTTATTTGGATTTCTAGCATGTAAATAGTGAAAATATACTTTTAAAGAATAACAGAAGTCTTCATCTTAAATGTAAGGCTTGACGGTCTCTGCTAGTACTATAAATTAACTTCAGAGCTCTAAAGAGACCAAAAAAAGAAAAATTATATGACAGTGATAATTCTTATAAAGTCAAGGAAAAGAAAAAAGCATCAGAAAGTCATAGCTAAGAAAGTACTATTAATGTGAAATAGATTTGCTTCATAGCTTCTAGATATTTGAGGATTATTTTACTAGTTCTTTATTTGTGTCCCTTTACTCACAATATTTTTCTCTCCTTTACCCATAAAAGTTTCCATAATATAAGATCAGGAATACACATGGCTGCTGTCAGAGAATCCTTTGTAAAAGACTTCGTCTAAATGAAAATCATCCGATTTTGGGAAAGATAAAGAGAGACAAAAATTTATAGTGAAGGGAAAATTTTTATTCTTGTCTCATTTCATTGTAAGCTATGCAGACAATTGAAACAGAGTAGGGAAAATGATATTCAGGGACAAATAACCCGCTATACTTGAAAACAAAGCTTCTGAAAGAGGAAAGCATTTTTGGGTTGAAATTGTGCCTGGCACTGTTTCTTTGATGGGCTCTGACAGTATGAGCTCTTGGGTAAAAATTATGGCAGAAGAATCTTGGCTCATTAGCACTCAGTCTAGATGAAGTGTCAATATGATGATTACTAGAGGTTTTTCTGAAACAGGGCTTATTCCAACTAGATGAAGAAGGAACTGCAACAAATTGAAAGTGGCATAGATTTTTATGTTATAAATCCTTGTGCTTTTCAGTTGTTACAATGGAAGGATGATATTCTTGTGACACTTGTTTATTGCTTTTTATTCTTTCATTTGCTAACTTTTCAGGCTAGCTTCTCTGCATCTGGAGTGACTAAAACATCGATTTATACTTACTTTATTTCCTTCAATATGGGTACAAATGCTTACAAATAGAATTATTTAAGATAGGAGGTGAATCTTGTGATTAGATTTCCAAAGATTCATGACCTTGTATGTGTTGATGATACCATCTGTTCTTTTGGCACAAACAATTTAAAATGGATCATTCAAAAAATTCTTTCCTTGTACATAATTTTTATTTATTCTTATTTGGATGACTCCCAACATCAAGACCAGTAGGGACTCTGTTTCAAAATGGCCTGATAATTCAAAGTGGCAGAGTTGAATGGTTATTTTTGGATTTTAGAATGAACTTACTGGGATTTCCTAATTGAAAGAGCATTCAGAAGGCAGTCCTGTGAATGCAAGGTAGCTGGTTAACAGCGAGTGTTCTGCTCAAAAGCCTCATTCACATGGCAGCATTCTGAAGAAAATGGAATTTGCAACTGAGGATTTTCTGAAATAAAATCATATCCAAACAGCAGGATTTCTAAACAGAAGGTACCTTATAACTAGGTACTAAAATTAAACCTCATTTAAACAACATTCACTCTAAATGGAAAATGTACTGTAGTTGTTTTCTACATTAAAGTCAAATTCAAATCATTGTTATCGTAAGAGCTAAGTAGCTTAAATGAACTTCTGCCATGGAATGAAGATTAGTGTGTACTTCATATTAGTTTTGCAGAGCAGTTTTGGGGAAAATGTTTTCCTTTTGCACTTGTTTCACATAGAATATGATAGAAAAATGCATTATTTGAGAAAGGTTGCTCATCAGTGAGAGGTGATACTGGTTTCAAGTTGCAATCTAGTAGAAGACTAGACAATATGTGACATGTTATTGATCAACTTCTCAAAAAAAGTAAACATTTGAGGGGCTTACTGTCTTTAAGTTATATAGGGTGCTTATAATACAGACATAATACTGAATATGCACTTTATAGGCTTTTAGTGTATGACCCACAAAATCGATGGCTTATTAGTGAATTACTGAACAGAAATAGGAGTTAGAAGAAATATTAAAGCTATTGTAGCTTTATAACCTTTTCTTTCAGAGATAGAAAGCCAATTTTACAAAACTCACTAGCTCAGCCCTCATTATAGACTCTAATATGTCCCTTAATGGGAAATCAAATACTAATTGATTAAGCAAAAATGAAGACTTTTACTCACTTGTCTGTACTTACAAACAAATAATAAAACCAATAACATACTTGAACACTGCTATTAATATATTACATATATTACATAATATATTACATAATATATTACATATATTACATATATATATATATCACATTTAACTTTTCCAATCACTTTTATATTGGCTCAAAACCAAAGCAAGATGTCCTAGTCACTAGTCTCAGTTTTCTCTCTTTCCAAGTGTCTTTAGGGTCTGAATAGAGACAGTAAGAAAGATTTCCTGGTGCTGTTTTATATATTTTGTACCTTTCCCCTAAAGCTGATGCTACTCAACATGCTCATTATCTACCTGCAAAACGTGTATTGAGGATTCTAACTGACGACCAGTGGCTCGTTCACCTCTTTTCTACACAAATGACTGGCCTTTGACCCATCGCTACCGCTGCTGTGAGCAACACCTGGCGTGTCTTCAGCTGTGGCTATTTATGCTTGTTTTCTGTCTAAAATAAGAATGGAAAAGGAAAAATAACAAAACAAATTATGTTTTTATCCCCTGAGTTCTTTCTGTCAGGCTGGTGGGGTCACTATGATAATCACCAGAGAACTAACTAAAACTATGCTTAAGTGTAAATCTTTTCAAAAGATGCTTCTAATTCCTTATTTACAGTCTCAGTACTTGAAAACCCTGGAGAAGTGCTTCTTGGCCATTTTACTACACATTAATCAAGTATATTCTTTTTCACTAAAATTGAACAATGTGTTGAGATGAGCACTGTTTTGATGTTATTACTAGTATTAAAATGTTTATTTTGCTTTTCCTAACTGAAACCAAAGCACATTTTACATTAAAATAACAAATTCAGTGACAAAAATTGAAGTGGAAGGTATTTGAAGCACTCAAGTAATACATTTTAAAGTATGTTATCTATATATGTGTACCAGTTTTTAGGAAACAAGGTAAAAAGAAATAAATTATTTTTATTTTATGCAAAGTAAATACAAACATACAAATTCATTAGCAGAAAAATATTGTCAATAAACTAAAGCTGACATTTATCAAGTGAATAGCATTAAAAGTGGCACAGAATTGTAGACTGAATTTTGAAGAAAAAGTTTGAAACTGTATATTTAATTGGACTATATTTTCAGTCATTATGTGCTTGGATCATGAAGTTACAGGAATCTCTCCAAATTAATTCAACTTCGTAAATGCCCCACTTTAGCAAATTGGCTTGCATTCTCATCATCCTCCCGCCTGGATATTGTGAAGTAATTATTCTTTGCAGCTTTATTTATGAATATTTACATAAAGAGATATACATCATTGAAGTGTACAGTTTAATGAGTTTTGTCTAATGTATATTCCAGTGTAATGACCACTGAAAACAAAATGTATTTCTATCACTCTTCCAAGTTCATTTCAATTGCCCCAACAGGAAACTACTAATCTAATTTCTATCACTATTTCTTAGTTTTGACGGTTTTGGAACTTCATGTAAATGGAATTGTACAGCATGTAACTCATCTCTTTCTAGCTTCTTTCATTACATGAGATTTTAAGATTCATTTATGTTGTTGCATAAATACTATAGTTGGTACATTTTTTGCTAAGTAGTGTTACAGTATCTGAAGAGAGTACAATTGATTTCATTTCTTTTCTGTTTAATGAACATTTGTGTTCTATGCAGGTATAAGCTATTATCAATCAATCTGCTATGTGTCCTCTAATACAGGTCTTTTCCTTTCTCCATTAGATACAGTGTTAAGGTATTGTTTGTAGATATGATTTCAAATTGAAAACTGTCATTCTTTGTCTAGTTTGCCATGAGTTCTCTATGTTTTTAAAATCATAAATGGATGCTGAATTTTGTCCAATGCTATTTCTGTGCTGTTGAGACTACTATACTGTATTTTCCCTTTATTCTATTAATGTGCTGAATTATACAAGGGCTGTCTGGAAAGTCTCCAGCCATGTAATATGAAAAATAGAGGCATTTATTGTGAGAATTTTTTTCAGACAGCCTTCGTATTAACCTGTACTTTTATAACAGATTTATGATATAGTGTATGTATTTTATAATTCACCAATTTAAAGTATACAATTGAAGAGTTTTGGTATATTCATCATCATTACAATCAATTTTAGAATGCCATAAAGAAAGCTCATACCCATTAACACTCAATCTCCATTTCCTCCCAATTACCTCAGCCCTAATCTCCTTTCTGTCTCAGTAGATTTGCCTTTCATAGACATTTCATGCAAATAGAATTACACAATGCCTGGTCTTTTATGATTGGCTTCACAAGTTTTCAGTGTTCATCCACGTTGTAGAATGTACTGGAACTCCATTTCTTTCTATTGACAATACTATTCCACTGTATGGATATACCACATTTATTTATTCATTCATCAGTTAATGGACATTCGAGCTGTTTCAACCTATTGCTTATATAAGTAATGATGCTATAAACATTTGTGTACAACTTTTCTTTCAGATGTGTATTTAGAATTGTGTCTAAATGGTAAAAGTGTGTCCAACCATTTGAGGAACAGTCAAACTATTTTGCAGTGCAGCTGCACTACTTTTTATCTGTTTTCAAACACCTGTTTTGTTATTATTTAGGTATGGCATGGCCAACAGATCAGGAGATGACTGCTAGTGAAAAGATAGTTGGTTATATTCACAGATCTCAAGGTGAGGGCATGCCACATAATGGGGGGCCACATGGGGAAGTACCAAGGTGGGTCAGGAGCCAAAGAGGAGTGAGGGCACAATGTATGCCAGAGTCTTTCTGTAATTTCCATGGGATGGAACAGGTAGAGCAGGGAAGCCAGTTAAGGATTGACCAGTTTGATTAATTTCAGGAGGCTCTGGGGCATACAGGCTGTCCTTAGTTTTCTGGGACATGGCCCTAGGGTGATTTGGGCAAGTGGATAGTGGTCCACCACGTAGTTTGAGAGCCAGATAAAGCAGGTAGGCAGTTGGGGATCTGATCTCTGTTTTGATTGATTTGTGTATGAAAGTGACACTCCCCGGTAAATTATGTGCTCTCTCTAGGAAATAGCTAATCCTGAAAGGGGTAGTCAGTCCCTCCAGAGTTAGCAAGGCCCCAGGTTGCCAAAGCATCAGGATATAGAAAATAAATGGCATGGTTAATACAACATTAGCACCAGTATTGGATTACTCCATAGGTTCACCAGCAACTGTTTTATTGTCTTTAAAAAAATTTTTTTTTTTTTATGTGGGTAGTTCCCTGGCGGGGAACCAAACCTAGGCTGCAGCGTTGACAGCACTGAAGCCTTAGCCACTACACCACCAGGGAACTCCCTATTGTCTTTTTAATTGCAGTCACCCTAATAAATGTGCAAAGTAGTTTTGTTTCCTAACTTTCTGATAACTAATGACTTTGAGCATCTTTTTATAGGCATATTGACTATTTGTACGTTTTCTGTGGACAAATGTTTATTCAGATGCTTTGCACATTTTGATTGGTTATTTGTGGTTTTGTTACTGAGTTGTATGAGTTCTGTATTTATTCTGCAGTCAAATTTCAGATTCTCGTGCACCCAGCCAGTCTGTCTCTCTATTGTTGACTTCTCTCCTACATATGCTTCTTTCAAGCATGCATAAGTATTTTTAACCTTGACAAATCCAAACTGTGAAATTAAAGCATAAAATTGTTGTTTTCAATTCATAATTAGCCACTCACTCAGTGACAGCTTAAAATCTGGATTTATAAGTAAAAGATACTGTTCTTTAAGTAAATATTATCAGATTGCCTGTATAAAAGACAAACGCCATACCAAGAAAGTACCTTTAGAATGGGAAACATTTGGCCATGTTGTATGTGTATGTTGCTGCTAGTGGCCAGTAGCTGATAATGTTATTGTACCATTTGGGTGGGACTGGGTAAAAAGAAATATCTATTTTATAGTAGTAAATAAATTAGCTTTTCTGATCTCTTTTATCAAGCATGATCGGAGATATTAGGTTGAATATAATGCTATCTACATCATAATTGTCAGATTCCAGAAGCTTTTTCTTATATAGCTTTTTAGTCATGAAATCAAAGAACTCATCTTGGCCTTTAATTCCTTGATATCTGCATAATTTGACAGGGGTCTACCTGTGTTATCTCAAATGCCCTTTGTGATTTCCACAACACTACTCCATTCTGGTTTGCCTCCTGTGACTGACAACTCCTCTAATCTTAAATGCCTTTGCTTTTATCACACTATAAAAGCAATTTTTCAACCTCTACTTTTTATCTCCTAATTCAGTAAATTAGTCTTTTTCCATGAATAAAACTCCTCTCTATAAATGAATCTCAAATCCTTCTTTCTAACCTTAATTTTTATTCTAATTTCTTATCTTTCTTACTGAATACTCTAGAGTTTATTTTGAATGTTCTCTATTAATTATAATTAAGTCTCCCATATAATTTATTATCCAAACCATGACACTTTGGGGAAGAAAAATATTTTAAACAAGGCTTATTAATAATTTTACCTAAGCAACAGATGTAAATGGGAGTACCAGGAAAGCTGAACGTATAATGATCTGACCTAAAATTCATCAGTTTCCCCACCAGCCAGCCTGCTCTTGAATGGGACCACAATACTCCTATTTAATTAGTTATGTACAATTGTTTGTCTTTTTCAAGACCAACAACTTTTCTCTTTCCACAAATATATTACATCCACCCTCTTAAAGGCCTCATTACCTCCTTTGCCGCCTCTAGCCTTTCTTACCCCAATAAATTATGTTTACACCACCATATTAATTATATTTATCAGAGGTTTTTTTAGGAGGGACTGAAAAACTTTCAAAAATTTATTATTGCCTACAGATTTAACTTCAAATGATAAACTTTGTCATTTGAAATATTTGCAGTGAGCCAAAACTCATTTTTTTGGCCGTGTGTTGTTATTACATTAATTTTTATTATTTTCCCCTCTGGTTTATGTCTGGCCCTACTGCTGTTTATACAAACATGGCCTGAGCTTCCGAATTTCACAATTTTTTTTATGCCATCTCAAATTTCTGACGAAATTTTCCTCATCATCTCAACTAGAAGTCACTCCTCTCTTTTCTTAGAGTTTCTATAGTATATATTGAACATAATATATTACATCATGAATTATTACTAAACTGTTAATTTCTTATAAATTGAAACATCTGAGATTAGTAACAATTTCTAATACATAGTTTATGTACTTTTTTCCTAGTGCTTATTGAATGATTATGCAGCTATAAAAAGGCACAGGAAAAAAAATGACCAAAAAAGTTGAATTAAATAAAAGTATACAAAATGAATATTTTGAAGAAGCCATTTTATATTCAGTTACAGGGACTACTTATGTGATGATAGGATGCATTTCAGAGATGTATACCATGCAAATCCAAGGATGCCAATCAGAGTTGCACGTAATGAGATGTCCCCTCAAATAGTATGAGTGTGCTAATAAATAACTATATTTAATTCAGGAAGTGTGATAGAATAGTATGAACTGAGGATCTTCAGGAAATGTTGCCAGAAAAGCAAATACAATCTCTGACAAAAAATAAATACTTAACAATCACAAAAACATCAGCCTCTCTAAATAAAGAGAAATATATCTTAGTGTAATGATTTCTAATCATTATATGCTCTAATTTTGAAGTAATGTATTTTGTTAGTGAAGGAATGGTAATGGAACACTAGAAACTTAAGTGAGAGCACCAAATCTAATTTTAGAGCTAACATTTCATTTGCTTATTAGTTCATGTACCGATGAGTTGATATGCTATAAGAAAAATCAATGGCGCATTTGAAAACTGCGTTTCAACTGAAAGAAGGAAGGTCATAACCTGGAAGGCAAGATTTATAGTAACAAAGATTAAGTGCTAAGGCTAATTTTCAGTTTTCCCATTGGCTTAGTGAATAAGAATCTTTAAATGGTATTAAGAATATTGTTTCTTGGTAGGAATACTACATCTGATTTCATATGCTTCCATGAACAAGTAAATCATGAAATTTAATGCTTCAGTTGATGCAAATTGTAGTAGCTGCACATTCTTTTTCTCACTAAATCCTAAAAATAAAAGAGTAAAATTATTTTTCTGAAGGAAATTTGTTAAAATACTATTACCACATGGCTCTTAGCAGGTCAGTCAGTTTTATTGAAAAGCTATATCTGTATTTTTTTGGTAACACTTTTAAGCAAGTATGACTATTACTCCTTAGGTTTTCTCATAACACTGTAGATAGTGCATAGGGGACAGAGTTATAGAATAAGTAGTCAAAAATTAAGACTAATAATTAATTTAATTCACCTCCATTCATAAATATCTTAAGAATCTGTTATCAAAATATGATGAGGGTGTTTTTCTTTTCTATGGAAACATACCTGAAAATTCAAAGAGCAAAGCTGGCATACTCTGTAGTAATTAATATCACTTGATCCTTTAATCTTTAAATTGATTATAATGATGATTATGTACTTAGATTAGTATTTTATTTTATTTTTTTGTGGAGTACTCTGCATTAGTGTGTGCCTGTAATTTTTCTATTTGCTCTCTAGAATTTTGAGTGCTATTTTTTTTATTGAGGTAAAATTAACATAACTTAAAATTAATCATTTTAAAATGAATAATTCAGTGGCATTTAGTACATTCCCAATGTTGTACAACCACCATTTCTGTCTAGCTCTAAGATTTTTATGTCATTCCCCACGTTCAACAAATGGTTGCGCGCTCTCTCTCTTCCCGTAGCCCTTGGTAGCCACCATTTTTTTTCTGTCTCTGTAACTTTACATATTCTAGATATTACATATAAATGCAGTCATACAATATGTACCCTTTTGTGTCTGGCTTCATTCACTTAGTTCATTGTTGAGGTTAATCCATGTTGTAGTATACATTAACATTTCATTCCTTGTTATGGCCGAATAATATTCTATTGAATATACTATGTTTTTTTTTTTTATTCATTCACCCTAAAGACATTTGAGTTATTTCCACTATAGGCTATTTTGAATGCTACCACTGTGAACATTGGTGTACAATTATTTGCTTGAGTACCTGTTTTCAGTTCTTTTGGGTGGAGTGCTACTTTTGCCAAGCCACATTACATGGCCTAGTCACCCCTGTGTGATTTCTAGAACATGGGCCTTTAAGCACTGCAGCTAGAACAGTGCCTAGACAATCCAGGGCTGTCGAACAGGGGAGGTCTTCCCGGATAGTGCCAGATGGAATTATAATATCCAGAAATAATACCCTAATTTCTGTTATTTACCGGTTGCATTTCGTTATATCTCTTCCTTGCAAAGAGCCATGAGTTTCTGGAGTCCATTTTACGTTGGAGATGCCAAAGCATTTACCATAGTGCTTTATAGTCATTGCTCACTTTTGGAAGGGGAGGGTTAAAATTGCAATAGATTTTAATAAAACTCTTAGATAGAATTTGCAAAAAAACGTATTGGTTCTCTCATGTACTTTAGAGCCACACTGATTGGGTTCAAATCTCACCTTGGTAAGTTATTGGCACTGAGTAAGTACACTGTAAATGTTTTTATTATTAAAGAGTAAACTGCTTGCATTCATGGAAAAAAAGAAAGCAAGAGTAAGAAAATCAACTTTTCATATATATTTATTATATATATATTTTTTATTTTATTTATTTTTTCAACTGCATAAATAAGTGAAACATTCCACTTCAAAGCATTTTTTCCTCCTGGGATCACATAAATGTATTAAAAGTTTTATTTTTCACAATCTACATGTATTTACTTAATTTGTATTTCTTTTTGGAGAATGCTAATGTGTAGTATTCTTCTAATATAGAAGGAAATGGACTAAAGCTATCAACATAATGATGAAAACCAATTGCTGATGGATATTTAGCAACCTAATTAAGTCAAACAGATAAAACTCAGACCTAGATTTGAAAGGCATTTGATCTGTTTAATGATTCTTTGAGGCCATCCATTCTTATCAGACTTACAGTCTTGAATGACGACAATTCACTCAGCACTGAGTTCATCTTCTTTAAGCAGGGTTAAGTCCCAACTGAGTTGACATGGCAGATGATACATATTAAAAATGATGTCTAAGATAGTCTCATTTGGAAGCATATTGCCCCATTAGAAGATGACATAGCCAGTAGAACCAATGGAATGCCTTGTGGTTTTGAACATATCACTTCCAGAAGGATGATACTTAGAAGTGAGGCACACTTTTGAAATTTCACTATCTTTATTTTAAAATAAAATATTTAAGGTTTGTAAGCATGTGATGAGAGTCCAAAATCTCTGTGGGTCGATTTTTTTTTCCTGTATCAATAGCTGTGAAAACACTGAGGAACCTAAAGCACTACTCTCAAACACAGATGACCTGAATATTTGAGTCAGATCTGCTTTTGCAATAGTTGTGTGTATTTAGATCTTAATACACTCATTACATAATCAACCTAAATAACTCCAGGATTTGAAAAAAAAAGATTATAAATTCTATTTGTATTTAGTATGTTGAGAATAGTTGATGTTTCATTGCTAGTTGAAAGGCACTTGAGACCATTATTCAGTCTTTTTGTTCAGTATGTCCCAGAATAAAAAAATAGTAAGTTTTTCTGACTTCAGCCTTTATTTAATTTTTATCTGCGGTTGCACAACACATTGCTGAACTATTAATCTTTAGAAGTACAGAGAACATTGCTTTATTTGTAGATGACTAGAAAAGTCCTAGAAACTGCATTAAAAAAAAATAAAATGGCTTGACTGAGTTGCACTAATTCTTGTAAAAAAGTATTCGTCTCAGTTTGCTATTTGAGTGCCAGGTTTCAGGACATTACATTTTGAGTTGCTGAAATAGAAGTGCGCAAAAATCGGTGTTTTGAAGGGAAGCACAAAGACTTCAAACCACGGCACCATGATGCATGACACTGTAATCAAGAAACAAGTCTTGATACACATTTTCAGAGAGATTTTTTTTTTGTATTATATGGTTCCCTCAGGAGGAAGTGAAAGATGTTTCTCACAGACAAAATGTCATGGCTAGTGGAGGAAATGTGTTTTACATGATTTGTAATTGCTAATATGATTCAGGTGCCTGCCTGAGATGAATTTCTGAAATAAAACTAGTTTTCTGTAACATGATTCAAACACTCTTTCAGATCAGCATACAGCATTGAAAGGCTACGGCAACTTTTAAGATGATGACCATTTTATGAAAAATAAATTATTCATTGTATTTCTATATTCATTTTTAGTTTTATCTTGAAATTAAACAATATATATGATTCTGTAGAAATTTTCTTCACGTGATTATGTGAGATCAAACATTCATTACATGAATTATTTTATAAATTTATCTTGTTCTAATTTGGCTATAATAATTTGATATTTCAGCACCAGTTTTAAAATCCTGATTCTGGAGTCTACTATTCAAATATACTTCTGCACAATTAGTTTAAATTAATTGAGAAATATGCCTTGTTTAGTTTTGAGGGTATGATTTCTGAATATGTTTACTATAAATTGAAATTTCTTTCCCACCGGGATTTAATTTATAGGAGGGTGATTTTCATCTTACGTCTTTCTCTATTTTAATGCCAGAAACAGATCTGTAACATCACAGACTCATAAATATATAGAGATCGAATGAATTAATCTTATCAAATTTAACTATGTTGATGACAATAACACATCTTCCAGCATCTTTTCTTTTCTAGTAATTTTTGCTCTGCCATATTCTTCTAAGACATTTCGTACAGTATTTCACACTCAAACAATATGCTCTCTTGCTGCGGTCTAAACTCTCTGGCAATATCTTTTTATCACATTTTGCAGAGAAAATAAAAGCTTTTAAAAACTCATCCTGTTATCTGCCCTCTACCAAATGAATACGTCTATACCCTTCCTTTCCTTTTCTCTGGGCTTAAATTAAAGTTGTGCCATCTCTCTCCGTAAAGTCAGCCCCTCTCGTGTCACCTGATTTTTCTTACAAACTGACTTCTCAGGGACCTGAATTCTATCAGAAATCTCCTACCTGTCCTCAATCTTTATTAGGATCTCCAGTATCATTTTTTAAGACACATTTTGGTAACTTTAGCAATAAAATAATGCAAAACAAAACAAAGAAAACACTATTATAGGCAAACCTCTCTCCCTATGTCTGTACATAACTCTTCAACCACGTCTAGATACCCAAAAAGTTTGAAAACAAAGAGGTTTTTTGTTTTTAATTTTATTTAGATGATCAAGACTATATCAGACAATTGACAATAGGCTTTTATAGTCTCATTCTAACTTAGCATGAGTATACATGTATTTTACTCCAGAAAAATTAATGGAATTTTTAATGGAACATTTGATTTTGGGGTGCTGGTAAAAAAGCAATTGGGTATATAAATATGTAATAGAAGTTTTCTTACTTTTCTTAAGTGTGAAATTATACAAAACACACTTGACCCAAATAGGATAGTGGATCTATCCTTTCTGGCTTGTCTAGCTTCTCAAGATAGTATCCTTCACACAGTATTTCCACCTTATTGCCTCAAATTCAACTCACTCCAGCCTTCTCTGCTGAAACTACTCTCACTCAGGTAACTAGTAATTCTCAGGATGACAAATCCAAATGGCATTTGCCGTTTCTTCTTTGACCTGTGAGCACCATTTGACCCTGATGCTCATTTTCTGCTTCCTGAGATATTCTTTCTCTAAGTTTCCCGGACACTCTTTCTTGTTTTCCTCCTTTCACTATGAATTCTTTTTAGTCTATTAAATAGGCTGCTCCTTTACCTACCTTCTGAAGGTTGGTGTTCCTTATAATATTTTTCTTTTATCATTCTACATTCATGAAACATGAGTATTTCATCCTCACTCATGGCCTATCTTTCAATAATAATTTCCAAATTTGTGTATCCAAACTACAGTTTTCATTGCTGTAGGGGTACTCATCAAGCTCAGTAAGCAGTAGTCTTTTCTTGGATGGTTTACAGGTATCTCAAAGGTTTCTTTCTTCAGATTTAACTCTTATTTTCTTCCCTGTATCCTCCCTAACAGGGCAAAACTAAACTAGAACTCCTTCTTTCTCCAGTTTTTTAATTTGAAATTTTTTATTGAGTACTTATTATAAGCTTAGCACTCTGCTAGGCACTACAAATATATCAGATGAAGAGTTAATTATGGTTTCTGTCTGCATGAAGAAGACCAAATGCTAAATTATAAATTAAAATAAATGAAATACTTTCATCTTACAACTTTGTATAAAGGGGATAAAGTAAAGTACTGGGTAGCTGGGATAGAGCATACTTGGTTTGGGTATATTTTATTATAGTGAAAAATTTTTGTTAGAATTAGTCAGCTGGATTCAGTTTAGATGACACCAGTTTTGTTGGCAACATCCAAAGCATCACAGGAGCCAGTGAAACATATGCCTTCTTCTCTCCATCAGGCCTGGTCAGGATGCTGACCTTGGCCACATCAATGTCATAGAGCTTCTTCACAGCCTGTTCGATCTGGTGCTTGTTGGCCTTGACATCCACGATGAACACAAGTGTATTGTTGTCTTCTATCTTCTTGTTGGATGACTCTGTAGTCAGGGGGAATGTAATGATGGCGTAGTGGTCAAGCTTGTTTCTCCTGGGGGCGCTCTTCCAAGCTACAGAGTCTTGGGCTGTTGGAAAGTGGGTGATGTGTAGATCTTCCTTTTTTATGGCTGTGAATGACTTCCAGCACTGCTTTCTTTGCCGTCAAAGCCTTTGCTTTGGCTTTGACTTTGGCTTTGAGAGGGACAGGGACATTCTTTTTTGCTTTTGGTGCCAAGTTTGTGAAAAAAAGCTTGGTTTGGGTACATTTGATGGGGTGGGCTGAGAAGGCTTCTCTAAAGGACAATATTAATCCTTAGCTCTGACGGGTGAGACAGGTCTACTGAGAGCCATAGAGAGTCAAGGGAAGCAAAAGCGAAAAAGTCCTGAGTGGAATGACAGGAAGGAGGACACTATAATGAAAATCAGCTTTGACTGTATAATAAAAGTAAATAAAATTTTGCAGTTCTGTTTAGCAGTAGATTGCATGTTTTAAAATTATGTATTTTATGCCATTTAAAAAGACATTTTTAACTTTTTTACAATAACTCAGTTGAACTTCTTTCAGGAGTATTTTTTACATCACCCCCATTTGTTTTCTTGACAAAATCTATGATTTGTTATATTAAAATTTTCTATGAAAGAAGAATAAGTCTGTCCAACATCTGAAAAGTTATTGAAATGAGCACCTTAGAACTTTTGAGGACATTTTTTTTCTAACAACTCCTTGAAAAAAATGTTAAAGCAGTAACCAAGTTTTTATTTTTAATTTATTCTTAGGTTGGAGTGAAGTATTTCATTAATCTCTTCATAGTTGTTAATTCCAATTCCTCTCTTCACATTAAATTGAAATAGAGTAAGATGGCTCAAGTTATCAGTCCAGTTTACAATTTTAGATATCCAAAATGATAAGGAGGATTTGGATGATTATAACATACAGAAAAATGCTGAAAAGTACAAGAAAATTTTGTATAAATACAATTTCATTTTCAATGTGAAATCATTATAATTAAAAATAACTTTCAATATTTAATTTTTATCACATGCCAACACTCTACTAGGTTCTTCAAATATATTGTGCAAATTAACCATGATAACAATCTTATAAACTAGGTACCATCATTTTATAGATGTAAACAGACACAGGGATGCTAACTAGCTCACCTGAGAGCACAGATGGTAAATGACAAAGCCAGGCTTCAAAGTCCTGTATGTCCAACAGCAAAACTCAAGGTCTTCAGGATTGTTGTTCATCTCCCTTGAGTATGATATGAAAAGAACAATGATCCAAATCAAGGTACTCATGACTAAACATTGAGTGCTTGTTACCTTTGGTTGCATAAAATTATATTTCTTGCTTAAAAATATGTTACTTGAATGAGGTTTGAAATTTTATGCATATGGTAAGAGAACTCAGGAGATGAACTGGTATCAGATCTTATTTTGGCTGATTACTTAATAATTATATCTTACTCTTATATAACCATACAATCCAAGAAATAATAATTAAATAGTGGAAGAGATGATTGATTTTCTAAACCTTATCCATATTTCCATATGATTATTATTTAAAGAATATGCTTACATAGAAAGTGACTCTAATATAAATGCAAAAAAATATATATTGGTGTGAATTATAGTTTTTACAGAGCTTACAATTTAGATTCTAATATCAGATGCCATTTACCTGGCTTAATAATTTCAGAACAGAGTCATTAATGGTTTGAGATTTCAGAATGCATTCACCACTGCACCAGAGCAAAAAGAAGTACAACTGACTTCAGCAGAAATGTCACTGATATTAATGTAGCTTTTTTAAACCTTTATAGTTGCTGGCCTAGATTTAATTGATAGTCTATGATGCTAAGAAGAGAAGATTTGTGACCTGGATAGGAGAAAATATACCCCACAAAGCTGTGAAGATTAAGAATCACTTGAATCCAATGTTTCATTTTTGACTTGCTGTGTAAGATAATAAATAGTGAAAAGAAGCTCTGCATTGACCTTATATAGTGTCCAGCACAGCAATATCTAGATGGTACTACATGCTCTTTTGGATAACTGCTTATGTATAGAAATCATTTGCCCCACCTTGTATATGCCTAGGACCTTCTTACTTAGAACCAGACATCAGCATAAAAGTTATTTTTGTAGATGGACCTTTCTCTACTCTCCTATCTAAAGTAGCTAAGTTAATTCCTGTTATTCTCTGAAATGGCACCAGGTTGGCCACAAATTTTTATTTATTATTTTTAAAATTAATTTGTTTATTATAAATCTCTCACACTGGAATTTAAATTCCTTTGCTGGCATACAGCAGGCACATAATAGATATTTGCTAAAGAGGTGCTATTGGGTAATTACTTACTAACACTACATGTAGGCTACATGTGTCCTCAGACCCTTGCAGTCTCATTAATGAGAACAAACAGATACTGTAAAGCAAATGTTACAGTTTTCAAAGGGACAATTTCTATCTATTATCTCTGATATAAACCTGGCATTTCTGGATGGTTCTAAAAGATCCTAATATATGCTTCTTACTCACCAAAACAGCAAGTCTTGTATGCATAGCTCACAATAAATTTCACTTGTTTCTCAACAAATGTTTGATTGATATATTTTATTAATGCACTCACTCATGCTTCCACTATATAAACTGTCTCTAATGAACATACTTGAAATTAATATTCCAAAAATATATCTTACAATGTTATCAACACTAAGGATACCAGAGAAAACTAAAATTCCTCATGGAATTCACACTGGAAAAAAGACAGTTCCACTTGGTTGAAATATCTTTAACCATTGAGAGCTTAGCTTAAAACCAGAATTCAGCAAGCTTAATTCAAAAATAAAACAAAACAAAACAAAGCAAAGCCAAGCAAAACAACAACAACAACAAAAACCCACTTCCTACTAATGTCAGTTTACCCATGGTCAATAGATTTCACTTATGGAACCTATTTGTATAATCTTTGATACACAGATGTGTAAATAAAAAATTTTGTATAGTTTCTTTTTAATTTTAGATAAGTGATTTTTGTTAGATGGTGAAATTTCATCATGCCAAGTTTATCACAAAAAGTAAAGTTTATTTTGCTTTAAAAAACCATAGAAATTACAAAATAAAGAATGCTAAGTGAAGTAGGTTTGCTATGCTATTACCCTGATTCGCAAGCTTCTTAACTCAAATGTAATTTGTCCAAGCAGCTTTCAATTATTTGAAAGGGTTTATTTGAAAGTATGTAGTTGAATAGGTGTTTTGATGTTGCCTTACAGCTGCAGACCTGTCTGTCCCCTCATGCATTCCCTATGATATCCTAAGGCAGGAACCGAGCATGGAGGCCACGGGGGCATAGAATACCTGACATCACCCTGTATGGCCCCGGAGAATGGCTGGGTAGTCAATGACGGGTAAGAGTCCTCAAGGGAGGAACAACCTAAGTCAGGAACAGTCACACAGAGGCCTTCAGGAGAGAGCTTGGGTTCTACAGAGGTGAGGCACAGCCCCTCACCCTCTCTGAGGTTAACCCCCTGGCTGCCTTGTGTCCTACATTGTTCCAGTGGTGACCTGATAGAATGTAATTGGTCATGATGCCTTAGAGATGATTTGGATACTGAGTCAACCCCTTGGGGTGGTTTCAGTATACTGAGCCCTTGGGTCTGTATGTTCTCATAGAGACACAATGCATGTTGGAACACAATGGGAACTTTCAGGAAAAGCAGTCTCCTAGGCAACGTAACTCACAGGTCATGGAAAAACCAGTTCCACTTCCTGTACGTCCATCAGTAAGAGTTATGCATTGGCGGGATTCGAGGCACTTGGCCCATGAGGCCGGGGTCCCTTGGCCCCACTTGTATATATTCTTGGTTACTGTGTTTCTTAACTTTGCGCTGCCCTTTCCATTTTTCCACTGCTCATGTCGTGCTGGACGCGACATTTTTAGGCAGAAAAGAATATATTATAAAAACTCAAAAGAATATACTTTTTAACCTCGAGTAGAACTCACAGAATCTTCAAATTTTTAAGTATTAGTTGTGTTAAATTGTTTGACCACTAAGAAAGTGAAGTGTTACACTGTCAACCTTTAAAATAATATTGGATGAAGTTGAAATAATAACAAAATCAATTAATCAATTAATTATAGGTGCAATCAAAGATGTTGTATATTGTACAGATTGAAACATAAAATATAAAGTATAAAAAAACTTTCATAGTACTAAAAATTTTATCAGCTTAAAATAATATTTACTAGCTATTTTTGAATTGACCAGAATTATAGCTATTTTGTATGCAATGTAGTCCTAAGTATTACCTAAAGGACATAAAATTATACTGAAAAATCTCTAGTTTATCCAGATGAAGCCTATCTAGGAATACACTTGAATTTTCTGTTCATTTTTGTAACTTAAGATTGTGCAGTTAGCAAATACCCTATTTCCACCATTTAATACCTTGCTACACAACAACAGTTTTCATTTATCTTCCAAAATATGGGCTTTAAAAATCATCCTAGCTGCACTTGTTTAGATTACTAAGGAATATACATATTTAAGAATCTGTAAGACACATTTGTGATTATTTTTTGCCTGAATAATTTAGACAATTTGGGGAAAAGAAAATGACATCTTGAAGTGGATTATATACAATGGTAGTCTCCAAACAGCCCCAAATCATTGGCCAGTTCTCAGGCTATTCTTCTTATTTGTGGTGTGCACACAATCTTAAATGATCTTTTTGGATCCCAGTGTGGCAGGAAGGAAGGTATGCATGGATGCTTTGGTGCTTTTGCAAAACTAGTATAGCATTTGTTCATTATTCTCTTCCTAGTAATACACAATTTACATCAGTGATTATTTACTTCAGAGAACTCGTAAACATCCCCAAACTGATTTGCAGACTACTCTTGGAAAATAAATGTGTAAGAGGAATTCCTGGGTAATTTTTATCAGATGCACAAATGGCATTCATGATTCTCCAAAAAGTGTTGAAAACCACTGGAAACTAAAAATAAATCATTTTTAAAATTGAAAAAGAACTCTTTGCTTTATGAATTTAAAAGCATTTTGTGTTTACATGTTTACATTTTAAAAGGTTCTCTGTTCATAATACCATGGATTCATGAATCTGGAATAGACATCAAGAAGATCTGCCATCAAATATTCCAAAAAAAATGAATGATAACTTTTCTTCACACATTGAAAATTAAATCTAAGCATCTTTCTTTAGCATATGAAATTTTTTATCTACCATGAAAAATGTTTGATGTCTGTGGCAAAGAATCACATAGTCTACTAATAAACATGTATTGTCTGTAGAAAGTTAATTTATGTATTTTACCACTCTTTATAGCAGTTTTGTCTCACCTTTAATTATCTACATTGCCTTCCTTTGGCACTTTTTAAAGATAGAAATACTCTGTCTAGTAGATTCATCTGTAGAAACATATTTTCTACACATTCACTGACAAATTTAATTATTTAATATGTTCTTTATTTTTTATTTTAATAATTTTAAATAATAAATTTCATAATTTATTTAAAACATTTCTTTGACTAGTTCCTGCAAATTTCATGTCGTATGATACATTCACATTTCATATTCTAACACTAAAATTATTCAAAAATATCTCATGGTATTTTTATATTAACTGATCTCATTTCTGTCTTTTACTGACAGGATTCATTTTGTCTTATGCTTCATACATCTCTTTGCTTAGCCAACTGTGGTTATTTGCCCGTTTTGTGTAGTTTGACTCAGTTTTGCCTTATAGCTCTCCTGGATTCATTATATCTCTAAGCTGCTTCTTTGCTAATTGTAACACATTTAAATTTTATCAAAATTGAATTACTCAAAATTTATTACTTTAATCTAAACAGTCAGTATTCTGTCAATGTTTTTGTGATTATATTGTCTCATATTATTTATACACAAAATCATTAAATTAACAATGACCTGATCTTTAAAAGGCATTTGGGGCATATTTCATCAGGTTGTTCAGATATACTAAACAAAATCAAATTTAAATGATCAGACAATATAGGTGGAGCCTCATTTGGACATGTTTAGCCTAAAAGTAGATAGCTTTTGAGATTTAGGTGTTATGGTAATAAACTATATTTAATTTTAAAAGGCAAAGAATACACTGTTTATATTTCCTATCAAACAAGACTAAATATTTGGCAAGTGATGGTTTTAATATATAATACTTTTCTACTGAAAATGAATTTATTATTATTAACAGGTTGTTTAAAAAAAGTTTCTGATAGAGGTCAGTCTCATATGTCTATATCTATATGAGTGTTTCATTTTAGCACACAAAGTGTAATTGATTTTCAGAATTCATTCTTCCCTATTTTTTTTCTTTAATAGCCCAGCCATAGAGTTAGATGCACTGAAAATAGCCAGTTCATCTTTCTTATAGACTTTTTCATTAAAATGCATAACTTACTTTGAAAGAATTGATTATAATGGTCATTGCAAACTTGGCAAAGAACAGATGCTGATGAAGATGTAACTTAGCAAAGACACAAAATTAATAACTTTACAAGAGGATTATAATTAGTGGCATTAATGTGTAGGCATTTTATTAATTTACAAGAGATGTTTTATATTTGATAATATTCAAGCAATGAAAAATAATATATCTAAATATTTATATTTAATTTAAAATAAAATGTAAAGAGATATATGTAAACAGAAAAAAAAGAGGCTCATCAAATAAAATTATTATTTAAAGAAATCAAAGGTAGTCATGAGAGCCATAAAAACTCCTTTTATATAAAGTTGGTTTTCCATTATCACTGGCTTCACTGATCACTATACAGGTGAGGTTATTGCTTTTTCAGTTTTATTAATAAACCTATTAGTACATAAATAGCCTTCTGGCCTTTCCTAAACAAATGGAAAATGAAATAGTTTCATTATCCCCGGGGTTTCACACACTCCTGGTTATAAAAATATCCCTGAAGGAATGGCTCTGTTTACAAGAAAGTGTTTATCTTGAAGACTTTCAAATTGGATTCTATTTTTTGTATTCTTTAGATTTTATAACCAGAAATGGAATATCATTTGAAGCCTTGTTCTGTTTTATTAAAAAAAATCTTTTAAAAATATTAGAGGCAATTTCAAAAAAGAATAAGGCACGAGTCCTGTCAAACTACAAAACTTCAAAAAAAAATAGAAATATGAGAATAGGTATTTTTGTGTCAAAGTTATTGTATTATCCTGCAGTGATATTTCATCAGATTGAATGTTTTAATTTTCAGATGGCCTTTTACATAAGAAAATAGGAGAAAACCAACTATATTCCAGGCCTAATAGCATGCACGGGAAAGTGAAAGATAAATAACACACATCCCACTCCTTCATTGATTCATACTCAGATAAGTCTAATTCCTCCCCAACCAAGAAGGTACTTGTAACCTGCCCTAAAGACGCAGAGTAATTTCTTAAACTTTACATACTGGAAATAATTCCTTATTTGCTACAAATTGGTTCATTGCATTCATTGTTGCTGGGTCAAATTGCTTTGGTTGCAGTACTAGTCAGAAAGTTATCAAAGATAATTTTAAAAGCAGCAATTCTTATGTGCCTGCTTTGTGCTCCATAACTGTATTATTACAAGCAGGCTGGAGTTAATAGGATATCTGTTTAAGTTACTGAATCCCTGAGGACTCAGTGAAGCTGAAAGAAAGCAGGCAAGTAAAAAAACACAGAAGTTGAAAAACCAGGGGTTTAAAGAATAGGCTTGATAGCTGAACTACTACTTATAAGAAACAGAATATTGGTTGGAAACTAAAGTATGATGTAATAAGACAAAGGGATTATTGTAATTGAACAATTACAATGATAGAAGTTCTACATTTCCTGCTTTGTTATAGATAGTTTGAAAGGGTCAGAGACAAACCACCCCTGTGAATTACTGGAAAACAATGGACAACCTTTCTGTCTGCAATTCCAATATTGAGCCCAGTGCCTGATGAAAGAAGTGCATTAAAATTTTCTTGACTAAATAAATAAATTTATTAATAGAAATGAATAAAACCCAGTATCTACAGGGTAAAAAAATTCCATTACGATGTAGTCCATTCCAAACATATTTTTTGAGGAATCTATGTATGTAGAATACTTTATTTTTTTTATATAGGTGATTTGCAACCTATAAATGGCCTTAACTGTTGTTTAAGATTATTGCATCCTAATCAAAAAGCTAAAACCTGAGTGAGTTAGATCATAAATTACTTAGGATCTCATATAAAACTTATATGGTTTATAAATGATATATAAATATATAATTTAGAAATGGAAAGATTCAGAGTAAAGAAGAACACATTCCCAGTGGAGCTTATCCAAACATGTGTAAGGTTTCCATTCAGCATCAGAAGTTACATTCATTACAATTCTCTGCAGAATTGTAGGAGACATACCCAAGTTTTTTTCTTAGAAAAGCTTAGGTGATATACTTCCAATGGTGGCGTACTGAATTCTTAAAAACATTGTCCAAGAACATTCATTAGCACTTTATTACTGTTAATAAAAATTGGGGTAATAAAAATAAGGAGACATGCCCACGGACATTTATAAATATTTAAACTAATTACTTTTAAAAGCACCCACTATTAAATATAAGATATATAATGGGAAATAAGAAAATGACAGTTAATTTTTTATTGAGTTTAATTGGAATGTATTTTATTTCGTTTCTGGTGTATATATATGTTTTGCTTCTTATGTATATTTGAATAAATTTTCACAACTGGGTAGTCTCCTGGTTGCCTTCTAGGTTCTGGTTCTCACTTAGAAAATCTATTGTTTTTGTTTGTTTGCTTGTTTTTATGTCCACATTTGATTGAGAAGGAGGCTGAGTAAGAATTGTGTTTTGTGATGCTCATGCCCATTTTTAACTAAACAGTTTGCTATATGTGAAGGAAAAAAAATCCTTTTTTCATTTCTAATGTGAAGTTTCAGTATTAAATATCCATGTTCTTTTAATTCATTTTTAAAAATGCTTTTATTTCCATCTACCAATTTTTCTACTTTCCTGAAAGGTGGTACCTCCTGAATTAACCCTTTCACTGCATTAACGGACTTCAAGATCTTGTTTTTCGAAATGTGTCAAAAAGTTACAAAAAATAAAAAGTGGATATTTTGACTATTTTATGTATTCAATAATAATATTTTGAGCTATTTTGTATGTACATGACATTATTTTTGTTTTAAATTTTTGTTGTAATGAATTTACCATTATATTGAATTTTAGCAAAAAATACTCAAAACCTACTGAGTGGCATCAATTAGATTTAAATATAGATAAGTTAGAATCTAATGGCATTGATAATATGAAAAAATTATTAAAAATGTTATCCTATATGGCATATAGAACATCTTTTTTGCTAATTTTGAAAGCCACAGAAAATCATATTTAAAAATCTTATAAAGGGAAAAAAATTTTCTTGAACTCCTGGAGTGAACTCCAACACTGTAGTCAGTGGATGGAAATGTTCTTTGGGACATAGCCAAACCTCGCAGCAAAAAAGGACATGACTCATTAAATTGTTAATTTGCCAAATGTTCAGTGATTTTATTTACTTCTCGATATTGCTTTTATTATGGGATGCCCTTAAGAGATTCAATATCTTGTTTTCTGCTACCAAGGGACAGCAGGCAATTCATGCATAATAACTCTTTGTTACATTTCCATAACACATTAACTTCTCTTGTAAATAATTGTGTATTAGATAAGAGAATATTTTCCATGAGATTAACAATTTGTAAAAACTCTGACATGGCTGATGTAAAATAATATAATTCAACTTAAAATGTAATTTCAAGTGAGTCAGTTTACACTGCTCTTCTTAGTCAAGGTAGAATAAGGCAAACTTCCTGTCAGAGATAATAGGATGGTGTGATACTTTACCTGATTACACGATGATTCTAGGAAAACAACCCATTTTTCTATGTTAATCTGACTTGTTTAGTGTCCTCCCTCTCTCTGCATTCAGATGAGGTGTTTATCTGCATCAACCTAATTCTTTTTTATGGGTGTTGGCTGTTTTGCTTTTTCTAAAGCATAGTTTTCTCTGAACAACTTTAATGATGACATTTTCGGAAAGTTCTGAATAGCTTTTAAATGTGTTGAATTTTAATTTGGCTCCTTTTCCTTTATGACAGTATGTATGGTAGTAACTTTAAATTAGAAAACATCCAATTTATGAATTCCAATAATATGTAACAATATTTTAATAGGCTAGTATCACTTTGCACTTACAAGACACCTTTCATTAAGTAGCTTCCACATATTTCATTTTGCAATTATTAATTTTGTAGAACAGGAAATCAGACACACAGATAATTCAATTTTTACATAGAAAGTGGATAATATTAGATAGATTTTTTCCTAAGATTTTTAAACATTTGATTGAGAAAGGTAGAAATTATTTGTCTATTATTAAATGCTAGAAGTTTTATATATTGTGCTAAAATGTTCCCAATCTTTAAGGAACCATACGTTATGTTTTACAATATATAAGTGATTGTCATTTTATCCATTATAAAAATTAAAGTTACTTAACTCTGTTGTCAATGTCACTCAGTACACTAATGAATTCTTGCCAGAATAATGCCTAATAAGAACTATGACGTTCTTCTTTCCTTTATAGATTTGTTATTTTTGTTGGAATATTTAACTCATATTCTTAGTTGTTTGTTTCAAGGTTCTTTCCCAGTGTTACAAGTGAAAATCCAAACAGACTTCACTTGTATCATACAACAGAGACTTTCTGTGTCAAAGGAAACTTTAATGGCCGTATTGTTTAACTCTCTCATAAATGTGGAAACAGAGGGCCAAAAAGATGAAGGAATTTCCCTAAATCAAACAGGAAATTAACTACATGATTGTAAATTCAAAGCTTACTCTTTATGAGGCCTTTTCTAGATTATAAATGTCCCCATTCTTTTTAGTCCGCAATTTAATTAAATCTGTACCACTTTCATGTATTTTAGTTTGTTTTTTAAAGCTAGCAATGATATAGATTTTGCCTGTTAGTTGTTTGTTATTTGACTGCCAAACTTTCTATTCCTTGCTTTCTTATACGTGAAAAATTTAATTCTCTAGCTTGATTTTCTACCTTTCTTATATTTTTAACCTATTTCTTACATTGTATATTTTATGGACACTCTTTTCCGTATTACTCTTGTTTGTCTCTGGCTTGGTTCTTGTCTATGTATTCAGCTTTTGTTCAATTTCCTCTATGTACAGCAAAAAAGTTCTATTGTTTTTTTAAAACCACTTTTTAAGACATGATTGACATATAAAAGACTGTACATATTTAATGTATATAATTTGATGAGCTTGGAGATAATCTCACATTTGTGAAACCATCACCACAATCAATGCCATAAACATACCTATTCCCTTCCAAAGATTTCTCCTGACTCCTTCTTTCCTTCCTCTTTCTTTCTTTTTTTGTGGAATAAGAATATTTAACATCAGATGTAATTTCTTAGCAACATTTTAAGTGTACAATAAGTTGTTCACCACATCACTGTACAATTCTCTTGGATTTATTCATTTTGTATAACTGAAACTTTGCTGGAGTTCTCCCCTGGCATTGGTAATGGGTTCACTGTGTTCTGCAGGACATGAAGAAACCTCCCCACGGTTTTCCTTAGTGGCTGCACCAATATTCTTGCAACTGAATGGATATAGTGTTTCCTTTCTTCCCATTCTTGGCGATACCTGCTATCTTCTGTCTTTTTGGTAATAGCTATTCTAATAAGTGTCAGGTGATATACAAGATACATACTACAAACCTTAAACTCTTATTTTTTCCATCAAGCAAATTGTCCATTATCAAAAGATAGTCTCTAAATTCGAGCAATATCCAGATTATTCTCTAACAAATCCTTTGATAGGTGAAGTTATGTGACTGAGGTCATGTCCTTTTTTCATGTCCTTTTGCTAACACAAGTAGAAGGAAGGATCAAGTGCAGTTTTATTTCCAAGTCGTTTATGTTAAACTCAAATTCTATTTCTATCTCATACTAGAGACTGGTAACAGAATGATGAAAGTGTAGCCATAAATGTGGTAGAGAGAAAATTTGCCCATTAAATAAAAAATGCCAGAACTTTCTCCCTCTGACTTCTATGACTTTATTTTTGGTTTGGGGAAATCAAAACATCTCTAAATTGGATGATTTGGGTGTTGTAAGAAGTAGACATTAATAAATGCCAAAATTTCTATTTCTTTTTGTGTCAAACAGTATGTTTAATTTTGATGTCATATGTGTCTGAGAAATATAAATATTTCATAAATATGTGATAACATTATTTTCTCTTTCCTCTTACATGGCATTCTAAAAAATATGTAACTCTAGGGGTTGGAAATAACAAAGATTTTGCATTTTTAAAACTTCACTTTTTATTCAGGCCATGCACTTACCAAGTTGACTGTATTAGTGGAGGCAATTTCTTGCTTAAGCTCTTCTTTGATAGAATTTCACTATGTCCATATATAAGCATTACTAGTGGGTATGCTAGGAAAATTCAAGAGTCAGATTGTGATTTCCTACCTAATAGAGGAAATTGAGACTGACTTTGGGTGACAAACACATAAAACAACACATAGACGAAGCATTGTAGAATTGTACACCTGGAACCTATGTAATTTTTACTAACCAATGTCACCCCAGTAAATTTAGCAATAAATAAACAAACAAATAAATAAATAAAGCAAAAAATATAGAATAAGCAAAGAAAAAGTGTTTTGAACTTTCCTATTGAAAAACAGTGCTGCTCAGATGCAGCCAAGTGCTTAAATGTCTTAGTGATTGTGATCATTTATATGTAAATGATCTTTATTTATGTAAGTAATACATAGCCATGATTGTTGAGAAATGTGCACATCAGAATTAAAAATGAATTCTTTCAGATATGAAAAATGTTATTTTTAAATAGCATTTTGAAAACCTGTCAATGTTTTATAGGGGCAATTGATGCTATGTGTACCTGTAAAGTATGAAGCATATATCTTTAAAATTCAAGTGAAATTTTTCTCCTGCCCTTGGTGCCTGACAGTCTTAGAAAAGTAGAATACTTTTAATAGTATAGGAGACAAACTTTTGCTTCTGATTATTTCTGTAGATATAGCCTTTGCTCATCTGTGTTTACTACTCTCTTTCCTTCAAACTCCCAGGAGTTTGATGTATGATATTGCCACTGCCCTGGAGAGATTTTTATATTTTTATTGTTTCTAGGTTTCATGTGGATAAATAATTTCCATACAAACAAGGTCTTAAATAGACTGAATGCATCATATTTCATATTGTTAAAGTATATGTTTCCATATACCTAATATGTTATTTTCAAATATCTCACTAAACTAATAGGACTAACTAATAATCTATCTGCTTCATCTAATGCTTTTGTTTGTTTTGTTTTTTAAATAGGTTTATATTTCTGCTTCATCATAGTGAAATGCATATTTAATGGATAAATTTGTCTTTAAATCAATATTTTTACATGCAAAGATTAAGTGGTTGAAAAGAATGAGACTTAACTCTCTACATGTAGTCCATCTACAGTACACCAAGGGAATTTTATTGAAGGGGAAGAAAACTAAGTACAAACTATGCTAGGGAACAGTCATCAAAACTAACTGCTATAATAGAGAAATATATTCTTATTTTATTTATAGCATATTGGCTTGCTCTAGTAGTAATAAACATTGTTAAGTGTGGAAAAACTGTGAAATGTTTTGACTATTATGCCTAGCAGTTGTGGCCTAAAAGAGACATTTTTCTGTTATTTTTTTCCCATAGATCATTATAGAGGAATGGGCCTCTGTTGAAAACCAAACTGAATTTCTAGGCCTCAAATTATTCTTTGGCTCTAGTTTTAGTGTCTGTGATTACTACGTTAGCTCCTCTAATTCACCAAATCCTAAGAATCTAGGTGACAAATGCAACACGGATTCTTATTTAAGCTTCTTGTGTTACCAATAATATTGTTCACAGGCTTCTCATTTATATATATATATATATATATATATATATATATATATATATATATATATATATATATTTTTTTTTTTTTTTTTTTTTTTTTTTTTTTTTTTTTTTTTTTTTTTTTTTTTTTTTTTTTTTTTTTTTTTTTTTTTTTTTTTTTGTATTTCTAACTGTTCAAAAATTCAAAGCACTGAGGTAAACATAGCAAGTATGTAGACCATTTTAATCACCCACAACAACATAATGGTAAATTTTCCCTTTATGTCTCAATATAAAAACATGTTTTTATTTCATATTTTGAAACTATTTTGTGTGTATTTATTATTAACATATACTTCATCATTCATTTTTAAAATAAATTTTGTGTACATCTCACAGACTAATCTACATGCTAAAGGAGTATACTAAGTCCTCACTTAATGTCATCAAAAGGTTCTGTGACTTTAAGGAAAACAATGTATAATGAAACCAATTTTACTGTAGCCTGATGGATATAAATAAGAGTTAAGTTCCTGTAGCATCTCATTAATGTTATAACAAAATAACATATTTGAGGACCTGCCGTATATCATGTATTCCCTTCATGTTTTCCAGGGGCTAGATTGGAATGGAGTTTGTTTGCTGCAGTCTCGTTTAGGAACATAGCTTTCAATCTGTAATAGTGATGCTAATGTGGCTTTAAAAGACATACATGCAATAAACAAAATGTTCTAACATTTAAGTCTTAAATAAACAAAATACTTGTTTTACGAGGGAAATTAAAGGTCTGGAAGAAATAAGAAATATGTGGTAGAATATAAATCTACGGTTGTCATTGTTTTAAATCACTTCAGACATTGACTGGACTCCAAGCTTCAGTTGTGATACAATTAGTAGATTTTGTAACCTCCAAATGGGAGATATTTTGAATATGTGGTTACAGTAAAATAAGGAGGTTTTCAATCATAACAGTCAATAAATGAAAAGATGATATAGAAGGATTTTTGTCTTTTACAAGTATACAGACACACTTGTTTTAATGTAGTAATCTTGACTTTATTTACACTGTTGTGTGTGCACATATAACCTGTACAACAAGCCCTTTTTCTATTGCCTCATCAATTATGGTAGGGGTGAAGCTGCAGTATTATTCATTTTTTTCTCCAGCTATGTGTTTTTGGTAGATTTCCAATAACATATTATCCCCCAAAGAGGTTATCTCTATTGCCTATTATTACTGAGAAGAAGAGATAAATATTTCCTTTTTTATGTAAGTCCAAGACACGCACATACCATGTGGGAAATTTAACATATAAGCCTATCTTTATTGAATATTTCAGACATCAATCCCAAACCATGTAGAATCAAGGGATGATGTAAAATAACCTAATAATCGTATAAAAGAACAGGATGACCACAAATTCAGATTATGACTATATTATATGTTTACTTTTTTTCATGTGAACCGTGTATGACATATTATGTCATGTCTCATGTCATGTTGTTTCTTTTTCCTCCTTGCCTTCCTTCTATCCTTTTATAATCAGTTCTCCCTCCTGGAGTTCTCACTGCCCTATTTTCTTTGGCCTACTATTTCTACATCCCCAAATCAGCTAATTCCTTACTTTCTTTTCTGTCTTGTGAACTTTATTAACTTTCACAGTGTTATAGTTAGAGTTTCTCACCTCTGAATTTCTGTTTTTGGATAAAAAGATGGAAAAAAGTTTTAAAGATCTAGAGCAGATGCAGGAATGAGAGACTTTGGAGTGGTTCTCAATTGTGGGTTTTTCAGGTTACTATTTGTAGTCTTCTTTTATTGTCTCAGAAATTATATGCATATATATAAAATTATATATAATTATAATTATATATATATAGTTTTTCTCATGAGAGTTAAATTTGTACCCAAGGTTGTAATATGTGCTTGCTATAAGAATCATGTCAACTCATGCTAATATAACTGTGTTCTTCATATATAAAGCAATCACTCCCAGATCTTGCATAAGTTTTCAAAGCCTTTTTCTAGTTCTTTTATTCAAGGCCAGTGTGTCCAATGGCTCTTTCCAATTCTAAGGTTTCTTTCTCTTGATCCAATATGACTGGAATATAAATGAGTACGCAGTAGATTGGACAGTATCATGTCTAAACATCATGTTTGTGTGGGTGAAGTTCTTCCAAATACTTATTTACACTGGCCCTTTCAGTAAAGTCTTAAGAGATTCTGATTCACCTAGATCCTTTTGTCAAGGGGTCTCACATTATTCTACTACAAAAATCACAACCGATTAGACCAGGGACCAGCACATCGCCAAACAATAGCCATTACAAAACCCCTGGCCTAGGAACTCTGTCCTGAAGTCTATTTCTTACTAAAAATTTGACCCAATTAGGTAATTTCTTTCAAGGATTTTGAATTTAAGAAAAATAGGATTATCAAATAAAAGCAACATGAGGAAACAAACACATAGAAAATAAAGAAGAGAGGGTGGGAGAGGAGGGAGGGGAAGCTAAATATATGGTGATGGAAAGAGAACTCACACTGGGTGGTGAACTTATTATACAACAAGTTGACAATGACACTGTAGAGTTATATGCCTGAAACCTATGTAATCCTTGCTAACAGATGTCACCCCAATAAGTCTAACAATAAAAATGAATTTAAAAAAAAGAAAATAAAGAAGACTCAGTAAAAGGCATGATATAGTAGAATCACAGCTGAAGTGGTAGACAGAAGGCAGAATCCTCTAGTAATAAAGCAGAATCTGAATCTACTGCATATTCCTAAACTGTAAGAGATCAACTTTATCATAGTCCCCCGCCCCCTTTGTTTTTATTCATAGTCCCTAAGCCTGGCTGCATGACTGCTGAAATTGTCCCTTATGCTCATTGATTTCCTGTGTAGTTTGCAATCCTTGCATGTTAACCAGAGCAATTTGAGGTTTTTTCCTCTAAAAATCAAAATAAATGTTACTTAAAAATATTGTTAAAATGGAGTTCCCTGGTGGTGAAGTGGCTTAAGGCTTCGGTGCTGTCAACGCTGCGGCCTGGGTTCGATTCCCAGTCAGGGAACTACCCACATACCAAAAAAAAAAAATATTGTTAAAATGAAGGAGAGTTTTATGTTCAAGGATTGTGTTTCAAACTAATTTAAATGTAAGAATTGACTGATCATAAAGATAATTTAAATAGTGCTGAGATAAGTTGTATTTGTAATATATTTTCCCCATGTGGTAATAACATTTAGAAATAAATAATGCAAATGTCTTAGGAATCTGTTATGAGAAAAATGCTATTTTAACATTTTTTCACAATAAGGATTAATATTGAATGTTATTAACTTTTTAGGTGTGTATAAGTTAGAATCACATAAATCCTGACTCAGAATAATTTATACACCACATAAATTAAAATACAACTGAAAAAATCCAGAAATAACATTTTTAATAAAGTTCACATATTTAATACCTTGCTTAACTGACGGTATATTTACTCATGAGTCTTAATCATAGTGTTTGCTGAAATTGAAATTCTTTAACATTTTTTATTATAAGCACATGAAATAACTGGTCAAATGGGTAATGTCATTTTAATGAAACTACTAATTGGTCTTTGAGCAATTTATTCTGGCATTAGAGGATAATGATTGAGTTATTAGAATATACATAATTTTATGCCTGTATGTTACTAATTCATTCCTGAAGCTGTATGATGCCCAAATGACTTTTGATGAAGTCTATTTTTTGTTGGTTAGAAAGAAGAAGGAAAACTTTTTCTAATATTTTAACCATTTCATTTAAATAGGCATAAAACAATGATTATCACAGATGAGCATATAGATATAGAGAGCACATACCTTGATGGGTATTAGAGTTGGATTGGCAAAAATGCTTGCAATAAAGTCTGAGTTGCATGGAAAAGAATAACTAGCACTTCCTATAATTATCAAACATCTATCACATTCAGATAACATTATACTTGTAATATATTACTAGAATTTATTTCAGGCAATTGTATATGGTAAGAATCAAATATTAGTTTATAATTGTAAAGGTGATGTTTTTCAATATAACTTCTTTGAAAAGTAAGCTTTTAAAGTTGATATATGGAGACTTTCTTTCATTTATAGTGCTATTATATATGTTTTATCTATGTCTTTGTGTCTGGGCTTTCTCATGTTATGTTGATTAGGTTATTATGTTTTATAAAAATAACAGTTTGTATTATAGTTTTATAATATTTTACGGTTTTAAGCAAGGAAAGATCAACTTACTGCTTATGGGTTTTAGAAATGTTTTTAATATTCTACAAATTTTGGGGGGGATGAAATTTATAATTTTTATTGTTGTTTTTCAAGAAAAAAATGTTTAATCGAATATTTGGATACCCCATAGCCCAGTCAAGTTGAAACATAAAGTTAACCTTCACAACTCTACTTCTTATTAACATGGCATCAATATACATCTGTTTAAACCGTACCTAATCTCCAAATAGAGACATTATCAAAGTCAAAGTTTTATCTAACATGATACATTATCCTATATACACAGAAAATATATTCTCCCCTCCCCCAAAAGACCTTCAGTCATGTTGGCTCTTCTCCTTGACACCCCATAACTTAAATAGTAATACAATTAATGATATTTAAATATTGTAAGGTAAAGTCAATATATTTCATGCTACGTGGTAAGGGAAGAAAACAAAATATATGATATATGCATATAAATATATTCATAACAAAATATAAAGGAAGTACAGCAGTCTTCATTGCTGTAACCAGTCATTTGGTTATAGATGGTATTTGTAACTACCATCTTCAACCATCTATTCTATATTTCCTTGGTTTTTAGCAAGCACCTCCACTGATCATGGTGCTTTACATGGCAAAGTAACGAAGTTTGCATTCTTAAAGGGTCTAGTTCTTCCTGTATTCGGTTGTGACAGTTTTTCATTGACTTTATGCATAGGGTGTAGTAATACTGAGAGAGAGAGAGCCTAAAGGATCTCTTATATTCCAAACATACTCTTTCTCATCTCCATTGTGGAATAGTAGCCCTATTTTCCCTTAGTAGTCAGAATCAATTATACTAGCCAACACTGTAATTCACTTCTTTGCCTATTGATTGGAAGGTATGGTGACCCCAAAGTGGCTGGGTATAGTGTTAAAATCTGTGTCCATGGAAATCTCTCTTGTGTCTCCTTTTGGGTCTAAGCACTCCTCCCTTAGCACCTAATACCTCTAGGCATGCAATTTTGAGAACAGAAAGCAGAAATTTTGCTAATGAGTCACTGAGGGTAGTGATGAGTGGTGCCACTTTCATATTCACCCCTTGATTCTGGACTTGTGTGTGAGTCTTGGCTATGAGAGGAACACCACCATATCTTGGATGCTGATTCAGAGCACATGCAACATTTTGAACAATCTTGCCCCAGACTTGCAAGGTACTGCCACCCAGCTGTTAGAGTAATTGAGTCTTCAATAGGCTACTCCACCATTCTATCAAACCATCTACTTCAGGATATTGATAGTGGGGAACATGGTAAGATCAGTGAATTCCATGGTCATAGGCCCATTGCTGCACTTCATTTGCTGTAAAGTAAGTTCCTTGTTCAGACCCAGTGCTGTGTGGAATCCCATGGTGATAGCTAAGTCATTTCGTAAGTCCATGTGCAGCAGCTTTGGCGGACACGTTTTGTGCAGAGAAGGTAAATCCATATCCGGGGTAAATGTCTGTTCTGGTAGGAACAAAATGCTGCCCTTCCATGATGAAAGCAATCCAGTGTAATCAACCTGCCACTCGATACTGGCTGATCAACCCTGGAAATGGTACCATATTGAGATTTAGTGTGCCTGTGCTGCTGGCAGAAAGAACACTTAGCAGTGGCCGGAGGCAGATTAGCCTTGATGAGTCCATGTTGCTGAGACCATGCGTAGCCTCCATCTCTGCCACCATGGCCACTTTGTCATGGAGTGATGACATGGGTGGCTGGGGAAAGAATCTGACTGTCATCCACAGAATGGGTGATCTTATCTTTTTTATTATTAAAATGCTCCACAACTGAGGTTACCCTTTAGTAAGTAAGCATTTACATAAAACACAAATATTTTCATGTTCTATTTTTTTACCCATTTAGAGATTTCTTATCTCCAATTTTGCAAACGTGTTGTAAGTCCCTGAATATCCAGCCAAATCATTGGTCACAGCCTGTGAATTGGTATATGGTCACATGTCTGGCCATTTTTTCTTCACATTTCTCTCTCACAGTAAAGTGAGTAACAAGATGCATTGCTCAAGTCCTGCTCACTCTAGGGGAGTTTCCTTCACCATTGTCCTTTAGGAATGTCTCAGGAAGGGACTATAGTTAACTATAGTTGTCTATTTTCTGGTGGTGCCTGCATATGGTACAGAATCATTTGTAAACCAGGCCCAAGTCTTCTCTTTCTCTGTCAGTTGATAGAAAAAATCCCTCTGAGACTGTAGCTGCAGACTAAGACAGAGAGGATAATGTAGCAGAAGCAGCCACTGTAGGCATTTGAGTCACTTCTTTATGATACTTACTTGAGCCTTCATGGCCTGCTCAAGACCAGGCATATGTACTTCACATGCATTTGACAATGGAGTGTTGCTGTGCACGAGCGACTTTATGGCTCGGTGGGTAAGAGGTCATGATGGGCAACTCAGATTGCATGTTAACTTGTTGGCCCATGGTTCAGGGTCCAGTCTCTACTCAGGCCCAGTAGCAGGGCAGGGGCTATTTCTCAAAGAGTTTAGTTATGTTTGGAGAATGGTAGGAATTTGCTCCAAAATCCTAAAGGCCTGGCCTGTGACTCCTCTATGGAAGTCTGTCAAAGGTTCGAAATAACATTCCTCTTTGCCACTCATACATCAAGTCCCTTTGGATCCCCTGGGTCATGTGGCCCCAGGAGGCAGAGCATCTTGCACAGCAGCCGGGACCTGTTGCTGAGCTTTCTCTTGTTTTGGGTCTCACTCAAAATTAGCAGGTTCTAAGGTCACTTGGTAAATGGGATGAAGTAAAACACCCAAATGAAAAATATATTACCTTCAAAAATCCAAAGAGACACTCCAAGCATTGTGCTTTTTTTTGGTTGTGGGGGTGTGTGGGGGGTGGGCAGATGCAACAACTTACCCTTCAGCTTAGGGCGTATGTCTTGACATGCTCCACACCACTTGACCTCTAGAAGTTTAGCTGAGGTAGAAGGCCCTTAGATTTTTGTCAGTTGTACTTTTCATCCTCTGACATGCAAATATCTTATCCATAAGTGTGGAATACTTGCTATCTCTTGCTCACTCAATCCAGTCAGCATAATGACACAAATATAATGGACCAGTGTGATACTTTGTAGAAGGAAAAGACAATAAAGATCTCTGTGAACATTCTGACACAAAACTGGAGAGGTTATTGTCTTATCCTGTATAGGACAATGAAGATAGATTGCTCTCCTTGCCAGATGGTAGTTAACTGTTTCTAGTGGTCTTTACTAACAGTTATTAGGAAAAAACCCCAAAAACATTTGCTAGATAAACACCTGAATACCAAGTACCAGGGAATGTGTTAATTTGCTCAAACAATGAAACTACACCTGGTGCACCTGATGTAACTGGAGTCATTACCCAGTTAAATCTATAGTAAATATTAGTTTTCTGTGCAGGCCAAATAGAAAAATTGAATGGAGATGTGTTGTAAATCACCATCTCTGCTTCTTCCAAGTCCTTGATGGTGGCACTAATTTCTGCAATCACTTCAGGAACGCAGCATTGCTTTTGGTTTAGCATTTTCCTAGAAGTCACTTTTTGTATCTTCTATTTGTCTTCTCCTACCATAATTGCCCCCCCCCCACACACACACACAGGTCAGGGAATCAATATACGTATTTTTTCAGCAGCTTAGCATATCTATTCTAATTATGCATTCCAGAACTGAAGAAATAATCACAAGGTAAATTTTGGGAGTGACTGGGCTCACTGTAAGTTAGATATGAAGTAAAACCCCATCAATTATCTGACCTCCATAAACCCACACTGAGGTGAATCACAGAAGTTTTCGGTCCCTAGGAATTGATGTCAGCTCACAGCCAGTGTCCTGTAGTTTCTGGCATGTCAACTTATTCCCTTTGCCCTGGTAAAAGGCTATCGGTTCCTTTAGGAAAAACTGGGAGAAGGATTAACAGTATAAAGGTTTGGCATTACACAAGGATACTTTCTCAAGGAGACTTAACCTTCCCTTTATTCAAGGGGTTCTGGGTCTGTAAAGTGGCTCAAGTCTGAGAATTAATCGAAGGGCTGTGACTCTCTGTTTTCATAATTAAAGTTGGACTTTTATTCACTTGACATAGAACTTTTCTACTTATACAGAACAAATAACATGCTCCCTATATATTTCACTCTAGAAACATGGTGATCAACTAACCAATGCCATCTATCTGTGTGAGCTGGCTGTTTCCATTGCCTCTTTGACTCTGCTGTTCATTATTACACCCACCTTGCTTTTGGTGATAGAGTGCTGTCAGTTGGCCTCTGCTACCTGGGGATCCAATTACTGTAATTGCATTTATGTCTCCCAGTTCAGTGACTGAAGCCCCCACTGTGAGGTCTGACCACAGAGAAAAACTATTATAGAGCTCTTTAATAATGCAGGGACTCCTCTCACAAATTATTTTTTCTCACAGAAGTGGTGAAAATATGTCTTCTGGACCCTCCCAGTGTGGGTTAAGAGGTCTGAAATGATAAATCCACTCTAACATTTCAATCTTCTTAAACTTTTGAATTTCTTTCTCTACATTAAAGAAGAATGTCCAACATTTCTAATTTACTCTTGGTGGACCACCTTTTGTTTCATGTTTCCGTCACCCAACTGAACGCACTGTTAAGATACTTTTTCTACTCTCTGAGTTACAACACAAATGCAGAGTCTTATCTTAGTGAGCCCATCTTAATTAATTTGGCCTGATGTGACTTTGTGTCCCTTTTATCATTATCCCTAGTATCCTTTCCCACACATGTTCTGTGGAATTCTATCTGTATGAACTAGACAAGTCAAGTCGTTCTGTTGAAGTGTAGGATACTTCCTGTTTTGTCCCTGACCTTCAGATGTCTGCTGGGGTTTCAGTCTGGTGTGGCTCTAGAAGAAAGGACACTGTTGGGGGTGAGTCCTGAGGAGTACTAGCATTGTCTTACATGGCACCTGCCTCAAGGGAGGCTGTTACAGTTTCCATTCCCTCCTGAAGGGATAGAAAGGTGGATGCCACTGTGAGTGGGGAGGCTGCTTCCACTGGTGTTGGGGAAGATCCAGCAGAGAAGACTCTTCAAAATTGAAGGTGCCATGTCCCATTTTCTTCAGGGTCTTTCCACATGTCCCCATCCTAACATACAGAATCACATTCTTTCCCAGTCATTGCCCTCATTTTTAGCAGTAGACACTGCAAGGCTGCCAGTGCAACTTGTCTTCTCATTCAGCCAGTCACAAGATGAAAGTCAACATTTGGTTATTTAGCAGCCTCAGCCCTGCAGTTACAAGATAATACAAGTTGTCTTCTTCAGGGCACACATAGATGTTTTCATTCATTTGTGTAGCAATGTGAGCTGGGAATTTGAAGCCCTGGGCTCATTCTTTACTTTCAGCACTTTGTCCAAAGACGTTAGGCATAACTAACTAACCTTTTATTATATTTATTAGTTTTCTGAAATCTTTCGAAAGTATCATATAGCCCCTTGCTTCCTTTAAGTACTTGATGGGGCATATCTGAGGATATGTTTGGCATATCTCTATTGTCAAGTTATGCCATAGACCAGTGGTTTTTCACTTGTCTACCCCTTTCACACCTATTTCTATAAATTAAACCCCTTGTTTTTAAAACAGTTGTTTTTAAATACTGACACTTTTGTTCAGTGCCTAAAATAGTGGAAATGAGGTAATAAGTTAGGAAAGAAAAATTACTACACTAAAAGGACAAACCACAGATTTCATTTTACAATATTCATAACACAGTTAAATACTGATAATGATGATCAAGTGTATAACAAACTTCTAAGTTATTATTAATAATAGTATTTGTGTTATCTGAAAAGTCTATAGTAATTGTTAATGCAAATCACTGGCTTATGGAAACATTTTGTGAGATCATTGAGCTTGCTTTGATGCATACACTTAGTTTCTTGAAATCAGACTCAAAAGATACAAAATACAGTCTTAAATCTGGACTTGCATTAAGCTTGTTGCAATACTTATTTTTTATGAAGGTGTTAAGAAGAGAAAGCTCTCCCCACTAATTCAGTATTAGTAAATGGCAAGAAGTATTTAAATGGCTTTTCACTGAGCTGTTCCTCACTGACATCTAGGTAATAAGATTCTTTCTTTTAAAATCAGTAATTAAAGATGAAATGGTTGAAAGTTCAATTAACTGCTCTTTTTCATTGATAGTTCAGCTTTTTGAAGAATTCTTCATTGAAGGAATCTGCAATCCAGTTGTTTTCTTTTCCACATTGAGGGAAGTACTATAAAAGAACACTTTAAGACCTTCCAATTGATTTACAATGTTCTTTTTTATGTTTTGGGATAGGTGTAAGACATTCTCAGATAAGAAGTTGTGCAGTTTCAAAATTCAGGCTCACCTTTTTCAATACACACTTCCCAAAAATCCAGTTTTTTCATCATTAACTCGATTTTGTCAGTTACTTTGTATATAGTAATTGAGCTGTTCTGAAGTCCCAAATTAAGTTTGTTTGTTTCTTTAAAAAAATCTGATAAAATATGCAAGACTTTGAAGCCAATCACTGTTCTGAAACTTTGGAGCAAGAGGGAAATGATGGTCTTCAAAAACACTTCGACTTCATGTTTAAGTTCAAACGTCCATGTAAGTATTTTGCCATGAGATAGCCACCTTACGTCAATAAGCAAAAGGAATGTGCTGTAAATGCTGTTCATTTCTTCACACAGTGATTTAAATAATCTGGATTTTCATGGGTGTGACTTAATAAAATGTACAACTTTTGCAGCCTTATCAAGACCATCTTTCAGTTCACTACAAAGAGACTTGAATGCAAGACTTTATGAATGCAGCAGTGACTCCTTGGTACATGGGGAGCTGCTTCTGTAATTCAGTCATGTAGGCCTATAAAGTTGACATAGGCTTGCCTGTCAGTGCATACATCATAACAATTCAATCAACAAATGTCCTTTTCAATGAAATAACCATTGATTGCAGTAAAAACATCTTTGCCTCAGTATGCACCATCAATGGGTAACAAAGCAACAGGTTGTCCTCAATTACATTTTCTACTGAGTACCTCATGATGACAAGCAAAATAGATCAATCAGCAACATCCGGACCTTAATGGAAAAGAATTTACTTCTTCTAATTCTATTTACCACTAAAGCTTCAATATCATTAGACATTTTCTGAATTCATGGAGATATTGTATTGTTTGAAAAAGAGCTAGTATTGATTTTGTGAACATATTCTTCCCCAAATGCACAAAAAACAATATCCTTAATACAAGGAGAAATTAAATCCTCAGGTATGGTGTGGTATTTAACACATTTATCTATGTGATAAGCAATATGGTATAAAACCTCAACTGCATTCTCATTGTCTTTCTTTCCAACTGTGTATGAAGTAACAGTTGGATGTTTTTGTAAGTGCTGAAAATAATGTACTTCTTTGTTTTTATACACAGGATGTTTCATTTTTAAATGTTGCATAGGTAGAGAGGGTTTCATGCAATCGTTGGATAATATTTCTCCACACACAACACACAAAGGCTTAGGACAGTCATCATCCCCTACGAATGAAACTCATATTTAATACACTCTTTGGAGTATTTAATTTTCTTCTGTATAGTATCTGAGGTGTGCACCTTTTTACTATCTTCCATTGTGGGTGCACTCATAGATACGGATACATGTTGAGAAGTACTTGGCATGGCATTATAATCCAGATCAAGTTTTGGTGTTTTAACCATTCCTGTTTTCAACCACTAACCCATAGCTGACACACTTAAAAATCACTGACAATAATAACTTAAACTATGTTAAACATTAATAAAAAAAAGCTATTTGAAAAGAATCATGATTAAAGAGAAGATATTTGCTTTTACTCAGTCAATAACTAAACTGATCAAACAGTCTGTCTACAGATGTATTTATATGTTTGGGAAATTTTATTTTATTTTATTTTATTTGTTTTAATTCATTTTGATTGTTAGACTTATTGGGGTGACATCTGTTAGCAAGGATTACATAGGTTTCAGGCATACAATTCTACAGTGCATTGTCAACTTGATGTATAATAAGTTCACCACCCAGTGTGACTTCTCTTTCCATCACCTTATATTTAGCTTCCCCCCCTCCTCTCCTACCCCCTCCCCTTTCTCCCCTCCCTAACCCACTAGTCCCCAAATAAACATTAAACTATTGATTGTGTCCATGGGTTATTTGTTTGTTCATTTCTTTTTTTCTTTGCTTTCAGTTTTATATTCCGCATATGAGTGAAATCATGCAGTTCTTTGTTTTTTCTGTCTGGCTTATTTCACTTAGCATGATGATCTCCAGGTCCATCCATTTTGTCGCAAATGGCAATATTTCATCTT
>PVJL010001181.1:264926-289372 GCA_004026885.1 Lyroderma lyra | reverse complement strand
TTTTTTTTTTTTTTTTTTTTTTTTTTTTTTTTTTTTTTTTTTTTTTTTTTTTTTTTTTTTGCTTTTTGGTATGCGGGTAGCTCCCTGACTGGGAATCGAACCCAGGCCGCAGCACTGACAGCGCCAACGCCGAAGCCTTAAGCCACTACACCATCAGGGAACTCCCTAAAATAATGTTTTGAGTGTACGATTCAAAGATTTTTAGAAAATTTAGAGTTGTGAAACCATCACAGCACAGCTTTGGACATTTTCATCACCCCAAAAAGATCTCTGGTGCCTATTTGCAGTTACTCCCCTCAGTCCCAGCCAACCACTTATCTGCTCTCTGTGTCTGAATGGTTCATATGAGGGAATCATGCAGTATGTGCTCTTTTGTGGCTGTCTTCTCTCTCTTAGCGTAATGTTTCTGGGGTTCATCTAGGTTGTTAACAAAAATCAATATTTTGTCCATTTTTATTGCTAAGTAATGACTATCAGTTGATGGACATTTAGAGGTAGATTAAAATTTTTTAAAGCAGCTTTATAAGATGTAATTCACATATAGTGTACAATTTACTTATTTAAAGTATGCAAACCAATGTTTTTTTTAGTATAATCACAGATTTGTGCTGCTGTCATCCCAGTCTATTTTAGGACATTTGATTACCCGAAAAGAAACCCCACACCACTCCATCATGATTCTGGAACCCTGCCATAGGCAACCACTAATTTACTTTCTGTCTCTATAGATTTGCCTATTCTCGACATTTGTGTGTGTGTGTGTGTGTGTGTGTGTGTGTATATATGATCATATAATATGTTTTCCAAAGTGGCCATACCATTTTACATTCCTGCTAGCAGTGTGTGAGGGTATATAGTCAACCTTAAGTCATGGTCTTTCAGATAAGGAGGCAGATTCTTTTGTTTTGTGTTTTTGTTGTTGTTGTTATTGTTTTTATTTATTTATTTATTTGTTTGTTTGTTTTTTTGGTTGATTCCCTGGCTGGGAATCTCTTTTGCTTTGTTTTAAGCTTTATGTATGATACTAATAAATTTGTAGATATAAAATGCATGCTTCAAAATTCATTCTCCACAACTCACTTTTTACTAAAGTGAGATATTTACTACCCTTTTTCTTAATTTAGCTATTATAAAACAAAACATATGCCCTTTACAGGGTTGACTTGGCTGGCATACATATAGAGAATTAAATTGCTCCTGGACAAAACATGGCATGGTGACTTAGTGAACATAATTTCTGTTGTTATTTTTTAATGACTCATTTTGAGACTTGTAAAGAAAGTTCTTATGTCCTATTCTGCATATTGGTAGTCAGGCGCTTTTCAGATTACAGAAAGACAAGAAATTATGTAGAGCAGTCTAAAAAACAAATGATCTGAATTAAAGAACAAGGCCCAACTAATTTTCAAAAAGATTATCTTCAGTCACTTCCCATCATGATGAAAACTGTTAAATGTTGGGTGTGGAATGACAGAAAGACTTGAAGGTGCTGGTAGTGGTAGGACTCATTGTGACTAAACTTTTGTACAAACCCCTCATAGTATTCCTTGGAAGTCAGTAAATTGCTTTTAGAGGAAAAAGAAAACAAAACACCTTTCTGGCAAGTGAATTAGTCTCTGAAAACAGACACCCAGAAATGTAGTCCTGCCATTTCTCCTACTGTTAGTCAAAAAAGGGGAAATTAAAATCACTTCTAGTTTAGTGAACAGCTTGGTGAATATAAAAACCTCCTGAAGAGGCAAGCTAAACGTTAGTTTGCCACACACTTGATTATGCACAAGGATTGGGACTGTTGTGAAGCAGAAAGCGGTGCAGAACGGTAATTCTCTCCACGAGGTTTTGGCAGCTCATCTGCAGTGGGAAAACAGGAAATGTGTATGTTGGAGGAAAATGGTAAACAGTGTGTAAAATTTGGCAACAAAGGATGTGTTTTCTTTATTAACTTTCTGTTAATGCTAAATTATAGTATACAGTTCAAGGGCATGAAATAAGAAAAACATCTGGATGGTTCAATTGATTCATCAGCTTCACTGAGTAATGAGAGTATTTAATTTTAGAGATGCATTTGGGAACATTTCCAGCTCTTGTTTTCTCTCTTTTTCTTTTTTTTTAAAAACAAATTTATTGAGATATAATCCACATATCACACAATTCACAAATTTTAAAATGTTCAGTGTTTTTAGCATATTCACAGGGTTGTGTAACTGTCACTGAAATCTAATTTTAGAATATTTTTGTCCCTGCTGAAAGGATCTTGTACCCATTAACTGTCACTCCCCATTCTCCCCACTTTGCCCCCAGCCCTAGGAAACCACCAATCTACTTTTCGTCCCTATAGAGTTGCCTGTTCTGGAATTTCTTGTAAATGGAACCATATAATACGTGGTCTTTTGTAGTTGGCTTTTCACGTAATAGGTTCTAAAGATTCATCCATTTTGTACTTCATTCCTTTTGATGCCAAATAGTATTTTGTTGTATGACTATACCATACATTTTGGCTATTATAAACAGGGCTGCTATGGACATTCATGTATAAGTTTTTGGGTATATGTATATTTTCATTTCTCTTGGGTATATACCCAGGAGTAGAATTGGTAGATCATATGGTAACTGTATGATTAACCTTTTGAGGAACTACCAGACTGTTTTCCAAAGTGGTTGCACCGTTCTGCATCCTCACTAGCAATCTGTGAGTGTTCTAGTTTATCCGTGTTTTGACCAACACTTGTTATTATTCTTTTTAAAAATTATTGCCCTCCTAGTAGGAATAAAGAAGTATCTTACTGTGGATTTGATTTATATTTTCCTAATGACTAATGATATTCAAGAACCTTTAGAGTAGTGTACTTATTGGCTATTTTTATGTCTTCTTTGGAGAGATGTCTGTTAAAAGCTTTTGCCTATTTTTAAACTGGGTTTTTGTTGTTTTATTTTTGGTGAGTTGAGGGATAGAACTCACCCTCACCAACAGCCCTGTCCAATAAACAAACAAACAAACAAATAAAAATCATCCTCATCATTCCCTTCTCAGTCTCCACAGTTTTGATCCTTGTCTACCCTCTTTCTGAATGATAACTTTTTATAGCCCTGTTTTCAGTTTACTTTGTCTTACTGGAGTTTTATGTCTCTTTTATGTTGATGTCTCACTTGACATGTTCATTGTGTTGTGTTGCCTGTATTATAACAGCAGTCCATCTTGCTGCCATCTCAACCCCTAACTGCAGAGCCCCTGAGTTCCTCACAGCCAGTTTTATCTTTTCTTTATGTAAGCCTGCTCAGATTGGTTATCTGATTATTATGACCATGGCAGGATTAGAAGGAACAAATCAGAAGTTCATTAGGCTGTCTAAGGCACACTGGCGAGAGGATGCCAGCAGACAGGAGCAAGAAAGAGACAGAAAAAGTGTCCCAAAAAGGGCATAACAATTTGAAAAGCAGATTATATTGGGGCTGGTTGGTTGAGTATATGTACTTTGTTTAAGGAGGCAGGGATTGCATATAATCCATTTTATAAATATTTCCTTCTGACACAGTTAAAGTATGGAATACATTTTGGTATTTTAGGGAATGAACCCTCAGCTCTCTGAATGAAGGTTTTATGGTGGAAACAGTTACAATCAAAGGCCTTTCTGCTCTTGTACCCTTCATACGCAGCAGTGAGTGGAACAGTGTGGCTTTGGTGGACCAGGTGCAACGTTCTCAGCAATACAGTATAATAGCTGCTAGCAAATTGAACTGAAAACTTAGCATACCTACTTGTACTTTATCTACATGAATAATTCTCATCATTTCTATGTGTGTACCTTATATCTGATAACATTATCTAAGCCAAAAGAGGGATATGCAGCTCACATAACTTAGTCCAATGGCTTCATGTTCTGTCTGCTTCTGACTCTGAATCCTTAGAATGCTAAAATCCTTTTGTCTTCCCTGGTGTAAGAGGGGTAAATGGTTTTTCTTTGCCTAGAGAGGCGAAGAGAGACCTAGAATGCATAGAGATTGGTTCTAGGTAGGGCAGGATAAGATAATTTCATTTCCTTCTGAATGGACATTTTTCTTGCTCTTAAGAGAACTGGCCAGAATCTGGTACTGGCCCAGGGGATGTTTCCTATAGTATTCCTCACAATACTTGCCAAGATTCTCCAATGACAGAAGAAACTTTAGGGTAGGAAAGGCTGGAAGATACCTAATTATTTTCTACATTCTCCTTTCCATTTTATCTCTGTTTCCAGATTCAGGAAATCTTAACTTTAATTATCCAAGTCTTCCTCTCTCCCCACCTAATCTTAATGAATTTCAATAATTAAAGTTTTTTTCTTTGTCAGATTGGCCAGTTGACTCCTCTTTCTGAACTTCTAATTATTTTTGTAGGGTAAATTAAAATAATAGAAGCTTAGAGCTGAAAGGAACTTTAGAAATAATTTAGTATAATCCCTCATTTTTAATAGACTTTTTTTTTTTTAAGCAGTTTTAAGTTCACAGAAAAATTGAGCAGGAAGTACAATGAGTTCCCATATATCCTCTGCCCCTACACGTGCATAGCCTCTCCTAATATCAACATCCTACACCAGAGTTACAGTCGATGAACCTACAAGTCCATAGTTTACATTAGGGTTCACTCTTGATGTGGTACATTCTTTGTGTTTTGACAAATTAATCCCTCCTTTTAGAGCAAAGGAAACAAAATCCAAAGGATTGTGAAGTGAGTCATTCCAAATTACACTAGTGAGTGGCAGAGCTGGTCCAGGGACCAATCTTTCCTTCTCTCTGTCTTTCTCTCACTCTTTCTGTGTTTAGTAAAGATAATATTTGCACATAGTACAAATTTAAGAAGTGCAAAGGGCTCTAAGTTAGTCTCCTTCTGATCTCTGGCTCTTCCCTAAATGCAATCATTCTTTCTCTAACTGAACTGTGACCTTAAATAACCTGCAAAGGACTAAAAGAAATATCCTTCAAAGCTGTGGGAGGTGCAAGTGTTAGATATCTATGGTGTAGTGTAGTGACAGGCACCTGGCCCTTTGAGTCAAACAGACCTAGATTGGAATATAGCTCCAGGGTTGACCATCAATGTGACTTTAGGTGACTTATTTAACATTTGAGTTGCGAGGATGAATAAGGTAACTCTTGGTAGTTTCAGTGCATACTTTAGTACCTAATAGGTGCTTAAAAACTGTCAGTTCCCTTTTGATTCAGGGAAATGCTTTTTTAAAAAGATAATTTTATGCAGTGTGCTCTGAAAGCATGCACAGTACAACATATTGTATTAGGTAACTTGTCTTATTCTTTTGCCTCTCACAAGTCTTAATTAAACTCAGTAAGTGCATTAGAAGTTCTGGAACATAACTATCAAGAGGATCACTGTCATACGCATATTTTAGAAGGCAACATTTGACTAGTTTACTCTTTAACAGGGGTAAAATCAAGTTCCAGCCTGTACTGAATTTCAATGTTAGGATTCAGTCAGCTTCATTCTGAATAGACTCATCATGTTTGTATTCCCACACATGTACATCCCTATAAAAGATAACACCATAAATTAAGACAGTTCCATTTACAGTAGCATCAATGGGAATAACATATTTAGGAATAAACTTAAATTTAAACAGTGCTGTATATTTTACAAAATATTTTAACATGAATTATCTTAACTTGTCCTTATGCCAAAAGTTTAATGCCTACATTGTAAATGAAAATCTGAGACCTAGAGAGGTTTAAATATCTTTTTTTTTTTTAATTCATTTTTATTGTTAGACTTATTGGGGTGACATCTGTTAGCAAGGATTACATAGGTTTCAGGCCTACAATTCTACAGTGCGAGGTTTAAATATCTTATCTGTGTTCACTTATTTAATATGTATACGATTTTGGACAATCACAGAGGTGGCAAAAACAAAATTCACAGCCGAGTTTCCTGACTCCTGACTTACCAGTGCTCTTTCAGCTATTCCACAGTGGTCTCTAAGGGGTATGCTTAACAATGTAATTGAAGTCTATGAAATGAGAAATGGAGTGTGTAAGGACTGCTTTCTGTTTGGTTTTGCTTTGAAACAGAAACACATGTCTATTTTTTAATTTTATTTGGCCTGTATATATGAACTTTATTAAATGGAGAATGGGAGGTATAAATGTTTTTAAATTTTCTTTCTTTATTATTTTTAAATTACATTTTACATACAATATTATAACAGTTTCAGGTGTATAGCACAATGATGAGATATTTATATCATTTACTAAATCCTCGTTCCAACACATCTGGTTCCCCGCTAACACCATCATAGTTATTACAGTGTTGTTATTTTACCCACTCCCCCATCCCTCCTCCCATCTTAAAGAAGTCCTTCTAACATTCTTTGTAGTACTGGTTTGGTGGTGATGAACTCCTTTAGCTTTTCCTTGTCTGAGAAGCTCTTTATCTGTCTTTCAATTTTGAATGCTAGCCTTGCTAGATACACTAATCTTGGTTGTACATTCTTGGTTTCATCATGTTGAATATTTTCTGCCAATCCTGTCTGGCCTGTAGTCTCTGATGAGAAATCACTGTGAGTTGTATGGGTGTCCCCTTATAATTTACTACTTGCATTTCTCTTGTTGTTTTTAGAATTTTCTCTTTTTCTTTAACTTTTGCCATTTTAATTATGATGCATCTCAGTGTGTTCTTGCTTGGGATCATCTTGTTTGGGACTATATGTGCTTCCTGGGTTTATATGTCTATTTCCTTTTCCAAGTTAGGAAAATTTTCATTCATTATTTTTTCAAATAAATTCTTGATCCCTTGCTTTTCCTCTATACCTAGGCCTATAATGCAAATGTTTTTACATTTAATGTTATCCCAGAGGAATCTCAAACTATTCTCATTTTTTAAAATTCTTTTTTCTCTGTTATTCTGATTGGGTGTTTTCTGCTGGCTTTTCTTGGAAATACTGCTTTGCACTTCTACTTTATCTAGTTTGGTGACTTTTATTCCATTCTTTATTTCAATTAATGTAATCATTGTCTCTGTCTGGTCCTCTATAATAGTTTGTATGTCTTCCTTTATGCTTACTATCTCTGTCGAAATTATCATTAAGTTCCCTAAGCATTTTTATAATCATTACTTTGAGCTCTGTTTCTGATTGGTCATCTCTCCCCATCTCTTTTACTTTTTTTTTGTCTGTTGTTCGGATTATTTTGAACTCCCTTTTTCTAGTTTCTCACTCTGACAGCCTCTCTGTAGATATTCTGCTCCTTAACCTGACACTCCCTGCTGCAGTTTCTTTGGTGTTTGCAGATGATACTGGGCAGGCAGAGATCTATGGGGGAGAGGCATTCGCGCCTTTGTTTTCTTCCTGGGGCTGCTGGGGTCATGCATGTAGTTTGGGTGTAATTACACCTTTCTGTTCTCGGTTTACCCTGAGGACTCTGCCCTAGCCTTGGGGTCAGCTGTCCTATATGCTGGTCTTTCAGACCATGCTGGTTGTGGACCAAGAAACGTGCGCGACCCCCCCCTCTCCTCTGCCAGAGCAAGGTTGCACTATTGCTCCTTACCGCCCCTTCACTCCCCCTCCTCTTGGAGGCAGAGTGTAGTTGGGCTCGTGTATCTTATGGTCCAGATTTGTACCTCCTGGTGGCCAAAGAGAGGTCTGACTGTGGTGTCTCATGCCCCCGCCTCTGGGCCTACTTTGCTTGGTCCCACAGACCAAGTGAAGTCTGGAGCGCTCTCCTGCCACCTTCTTCCTCCTCCCTTCCCCATCGGTAGAGTTCCAAATGGGGACCCAAACACTGCTGCGACTCTGCACTTCCCCTTTTATTTTTCCTTTGTTTGACCCTCTGCTTGCCTGCAGGTACTTTAATCGAGGAGCGGGTTTCTTAGCTGTGATTGTGCATTGTAGAGTCCTTAGTTGTGTTATAGATGTTTTATTAGTTGTAATCTCCAGGGGAGTTTTTCAGAGGTTCCGCTCATGCTGCCATTTTGTTGCTCTTGTAACACATGTTTATTTTTAATACTTTGGCCATTTTGACTCCTCTGAGCTTTCCTTTCCTTTTTTATGTACATTTCTAGTCAGTCCTTCCAGAGAAATACAGTCTTTCAGACATTGAAGATAGATGCTACACAAGCTAATATAACAAAATCAAGCCTTATTTTGTTGAATCTGCTCTCTCTTCCGTGGCTGAGGTTCTGTTCTGTTCAATTAATTTGCACTGATTGAATAGCTTCTAGCTACAGCATTTTTCAAAAATGAAAAAACAAAGGGTATTGTAACTTCCCCACAAAAATAGAGCTTTTAAGAAAATAAACATCAATCTACTTTGTTCATTCATTCTTTGATTCAGTTGATCATTCACAGAAAAACTTACTATGTACCTACTAAATGCCAGATACTCTGCTAGGTTTACAAATACAGACATGATTTAGAGCCAGCTGCTGTCTTCAAGGAGCTCCTAGTCAAGCAAACAAAGAGTTACAGTAATATGTGACCTATAATTAGGAGTACCTGGAAACATGCTACCATTACTTGTTAGAGCAACAGTCCTCTAAGCTTAGATAAAGGGTTATAAGGCTTAACCACAGATGCCTCTTCTCATGGCAGGCTCTGTGATGGAAAACCAAGATGCATTCAGAAGGGAATGAGGAAATCCCCAGGCTGCCATTTGGGTCATTGTTACTCATCTGTTTCCTTGTCTAATCTGTTCTGAGCCATTATGGTTTTCATAGATCTAGGCTGGTCTCTTTTGCTGCTCAGCCTTGTCCTACACATTACTGGGAAAAGCCACAGGTAGATATTGGAATTTCAACTTTTCCTCAAAGCACCATCTCACTTACTCTTAGAGAAACTTTTTCACACCAGAGAATTGAAAATGTACCTTGAGAGTCTGTCTCTCCCTTCCCTGCTTCAGTTTTCCCATCTGTTGGTATTTTGTTTGGTGATTCCTAGCTGTAACTTCATATAACCAGAAAACCTTTCATCCAAACAGGATTTCATTTTTAAAGTACTAACTTCAGAACTGATAGACCAGAATATATATTAGAAAGGGGTAAAAATTTGTTACATCCTGCTCAGCTTGAGGATTCAGTGTTTAAAAATTTTTTTTTTTTTTTTTTTTGGTATGTGGGTAGTTCCCTGACTGGGAATCGAACCCAGGCCACAGCGCTGACAGCGCCAGTGATGAAGCCTTAAGCCACTACACCATCAGGGAACTCCCTAAAAATTTTTTAGGTGGGAAGGGATGGTTCATTTTTTTAACTAGTCTTACTTTTTTTTTTTTTTTTTTTTTGTATGTGGGTAGTTCCCTGGTTGGGAATTGAACCCAGGCCGCAGCGTTGACAGCGCCAGTGCCGAAACCTTAAGCCACTACAGCACCAGGGAACTCCCGTAGTCTTACTTCTTAATGGCTGAGGTACCAGAAGAAGGTATAGAAGAAAATAAACAAACTTGCAGTCAAGTCAAAGAATGCTAGATTTGACACGAAAGAGGTCTTAAAGCTTGATCAATTCAACCTCTTTATTTTTCATGTAAGGAAACGGAAACTCAGAGAAGTCAATTGATTTGTGTTAAGTCTTACAAGTGGTCAGTGGAAGTATTTACAAACAACCCTATGTTTCACATACTGCAGAATAGCTCATATACTGCGGAAACAAGGAAACTTTCAAATGATATGGAACATTTTTTTTACCACAGATAGAAATAATAAAATATCGGATTATGTATCAGAACTTGAATTTTCATCCCACTTTTCCTCTGGGTGAGCAGGGATTAGAAAGAGATTCTAGAAAGAATCTAGAAAGAGATTACACGTAAGCACAGTCCAAGGAAATTCCATAATATGGAGATGTTAGGGCAGAGTCAGTACAATAGGGCTCCCACTGCAGTTGCACAGGAAGCAGCTTACCTATTGTGCCTTCACTGCTTCCTCAGTTGGTACTGTCACCAGCCTGGTGTGGAGGATACTGGAAGTAACTGGGTTAGCAGTTTCTTTCATTTATAGTGTAACTTTGTTGGAAGAACTGTTCTGTTTTTTTCTAGGGCATTTGATCATTTATCAGTGTTGGCACCAAGAGACCATAGTTTAGCATTGACTGAATCGATCTAGCCTCTTGTCTTCCTTTATGGGTCACTAAACTCCAGATACAAGTCACTGATCTGAGGAGTCCAGGGAAGTGAACATATTCCACTTTGGGATTCTAAGTAGAGGGTAATGTTGGCTGTCAGGTGCAACCAACTTGTTACCCTACATGTGAGTTCAATGCGAGACAAGGGAGTGGAAGGAAGGGACTGTAGTTGGAAAGGGCTACTAGCTACAGTATGGCCCTGGAGATCCACCAGAAGACGTGGTAGAAGGGGGCAATTAAGACTCTTAGGAGGAGGAAGAGGTGGTATAGAAGCTGCTGTCCATGGTGCCACTGAGGAACTCCAGACCTACTTTGCAGAAGTTGCAGTAATAGGATTATTAATTGCCTGAAAAGCTGGGATCTACTGATTCTGAGAGGGAGTGGAGACAGCTGAGATAAAGTTGGTATGGGTTAGGGATTGAAACAATGAAAATATCATTATGAACAAGGGGAGGTGAGTATTGGGAGGCCCTGGGGGTACATGCTTTATTCTTTTTTAAACTGTGGTAAAATACAAATAACATAACATTTATTATTTTAACCATTTAATTTGGTAGCATTAAGTTCATTCACAGTGTTGTACAACCATCACCACTGTCGAGTTTCAGAACTTTTTCATTATCCCAAATGGAAACCCTGTACCTATTAAACCAAGCTTGTCCAACCTGCGGCCCAGGACGGCTTTGAATGTGGCCCAACACAAATTCATAAACTTTCTTAAAACATTACGAAAATTATGCATGGACCCTTTTTCTAACTCATCAGACATTGTTAGAGTTAGTGTATTTTATGTGTGGCCTAAGACAATTCTTGCAGTGTAGCCCAGGGAAGCCAAAAGTTGGACACTCCTACATTAAGCAAGGAGTTCCCGATTCCTCCCTCCCCCAGCCCCTGCAACTGCTCATCTGCTTTCTGTCTCTATGGATTGTATGTGGATTTATGTCGGATAGATCTGAGTTCATCCTGGCCCTGCCATTTAGTAACAGTGCACCTTTGCTTAACTAACTTTGCTTCTCCTAGTCTCAGTTTTCACAGTTTTAGAATGGGAATTGAAATCCTTAATCTGCCGGACTCTTGTGGGGATTGGTTGTATGTTAAATGTTTAGCTGAATAACCTGATTCATTCTTGAGTAGACATGCAATAAATGGTAGTTATTGCTTGCTTCATAAAGGCAATAACAGTGGCGTTCCCTTAACTTGTATTCTACTGTGTTCGAACTGCTTATTTATCAAAAATTGAGGTAACACAACATAATCATCTCTGATAGGTGCTGAAGTAGGGAATTTGACTTTTGCCTTCCAGGCTAGTTGAAGAGGTAACAGATAACTATATATTCAAAGATTGATTATAGATTACAAGCTCTAAAATGTTATTGGAATTTAGGAGAGAAAAGTCGTTAATGGTGGTTAGATGCTTAATGAATAGTTGAATTAGTGAATGAATGAACAGTTGAACAGTCTATAATACATAGCAGGCATATGGAAGCGGTAGACCTTGGACTGGGTCAGTTTAATAAGTGCTACTGCCTGTCTTTCATCTAGAAAATACAGTCTAGTTATTAGGTTGCAGAGGAATCCATAGATGGATAAAAGAAACTGCATTTTAATAATGGTTTTTAGTCCAAAACTTTTGGAAAATAGATTTATTTCCATTAAGGAAGTTTAAAGGGAGGTAGATTTAGGCTCAGTATATGGAAGAATTTACTATTCATGTTGGAAGGAAGGTGACAATCCTGTTTGTGTCCAGCAGAGGCCATTTAAGTTCTTTGAGATACCCTAGAGAAAACTGAACAGATTGAGCCTCATTATCTCTAAGTATTTCACTTGGAAAAAAAATTTTCATTTCTCTATTCCTGTCTGTGAAGTTAATGGATTATTAATTGATGGATTGATAGGAGTTATTCTTAATCTCTCTTTCTGCGTGCTTTTCCACTCATCACTCTCTGTCCCTTGAACCTGTTTTGTCTTTCCTCGTCACACTTGCCGCTATCTGATACTATGTACTTATTATTTATTTGCTCTTCCCCCACTAGAATATAAGCTTTTTTTTTTTTTTTTTTTTTGGTTGGTTCCCTGAGTGGGGATTGAACCCAGGCGGTGGCGAAAGAAGCTTACACCACCAGGGAACTGTAAGCTTTTTGTGAAGCAAATAATTTGTTCACTGCTATATGGCGGACACACAGTTGGCACTCAATAAACATTTGCTAAGGCTTTATATAAAAATCAATAACATATATGCATAAAATAGCTATATAGTTTTCCTAAATATAAAAATAGTACTTGTTTCTTGTAAAAAAAAATAGGAAAGTATAAGAAGAGAGTTTAAAAATTGGAAGAATTTATCACCAACAACGTATACCCCTGAGAAATGAGCTTGATTAAATTCATGTTAAAGTTTGAGGTGCTTTGGCCCAATCAAGCTACTAAATAATGGAGATTTACCTCCATCTGGTTTTTTTTTTTGTTTTGTTTTGTTTTTTTTTAAAACACAAAAGAAAGGATGGCTCCAAAGGGATTACCTCTGGGAACACAGAATCCAGAGCCAAATAATAGGCCCTTACATTATCTGGGGGAATCTCTTTTTTACCTCCTGTAATTGGTGATGTATAATTAGGCCTGCATATTACCTCTGAACACTGCCATACAATGCACTTCATTTAGCTGGGTTTATGGAGATTAGATCTTATACAGGAAACTGGCTCCTTGGTTATTGAGCACCACAGAGGAGTTGGGAGGCTTAAAGAGTGTAAAACAGTAGGGTTGATTTAAAGGGACAGGGTCCTCTGGACAAGCACAAAGATTTTTCCAACTTGTGCCTCCATGACCTTTAGTTTCCTTGATGCTTTCTGTAAATAAGGTCCTCTTTAAGCTTCCCTTTTCTCGTCCTTTAAAACAAGCCTGCTAACACCGACTTTGTGAGATAGTTGTAATTTTAATGAGCTAACTATTTAAAGAATCTAACGTAGTACATGTATCTAGAAGATAAAAATCCTAGCATATTTCCTGGAACACATACTGTTAATAAGAATATCATCATTGTCAGTTACTTTCTCCTTGTATCATCATTATCACTGTCCACACTATCAGGCTTTAATTTATTGTAACAGAATTATAGCTTGAAATCCTATTGTGTTTGGCTGGAGTTTTGAATAGCATTTTGCATTTCTTAAGGTACTTTACGTTATCCGACCTGAATTATTGTTATTATAATCGGTTTACTTGTTTTATTCTTCCTGTTAGATCACAAGCACTCTGAGAGATTACTCTTATTCATGTTTATATTCACTACAGCGCCTAGGACAGTACTTTGATCCTAGAGGGTATTCACAAAGTTTGTTGAATGCTTAAAAGGTAAACTAAAATATATACTGTAATTATTGTTAATAAAAATCAGCATCCTCACGCACTTAACCCCATAAAGCCAGTGCAGATCTAAGTACACAGGATAATTTCTTTGAACATTTATTGATTTGGAGAGAATAAGACATGCCATTGTGGTTGGTAGTTTTACATCTTAAGCATGATAAATCTAGAGCAAGCTATGTGTCTTTTTTTTTTTTTTTTCTTATATCTAGTTTTAACTTTTCCTGTTTGGCATTAATTGTTTATTACTTCCCAAGAGCAGGGCCTTCAGTGGTAAGAGAACTGTTGTACGGATGAATAGTAGGCAGACTAGGAGACTCAGAAGTAGTCAAAAGGGGAGTTCTCTGGTGGTGCAGTCGCTTAAGGCTCCGGTGCTATCAGTGCTGCGGCCTGGGTTCGACTCCCATCTAGAGAGCTACCCACATACAAAAAAAAAGGCAAAAAAAAAAAAAAAAAAAAAAAAAAAAAAAAAAAAAAAAAAAAAGAAAAAGAAAAAAGAGAGAAGTAGTCAAAAGTAGGAAAATAAGGTGTCAGAAAGTGGGTTAATTTACCCCCTTTGCCCTGCAGTTTTTTGGACCGCACACACACAAAGGGCTGCAATTCAGTCCCCCTCCCTGTGTTTCAGCCTGTCTGTCTCAAGGGGTTTCACTGGCCTTAGAGCTAAAATTATGTGCCTTAGGACTAGAATGTTGCTTAAGGTGAGGTTAAGCCTTGCTAATAAGTGTATGGTGTTTGATTCCCATTCCTCTGGTCTTGCAGTCACCGTACCCCTCACCATTTCCTTTCCCTAGGTGTACGTGGTCGGGAATGAACCTTTAACAGTTCTGCTGGACTCCCTGCTTCCCGTCCTGGGAGTGCTCTTTTCTCTCTACTGTTTTACCAAGCAGAGTGTGTCTCACACAAGGTAAACCATCAGAAGACCTTAGTTGTTTATAAATAGCAAAATCTTTTTTTGCACATTGTTCTTGTTATTATTTTGAATATGACTTACTCTACCTTGTAATTGCTTTTTCTTTCAAAGTCCAAAAAACATTTCAGGATCCTCTTATTCTGCTCATCTGGAAAAGAAAGAGAGTGTGGCAAATTGCAGGGGATAGACATAGTTTTTAGAATGACTTTCCTCAGCTGCTGTGCTAGACATCGGAAATGAAATCTCTGTTTACAAGTATGAACGTGCCACTGTGATCAGTGAGAAATACTAGAATTACATGTCTAGGAAGGAGGAAGTAGAGGATGGATCATAACTACCTTCTGGGGAGTTAGAAACCAAACTTGGGAAATCTGGATCTGAAGGTGGCACCCTATAATTTAGACTTGGATTTGGTGTTAGTGCTGTGCAAGGCTGTTTAGGAAGAAGGGATTTTTTTTTTTTTAAAGTGGTGAAACAAAAAGATAGTTTATTGAGGGGAAAGTACACTCCAAAGAGGTAGGAGTGGGCACGAACAAAGAGAGTGGCTAAGGAGTCGGGATTTCTTAATTATCCAGAAAATAATCTTTTGTGTTAGAATTTAAGTAGGACTCAGTTTTTATCAGCTCTATTTTCACAGCTATTTATGTTGTTTCTTCCTCCTTATAAGAGTTTATATCCATTCTAAAGTTCTACAGAATTCTGATTTTTTTTGGCGGGGGGTAGTTCCCTGGCTGGAAATTGAACCCAGGCCACAGCGTTGGCAGCACCGAAGCCTAGCCACTACACCACCAGGGAACCCCTAGAATTCTGATTTTTTTTTTGTATGTGGGTAGTTCCCTGGCTGGGAATCGAACCCAGGCCGCAACACTGACAGCACCAGCGCCGAAGCCTTAAGCCATTACACCACCAGGGAACTCCAGAATTCTGATTTTTGATGTTTGGAAATCCCCATGTGTAATCTGATATACAGTATTGGGTTATTATGAAGACTAACTATGCATTAAACTCTTAGGCATTGTCCCTGGCATAATAAATTATCATCATCATCATTAAGTGATGAAAGAAAGTACAGTTGATCCTTGAATAACTTGGGTTTGAACTGTATGGGTCCACTTATGCATGGATTTTTTTTTTCAATAAATACCTCTCCTGTTTTTGATCTGTAGTTAGGAGTCTATGGGTACAAAGGGCCAACTGTATGCATTAATCTATGCCATTTTATATAAGGGACTTGAACATCTTCAGATTTAGGTTCTTACAGGGTGTCCTGGAATCCCCCCTCCCCCCCACACCATGAGCAGCATCCCTAACCCCACATTGTTCAAGGGTCAGCTGTACTCAGTCTTGCGTATTAGTCAAAGCTTACATACTGCCTTTGACTTTCTAACTTTCTATTAGTGCCTCATTACAGCCCAAATCCATGAGGGAAGTGACAGTAGAAAGTGCAGTGGAAGATGGAGACTATAAAGATGTGAATTTGGCATCAAAAGACCATCCATGTAACTCTTATTTTAGTTTTGAAACCCAATTACTCACAGCCCTATCATGTCTACATCAGAGACTGAGAAAGGAAGAAGCAAATGTTTATCCCATTCCTCTCCTGGTTGATGGGCACCGATAAAAGGGGATGAGGAGTTGGCACAGATCTGTTGGTATACTGTTTCTTGGTCATTGGCTGTTGGTTCCATTGATAGTAGATGGTTTTATCAGTGTAAACTTTCTTTCACAGGGCCTGATCCAAAGGCAGTGGGTACACTTGGAATTACAAAAAGAAATTCTTAAGAGATTCTTATGTCATATAAAGGTTGCTTCTAGAGCCAAAGATTAGTCACTCAACTCATTGAATTTCAGGCTATTTTATTCTGACATTCACAAGCAGCATACTTTCCACTCATGCGCGTCAGAAGTACTAGGTGATTGTGCCAGCATTTAGAATGCAGTAAAACCTGACAGTCTTTCTTTCTTTTTTATGTTAGCTTGTCAGATGTGTAGAGTAATATGACAAGCTCATTTATAACTGTCTTTTTCTGCCAGGTCACTTTGCCAAGAGATCTTATTATGGATTCTGGGGAAACTGGAGAGGAAGAAGGCAATTGCTAGCCTGAAAGGATTTGCAGGGTTGGACAAATCTATGCCTTCTCTCCATTCTCAGTGTCAGTTTAGAACCGCCACTCAAGGTGGCATTATGATCACCATCAAAGACGCTATTTGGTGAGTCCACCCATCATTTACTGTCTCTCATCAGATTTGATTGTACCCAAGGCCATTCTGCAACATGTCCACTAAGGGGCGCTGATAGAAAGGAAACCAGAAACTCAAGCAGCTGAGGTGCTGCTGTTGATATTCTTGGAAAGAAATGTCTTAAGTAATCCTCCAGGTTTTTCCTAGGTGCTGGCTAATACTAGTAGATGCTGTTTACTGGAGCCTCACAGCTCTGCATCACAACAAGCCCACTTACTTCACAAAGTCTTTGCTAGTGAATTAAGAGTAAAGGGCAGACACATGTTCACCCTCAACACCATAACAAACCAGTGCTGTTTCTGACTCTCAAAATGGCATATGTGTGTTCAGAGTCAGATTTATTCCTGATGGAAATTGCCTGTTAGCTATCTTTTATCATGGGGGTTTGTTTCTCCTAAGGGTTGACTAGAAGGTGCTTAATAAATGTTAATGAAATGGATAATTAATTTGTCCAACATCTCACAAGTACATTTATTTCCATTTTGTGGATGATATGTGTAGATGTTACTATCTCAGAATGTAAGCTCTTGTTGATCAGAGTTCATATAGTTTTTAACTAGTGGCAGCTACTCAGATTTCATATCTCATTCAAAGTGCTATTGTTTGTTAATGTGTTTAAATTTAATTTTTTTGTTTATGGTTTTTTGTTTGTTTGTTTTGGTATGTGGGTAGCTCCCTGGCTGGGAATTGAACCCAGGCCACAGCGTTGACAGCACCAGTGCCGAAACCTTAAGCCACTACACCACCAGGGAACTCCAAATTTAATTTTTTTATTCATGGTTAACTTTAAAGTTTTTGAAGACTCTTTCAATATGATGTACTTGAAGACAACAGAAAAACCACATTGATTCCTAACAGAATTATTAGTATAAACTCAGTCTACTAATTTACTGAGAGTTATTGAGCAACACCGTAGAACAGTTAACCTGGGACCAATTTAGTGACTATATAGAGAATTTCATAGTTTTTCTTCATGGTAGGAAAAACAGTGAATAGGCAGTGCTTGAATGAATCTTTATCCACTGCCAGATTCTTAACCTGGGGTCTCTACATGGGCTTCTAGGGGTCTATTATACACAAGAAGTTATTCTATATGCAAACATGGATTTTTAAAAATGACAATAGAGTGCATAGCTTTCTTCAGATACTTAAAACACTATTGTCTCCAAAAAGTTGACACTGACAAAGTATTTATCCTTCATGAATCTTTTCCCCATCTGAGCAAACTACTGTACAGGATAGGATAGCCCAGCTTCAGAGAATAAATACTTTTTATTCTCATGGAATAAATACTTTCTATTCACATGAAATAACAGGAAAATAATTTAAACAAAATTTTTAGATCTTTCTAACAATTTGCTGTATGGAAATAACATTTTACTTTAGGATATTATTAATGGGGTTCCAAGAAAAATATCTCTGGGCAATCAATCTTACCAAGATAAATCTGACTCCACATTGCAGTGAAGAAGATGAAGATGAAGCCCTGTACCAGAAGATGTCCTCAGAGCAATGTCAGGTAGAGCATCTTGGGGACTTGCTTTTCCACTTCCAGGAATGTGGTTTGGCTGGTGACTTCTTTATCTTCTGCTTGAAGGTAAGAACTATGTATATAGCTCATGGTCACATTCATTCCAAGGTTGTATCATGAGCCCTTTTGAATTTTCAAGGCAGTCATAATTTTATTTCTTTTTCAATTTAAATTAAATTAAATTTAATTTTTTTTATATGGGTAGTTCCCTGGCTGGGAATCGAACCCAGGCTGCAGCATTGACAGCACCGAAGCCTTAGCCACTACACCACCAGTCATAATTTTAGATTCTAACATTAGGTCCTATGAAGAATAATCAGAAGACACAAGGGTAATTTATTTTTTAGTAGGTTTGATAAAAAAGAAGACACCTTCAGCAGTACACCTGCAATTGGATGACTTTCCAAGGTAATCTGCACTGAAATTTGAGAGATGACGAAAGCAGAACTACTACTCATCTATGAAAGGGTTAATCTTAGCTCTGTGTTGACAGTAAGAACTCTTTTGAAGTTAATAGCAGGTTTTACAGCTATAGAGTAATCCTGTATCCTTTCTCGCTTTCTGTTGTTTTGTCAGGTAAGAAGAATTGGTAGTTCTGCCTCTTTCATTTTATTTTGTAGCCACTTGAAACCTTTTCTGGGTTTGTTTCTTAGTCCTAGTGGTTGTGCTTCCTTTTGACCTACCCTCCAACAGTAACTCATACCCCATACTATCACTCTTTATTTGCACTGTTTGAGACGATAAGCCAGATGATCTCTGATTCCTTGTCCTCCAGCTCTGCCTTCTCCATTGTTTTTCCTAACTAAAGTGTCTACTCTAAGAGAATGCTTGTGGAGTTTAAAGTTGGTGTAGGTGTGGGAAAATGCAAGGAGGTAATTAGGGGTAACACTTCTAGAATTTGAAGTAGGGTTTACTTTTTGATGTCTTCTCACTTCCCATGTTCACATCCCTCCCCTGGCCTAGCCACTCATTGTAAATAATCTTACAAGAATATATATGCTGTTAATTGGATACTTAACAATTTTTGTTTGTTTGTTTATAAAACAAAAAGTCAAAAGGCTTTCTTTGCTCTTTATCAAGGTTTCTCTACCTTGGTACCATTGACATTTTGGGCTGGATTAATTTTTTGGCAGTGGGCAAAGGGGGAATGAGGGGTGCCTTTTGGGGAAGGGTGTTCCTGTGTATTGTAGGATATTTAGCAGTGTCCCTGACCTTTACCCACTAGATGCCTGCATCACGCTCCAATTATGATAACCAAAAATGTCAAAAATGACATTGCTAAGTGCCCCCTGGGGAGAAAAATTGCTCAGCAGTTGGGAGCCAGTGCTCTTAACTGTCAATTACATTGGTAAAGCATTATCTTTAAGTAACTTAAGGTTTTCCCTTTCTAAGGAAATTTACAATATGAAGGGTTGGGGGAAAGCCTGCAAAACCCACAGTAATGAATTATCTATCAGTGGAAGTTTAGTTCTAAATATCTTAGAGAAAAAGACCTGTGGTGCTGAAAGCATTTAATAGTCTCTCTTATGTGGTCTCAGTTCAAGGAAGGCTAGTAGGAGAGATCATAAATATACTGATAAAGTAGATAAAACAGTTCTCTGTTTATGTGTATGTCTTCCATTATGAAGTTTTAAAGAGTTGGTGTCATAGTATATGTATTATTCTGTATGGGGGCTAAAAAAATTAATTACTTTTCCTCCCACCTTCTGAGTTCCTCCAGCTGGGCTAATAATCAAATTAACAGAGACAGATTAATGGAGAAAATCAAATTTTAACACTTGAGTGTGGGGAATTCAGATAAACATGAAAATTCCAAAGACAGTGAAGCAAATGTTGGATATACATATGACATTTTGGATGAAGGACAAAATGGAGGCGATGGGACCTTAGATTTCAGAAGTGAGAATGGGCGATTTATAGGTATTTGAGGAAGAGCAGAACTCATGTGGGAGGCAGATTCTTGCTAGGAAACTCAGACACAATGGGACATGGGTGTCTAGCTAGCAAGCCCCTGCCCAAAGCCCTCTTATTTGCCATACTTAATTTAGATTAGGCTAAGGCAGCATCCTAAGATCTCCATCCTGAAATAGGTTTTTCTATCTGAATCTCTTTGGCAGGAAAGAGGGGATGGTCAAAGGTTCTGAGTCTTTTGTGTCTTAACAGTTTAAAATCAGTATCCCAAAAAGGTAGCTTCAGGGTGGCAAAACTTTGGTTCCCTTGATCTACAACTCATATTTTTTTACTCAACAATATTTTTGAGATCACTCTATATTAATATCAGTATAGCTCTAGTTCATTCAATCCAACTGGTTCAATGTAATAAGGATATTACAATTTATTTTCTTATTGCTGGACATTTTTGTTTCTAATTTTTGGCTATTATGAGTAATGCTACAACGAACAGACTAGTGCTTTAAATACACATTTCAAATAGTTTTCTAGCTGTTTTTGAAGCTCTTAGTTCTGTAGGTATTTTCTTGACTCTTCCTTTTCTCCCACACTGATAGGAGTTGACTCATGTGGCTGTGGAAACTGAAGCAGAGTTAAAAACAAAACCCTACTCCAGCAAAAGCCTCTTGGAATTAGAGCAGCACCAAACTCTTATGGTGGAAGGCCAAGAGCGGAAGCTGCTGGTCCTACAGCTGATGACTGTTCTATGCGAGAGGATGTCTGAGCAGATATTCACAAACATCACTCAGGTCGGTGGCTGTCACATTCCAAATGGTAGTTTTCTATTTTGGTTTCTTTACATTCTTTCCAAAAAATGTACAAAAAACAATTATTCAGAGTGTGGTTTGATGACACCTGGATCAGTGTTACCTGGAATGCTGGTTAAACATGCAAATTCCTAAGCTCACATCAGACCAAAACTTGGGAATCCACATGTTTAACATTATATGTTATATTATAGGGGTTTTCAACTTTTGGTGCAAATAAAATCATCTGGGATCTTTTTTCAAAATATTGATGCCTAGCCCACTTTTAGAGATTCTCATTCAGCATGTCTTTGGTAGAGCCTGAGCATCTGTATTTTTAAAGCTCGGTGAATGATTTTTTTTATTTTTATTGTGAAACTTATTGGGATGACATTAATAAGAATTGCATAGGTTCCAGGTCTACAATTCTACAGTGCATCATCTGTGTGTTGCATTAAGTGTTCACCACCCTGTGTCAGTTCTCTTTCCATCACCAATCATGGATGATTCTAATGTGCATCACAAGTTGAAAATGATTAGAAACCCAAATTTGGAAAAAAAAAATCACTAATGAACAATAAGATCACCTTGAATTTTATAGGTCCTCTAATGCATAGCTTTTCTCCACAACAGCCTGTGAAGTTTTAAGATATTTTTTTAAAATGCTTTCAGAGTAGAATAACTATGTGAATCACCACCTGAATCTTACTGGCTCTGACATTATTTTTACTAGTTTTCTTTTTTAAAAGGAGACAAAGTAATAATACATAGGTAGTATAGTTGCCATATTTTACCACTTCACCAGAATTAATTGTTGCTTGGTTGGTGAATAGTCGTTTGTAAGATGGTATAATTATCACACTTAAATCTGATTTTCCAGCTCTTTGTATCCTTCTCATTGTCATCTGCCTTTCAGTGTTGCTAAGCAGCATTTCAGTACAGCTCCTGCTGAGAAAATTTGCAGCTGCCTGTCAGCTCTGACTTATCATGACTGTTTAATGAGAATTATGGTCATGATTTTTTCCCTGGCCTCTTATTCCTTCAGTTCACTGACCCTGTGTTACTCAGTAGGGTGATTTGTTTCTACTGTGTTTATATCAGTTCCCTAAAGACATTTTTATGCAGATCATATGTTTATCTCAGGATGCTGGTTGAAAGAGGAAATGGTCTAAAAACTGATAGGACTTGAGCTTTTGCACTTATCTCCCTTTGCTCCTAATTAAGGAACAATGGTTTTAGGCTGATGCAAAAATGATTTGTCCCATTAAATTGTTCTTCAGCTAAGGTTAAAATATATCAAGGACAAAAAGAGCCACCAAAAAATGTTAAATTGCATTTAGTAGTCTTACAGCTAGTGATAATTTTGGTATGTTATTTTGGAACATACACACATAAGGATAAGTTATAAGTAATAAATGTTATAGCAACCTTGTCAATATTATTAGGAACTAAGATTTTCAGTGTCAGAAAAAATATTATAAAATTAAAGAACATGTCTAAAAACCATTTAATATTTCAGTTGGAAGTAAAGTATGAACTCAAAATTTATTTTTCTCTTTTTAAAAATAGATAATTTTTATGTTATGTCACTATCAATGCCAAGCAGCAATGACAACCCAGTAGCAATCCTTTGTGCCAGATTATAGTTTCTAAATACCATTTCCTACTAAAAGAAGACAAAGTTTATTGGATTAAAGATTTTTTGAGGCCTAGGGTGGGAACTGTACACTGTAAGCCTCGGGCATCTTGTACCTGAACTCAAGGAAGCTATCTGAGCTAGTCATATCAGTAACACTTAAGAGCCAATTTGAAGGGGCTACCATTGACCACAGATAGGATATTTTGAGCATTAAAAAGAATAATCCCAGAGTTCCCTAGTGGCTAAGGCTTCGGGGCTATCAACGCTGTGGCCTGGGTTCGATTCCCAGCCAGGGAACTACCCACATGACAAAAAAACAAAAACAAAAAACAAAAAAGAAAAATAAGAATAATCCCTGCAATGGACTGAAACATGTCAAAGTTATAAATATATGATTCCTCACAAAAAATTCCTTATAGGACATCTTTGGAAGTTGCTGGGATATCAACCCATTATTTTGTAAATTGATAAATGAAGACAAAGAATAAAGCATTTATCTTGCCTTTTCTTAGGAACTATATGTCACTATAACCAAATAATCGACGAAGAAAAAAGATGTCTTTCTACAAGAATCACAGCTGAAAACATTTCAAAAGGAGAACTAGAAAATTACATTTTGCAATCCCCTAATGAAATAATAGATCTAGGTAATAATCATCACTGTCTACTAAAACCATTAGGAAGGAGTACTATATAATAAAGGTATTTAGGCCAGATACACCTGAACCAACTGATTCTTTTTTTCTCCCAGCATTTTATTATGCAAATTTTAAATTTGAAAGATTTTTTTTGGTGAATACCCATACACCCATCACGTAGATTCTGCTATTAGTATTTTGTTATACTGCTTTATCACATACTAATCCATGCTTTTGTCTGTCTGGCCATCCCATTTTTTATGGATTTCAGGATTAATGCAGATATTAGTATACGTCTCCCTAAATATTTTCGTACAGACTGATTGATCTTAACATCACCATAAGTAGACAAGCAGACCTTATATACTTCCTGATGTAATTCACTAGGAAGTATGTAGCACCACCTGGAAAGGGTTCTTACAAAAAAAGGAAATTAAAATTAAAAAACAAAACAAAAAGTTCCTAAAACATGAACCTGAATCTAATCAAGGAAACTCAGGACAGAGGAGCAAGTTAATGCCATGAAGAAGCAATCAGTTGAGTTCATAATGTGGGAAATTTTACAGCACAGATGACCCAGTTTCTTCATCAAATAAATGGCATGAAGAAGGAGCAGGGCTGTTGTAGCTTAAATGGGACTTAAGGGACATATCAACTACATGCAATGTGTGGATCCTGATTAAAACAAATGAAGACATTTTTGAACAGCCATAGAGCAAGTTATTAGAAGTTATAAGGGATTGTTATTGGGTATAATCATGGTATGGTAGTAATACATGCTCATTGTAAAAACATTTAAATAGCATCGAAATGCCAAATTTAAAAATTCTGATTAAAGGTGGTGTATTAAAGGTGGAAAGTATTAATAGTAGCTGATTTAGCAACTTCAGAAAACGGAAAGCTAAATGCCTGCATGGGAAAAGTCAAGAAGCAAAGCACGGGGAGTTCCCTGATGGTGTAGTGGCTTAAGGCTTCGGCGCTGGCGCTGTCAGCGCTGCGGCCTGGGTTCGATTCCCAGCCAGGGAGCTATCCACATACCAAAAAGCAAAAAAAAAAAAAAAAAAAAAAATAACACACACAAAAAAAGAAGCAAAGCACTATGTTTCAATAAAACTGTTAAAAATGTGTTTTGGGAAAAAAAAAGAAGCAAGCTACTTCTCACTGTAGAACCCTAGGAAGACTGGAGGCCCTACATAAGCTCTAAAGATAAAGCTGAATTTAGAACCTAAAACAGATTGAAAGCCTCTACCAGCTGCAGTAGACCCTGATTCCTTCCTCAACTTCATACAACCTCCTCCCCACCACCCCAAGCAAAAGACTGGAAGTATATTCTTTTTTTTT